>OX422211.1:678611441-678988941 GCA_949130495.1 Sambucus nigra
TGCTGTTGAGGCTTATAAGATTTCTGACGAGTTTCAAGGCTTCGGCCTTGAATATTTGGAGAGAGGAATCAGGACTGCCTGCCGGTGGGTCGTCCTCAGGTTTGGTGATGTCGTCTCCTCGGTCCGCCCTTCGATTGAAGCAGTCAGACTGGACGACCCTATGATTGCCGAGGCTCTGACTTATGTAGAATCACAAGTGCAGGTTGAGGGGGTCGGCACATCTGAGGACCAACCGGTTATGGTCATTGAGGAAACCCCTCTGGTGGATGTTGAGGCTCTGCCCTCCGATATTGTCCCATAGGGTGGCTTTCTGTAGCCCATACCCTCTTAATGTAATCAACATTTTTGTACTTTACTTTGCAGAACACTTGATATTTTGTATAACTGGCATTTCATTAATACCATCGTCTTCTTTATTGTCTTACATATTTGCTTCTTGTATGGTTTGCTTTGTCTTTGTTAATGCCACTAACCTCTCCCTCGTCTTTCATGAGGACAGTGGTGGGGTTGTCCCCTCCACTGGCCCTCATTATGGCCGAGGAACCAAACTACCAAACTAATGGTTTTAATAAAGTTTTCCCTCGTCTTTCTTGAGGACAGTGGTGGGGTCGTCCCCTCCATTGGCCCTCATTATAGGCGAGGGATAAAATTACCAAACTAATGGCTTTAATAAAGTTTTCCCTCGTCTTTCTTGAGGACAGTGGTGGGGTTGTCCCCTCCACTGGCCCTCATTATAGCCGAGGGATCAAATTACCAAACTAATGGATTTAATAAAGTTTTCCCTCATCTTTCTTGAGGACAGTGGTGGGGTCGTCCCCTCCACTGGCCCTCATTATAGCCGAGGGATCAAATTACCAAACTAATGGCTTTAATAAATTTTCCCTCGTCTCTCTTGAGGACAGTGGTGGGGTCGTCCCCTCCACTGGTCCTCATTATAGCCGAGGGACAAAATTACCAAACTAATGGCTTTTAATGAAGTTTTCCCTCGTCTTTCTTGAGGACAGTAGTGGGGTCGTCCCCTCCACTGGCCCTCATTATAGCCGAGGGATCAACTTACCAAATTAATGGTTTTTAATAAAGTTTTCCCTCGTCTTTCTTGAGGAAAGCGGTGGGGTCGTCCCCTCCACTGGCCCTCATTATAGCCGAGGGATCAACTTACCAAATTAATGGTTTTTAACGAAGTTTTCCCTCGTCTTTCTTGAGGACAGTGGTGGGGTCGTCCCCTCCACTGGCCCTCATTATAGCCGAGGGTGGTTCTCTGTAGATTTTTCCATGTGTACTAGAACTGATAACCACAGGATGAGGGGAAACACTGATATTTCTCATTAATTTTCCAAAGTGTTCTGTTGGAGCAACTCTTATTACAATTATGGTCTATCAAGACCTTACAACATTACTGATAGTATTTCTTCAAATGATCTGCATTCCAGGGTTTGGAAAAAGGTTCCCCTTCTAGGTTTTCTAGTCTATAGGTCCTAGGGACGACTTCATCGATGACCCTATATGGCCCATGCCAATTAGGATGGAGCTTGTTGGGCTTTTGCCAAGTCTTCTTGAGGACCAAGTCCCCCACTTCGATAGGCCTCTGTTTCACCCTCTGATTGTAAAACCTTGCGGTCCTCTGCTGGTAGGAAGCCTGCCTTATCTCAGCGTCCTCCCTCCTTTCCTCAATCAGGTCTAAGTCGAGTCTCTTCAGCGTTTTTCTGGGGGTCATACACTTGGACTCTATGCGTAGGAAACTCAATCTCGGTGGGGATGACGGCTTCTGAGCCATAAGCTAGCATGAATGGGGTCTCTCCGGTAGAGGTCCTCACTGTCGTCTTGTATGCCCATAGCACGGCATATAACTCCTCGACCCATCTTCCTTTTGCCTCCTCAAGCCTCTTCTTGATTCCATCTAGGATTGTCCTGTTTGTAACTTCTGTTTGCCCATTGGCCTGAGGTCGGCCTGGGGTGGAGAAATTTTTTTTGATACTCACCCTTTCACAGTACTTCTGTAGAGAGGTATTCTTGAACTGAGTCCCGTTATCCGAGATGAGGGTGTTGGGGAGTCCATATCTGCATATAATATTTTTCCATATGAACTGGAAGGTCTTATTCTCTGTGATCGTCACCATCGGCTCCGTTTCCACCCATTTTGAAAAATAGTCAATGGCTACGATGAGGAATCGATAGTTATTGATGGCCCTAGGCAAGGGTCCTACTAGGTCAATTCCCCACACTGCGAATGGCCATGGGGATGTAATGGAAGTAAGAGGCTGATGGGGCTGGTGAGGGATGGTGGGAAATCTTTGACATTTGTCACACTTTTTTACATATGCCGCTGCGTCATTCCCCAAGGTCGGCCACGAGTATCCCTGGGTGATCACCCTCTTCGCTAAGGATCTGCCCCCGATGTGGCTTGAGCACGATCCTTCGTTCACATCTTGAAAAATGGAAGGGACTTCTGAGGGATGCACACATCTAAGCAAGGGGAGCAAAAACCCCTTTTTGTACATGGTGTCTTAGATGACAGTGAATTTTGCAGCCCTGTACCTCAGCTTCTTCTTTTCTTGCCTTGCCTCTGGCATCTCACCCTCTTTAATGTATCTGATCAGAGGGTCCATCCATTAGGCTTCTTGAGAAACATTTAGGCAATTGCCAAGTGTTCCCTAGGCATCTTCAATAGTTGGCTGAAGCAAAATTTCTACTGGGACCGTCCTCCTGATGTCTGTCCTAGTTGCCGAAGCCAACCTCGCAAGGGCATCAGCACGGCCATTGTCGAGCCTAGGTATCCTCTTTAATTTTACTTCTCTGAAGCCTTTCAGTAATGACCTCACTTTCTCAAGGTACCTAGCCATCCTCTCGTCCTTAGCCTCGTAGGCTCCTAGTATCTGATTCACTACTAGCCTTGAATCACTATGGACCAAAATCTGGCCGACACTAAGAGACTTGGCCAAGGAGAGGCCTGCTACCAAGGCCTCATATTCAGCCTCGTTGTTGGAGGCTTTAAAATTAAACCTCAGGGCGTACTCAATGTCTGTGCCGTCGGGTGCTGATACTATTAACCCAGCTCCGCTCCTGCTTTCGCAAGAGGACCCGTCGACGAAGAGACTCCACACGGTGCGTTCTTCTGAGAAACTTCCCTCGGAGAGGGATCCCTGTCTAAATATGTATCTTCCCTCTTCATTTTCAGTCGCTTTCCTTCTAGCGGTGCTTGTCTCAGCCCTATCTGCGGGTGTGTCGGTGGGCCTGTCTTGTTGTGTATCTGCCTTCCCGAGGGTCTCACCCTTGGCTTCACCATCCTCCCAAGTAAACTCAGCCACGAAATCCGCCAGCGCTTGCCCCTTAATGGCCGTCCTAGGCTGATACACTATGCCAAACTCCCCCAGCTCTATAGCCCAGGCCATTAGCCTACCTGATTTTTCTGGCTTGTGTAGGACCTGCCTAAGGGGAGAGTCGGTGAGGATGACCATTGTATGGGACTGGAAGTACGACTTCATCTTCCTTGAGGCATGGATCAAGGCGTAGGCTAACTTCTCCATCCTCGGGTATCTTTGCTCTGCCCCCTGGAGTGCCTTGCTGTTAAAATACACATGCTTCTGTATCCCGTCTTCGTCTCTCACGATGGATGCACTGATAGCCGACTCTGAGATGACAAGGTACACATAAAGTCGTTCACCCTGCACGGGTCGTGACAGCAGCAAGGGAGACCCTAAGTATGACTTTAGGTCTCTGAAAGCCTCATCACACTCTTCACTCCATTCGAAGGCCTTCCTAAGGATCTTAAAGAATGGAAAACACTTGTCTGTGGCCCTAGAAACGAACCTGTTGAAGGCATCAACTCTCCCTGTGAGCCTCTGAACATCTTTAATGGACTTGGGGGTCTTCATTTCAACAAGGTCCTTTATCTTTTTAGGATTGGCCTCGATGCCTCTTTGATTGACAATGAACCCCAAGAGCTTCCCTGCTCCGACCCCGAAGACACACTTGGCTGGATTAAGCTTCATCTTGTACATGTCCATCGTATTAAAGGTCCTCTCCAGGTCTGCCACATGATCCTCTGCCTTCAGACTCTTAGTCAGCATGTCATCTACATAGGCCTCCATAGACTTTCCAATTTGGTCTTCGAATATTTTATTTACGAGGCGCTGGTACGTAGCCCCCGCATTTTTTAGGCCAAAGGGCATGACCCTATAACAGTATGTCCCCTTGTTAGTGATGAAGGCTGTCCTCTCCGAGTCTTCAGGGTTCATGAAGATCTGGTTATACCCTGAATAGGCATCCATGAAGCTCATGAGCTCATGGCCTGCGGTAGCGTCTACCATCTGGTCAATGCGGGGGAGAGGGAAGCTGTCTTTGGGACAGTGCTTGTTGAGGTCTATAAAGTCCACACACATTATCCACTTCCCGTTGGCCTTTGGGACGATGACTGCATTGGACAGCCATTCAGGGTAGATGACCTCTCTGATAAATTCAGCGTCTTCTAATTTTTTGACCTCGTCCCTAATGACCTCATACTTCTCTCTAGAGTAGATTCTCCTCTTCTACTTTACCTGTTTCACTCCCTCTACCACATTGAGCTTGTGGCACATGATTTCAGGGCCAATCCCCGGCATATCTACATGACTCCATGCGAAGACGCTTCGTCTTCTCCTCAACAGTTTAATGAGGTCTTCCTTGATGTTGGGCTTCAGAGACTTGCCAACTTGAACGGTTTTTTCCGTGTTATCCTCATCGAGGATGATGGATTCTACCTCTTCCGTGGCCTCTCCTTTCTTTAGCTTCGTCTCATCCCTGGGGTCTAGGGTATCAATATTGTAAGTGGTCGTAGCCCTCTTGTGTGTCTCCCTTTCTTCAGCGGAGTTGTAGTAACATTCTCGTGTTGTCGTCTGGTCTCCCTGAACTTCCCCCATCCCGTAAGGGGTAGGAAATTTGATCATCTGATGGACCGTAGACGGCACAGCTTCAAACCCCTTGAGGGCCACACGCCCCAATATGATGTTGTAGGCCGAAAACACATGCTCATCCATCACAAAGAAACTGACCTTCTTGGTGAGCCATCTCGGCCATTTGTCCCCCATCCTGACATCAGCCTCATATACTCCAAGGGGATGAACCTTTTCCCCACTGAACCCAATCAATGGATGATGGTATGGGACAAGTCTGGCACGACTGAGGCCTAAGGCTTTGAAGCATGGCCAAAACATCACATCTGCAGATGAGCCCCCATCTACCAGGATCCTCGGCACCTCCCACCCGTGCACCCTGGTAGTGATGACGAGAGGGTCATCATGTGGGGCTAAGAGGCCTTTGAAGTCCATTCTTGAAAATCCCACTATCAGAGTGTCCATATCAACCTTCTTTCTCTTTTCTGACTTGACCTCCAGAGAGGTTGAGTGTACCGTCTTCGTCACTGCCTTGGCCTCAGCCACATGGGCCTTCCTGTCGGCGACCTCAGACCCTCCTCCTGCTAGACCCCCGGAGATCATTCCCACATCGAGCGAGATCATATTAAGCCTCTTGACAGGGCCGTGGTCGTCTCTCGGCGGGAGGTCAGGGTCGTCCTCATCATCAGAAGGGTCGTCCCCTCTTTTTTGAGGACCTTCTCTACATGCATCACCTCGCTTCTTTTTGGGGTCGTCCCCTCGGCCCCTCTTGAAGGCACCTTTGTCCACGTACTTTCTGAGCTTCCCTTCTTTCAGCATCTTCTCAATCTCGTCTTTCAGAGCAAAGCATTTGTCTGTTATGTGGTCGTGGTCTTGGTGGAATTCACACCACAGGTTCTTATTCCTCTTGCTGGGGGCTGCCCTCAGCTTCTCAGGCCACTTCAGGGACCGGTCACTCTTTATCTCATTGAGAATCTGTTAACAGCTGACCGTTAGAGGGGTGTAACCAGCACTAGCACCTCCTTTTTTGTCTTCATATTTTGCGGCCATCGCCTCTTCGGCGTTCATCACCTTTCCTGCTATCGACAGCAGCTCAGCCATCATCCTCGGAGGGTCTTCAGCAAGCTTCCATAACAGCTTCCCCTTTTGGAGTCCTCCAATCAGGGCTGTCATAGCTATGCTCTCCTCATAGCCTTCCACCTCCAGCTTCTCTTTATTGAATCTGGCTATGTAGTCCCTCAGACTCTCACTCTTCCCCTGCTTAACATAGAGCAGGTGGGTGGTCTTCTTCTTTGGCCTCACCCCAAAGCAAAAGTTGTGGATGAACAGGTCTACCAACTGTTTAAAGTTTTCAATGGAATTTTTTGGAAGAGACGTGTACCAGACATGTGCAGCCCTAGTCAGGGTACCGAAGAAGGCACGACACCTCATCTCATCCGAGATGGAGTATATGTCTGCTGCTGACTGATACATCTCTACGTGGTGGACAGGGTTGGTGCTCCCGTCGTATCTTGGGGTGACCACAGGTGGCTTGAACTTTGATGGCGTGGGGAAGTTGACTATCTTTGCCACAAAGGGTGAGCCTATGGTGTATCCCCTCTGAAAAGGGTCTCGGCTCTTCAGTATGTCGCCAATCTTATCCTCCAATCGCTGGATTGAGTCATTCCAGGGCCTCACAGGGTCTTTTTGGCCGATGTTATCCCCTGCCGCCTCTTTGAGGTGCACGGAGGGTTCTGCTGCGGCAGGCCCGTGCCGGCTATTTACTTCCCTTTGGTCGTCATCTCGTCCTTGGGGTCGGCTATCTGCTGCCTCCCTCCTGGACCTCGCAGCACTTCTTGACCTAGACAATTATTCCCGCAGGTCATTTACTAGGCCCATCCTCTCAAAGGCTGACCCCCTGCTCAAGCGATCAAAAGCAGAGCCTCTCGGGAAATCATCAGGATTTGGTCTCCCACACTTTCCTCTACTATCCTGGAGAGGTCGTACAGTATTGTTGGAGACCTCATATGGTTCCCAACATTCTATATGGGCCTCCTCTCCCTCCAGATCGTCATACATGTCCTCAGGGCATGGGTTTCCTTGCCTCCCCAGGCGTAGACGCTGGGGGTCAGCAACATCCCTACGACGCTGAGGAGGCGGCAGGTCTTTGTGCGGTGCCTGGGGTGGTCACCTGGCCTCATGCTATCCTGGAACTGCTGCCGGAGTAATCATCTCAGGTGAAACCCCTGGTGCTCTTAGTATGTTATGGCTTAGAGCTGTGAACTGCTCATGCATCATCCGTTGGCTTGCTGCCAGAGACTTTAAGGCTGCCGCCACATCAGCTATCTCAGACTGAGGCGGCGGCTGACTGGAATCGGGTCTTCCCCCCTCATCCGGCGGGGGAAGTGGTGGTGGTTGCATCTCAGGTGCCATGTGCTTGAGCTATGAAAGGTTGAACTGAAGAAAAGATTGGTGAGCTTGGGAACCTTAGTGGGTCTCTTTCAATGGTGAAACACCTCCTCTCAGGGGGAGTGTTGGTTCACCACCAGAGTGCCCAGTGAGGTCAAGCTGTTCAAAGGAAGAGATGTCTTCTCGTTACCACAGACGGCGCCAAACTAATGATGTTGAGATTTAGCACCACCGGATAAGTGATAGAGAGCTCAAACAATAGTAGCCATGGCAGCCATAGAGATGCATAAGTGTATAAATATGTAGAAAGGGATGAGTATAAGAGGGAATAAGACAATGATGTATAGTGGTTCAGCCAATTTGGCCTACATCCTATGTGAGTGTGTGATCACTAAGTATGGGCACTAATGGCCTTGGATACAATGCACATAAGCTCCTCTATCTCTCTACTGTGTGTACAAGCAGAGTTTTAGCTAGGGTTACAACAAATTGATCGATCCCCTGTAGGGTTGTAGGTGACAAGTATATATAGGTCTTGGGGGGTGTAGTGTACCCCCCAGGTATGCATGGTGCATGTGAATCATGATCTATCCAATCCCCTGTTGACACCTGTAGATGCCAAATGGTGACATAATATTCCCTCACGTGAGGGTATGATTTTGTTATAACGGTCTCCCCTGTGCCATGTGAGCCTCACGCGCACTGTTCCACGCGTCTCCCAAACCACGCGCTGTGATGATGTCACCCTCGGCCTATGGGCCGAGGCCGAGGGCAAAGTTTCTTTCAGTAGTGAGTCTGGCCCAATTCTGGCCTCGTACTGTCATACCCTCAGAGGGTCGTCTGGAGCCTGGTGAAGGGTCGGCCCCCCGAGGGGTCGTCCGGGGCCTGATGAAGGGTCGGCCCCCTGAGGGGTCGTCTGGAGCCTGGTGAAGGGTCGGCCCCCTGAGGGGTCGTCTGGAGACTGGTGAAGGGTCGCCCCCCCCCCCTGAGGGGTCATCCGTTTGGAGGTAATCTTCAGCCAAGCCGAGGATATAAACGGGTATATCAATAAGTATCATGCATTAGTTGATAATATTATTTAACATATGGTTCGTCGTATATTATAATTTAATAATACAAATATATGTAATTTTGTATACATGTACATATATACTTTTTATTTATAAGAATTATACACATATTAATGTATTATGTATGTATATCATATATTAAGGTGTAAATGCAGTAAAATATTAAGAATAAGTAATTCTTAGTTGAAAAATAAAAAACCAGAAGTTATAAAATATCCTTTGTTATTTTCTGAAAAACTTGATTATAACACATAAATATTATAATACAGTGTTTAAAAATAGATTGTCAAATGCAAATTTTTATCAGAATTGTGTTTAAACATAGTAAACAGAATTATAATTGCAAACCAAACATACCATTATTGATTAGAACTCCCCCCACCAGTCAATTCATCCCATATTTCATATGTCCTTACTGGAGAAAAAGTTGGGTAATTAAGTCACCTTTGTCTTTAAACTATTTGGGGGATAAGTTTAATTATCAACTATTAGTGGCATTTAATGGTGTTGAGAGTTTGTCAAGATGCACTTGAGGGATAAGTCTAAATTTTTAATAAGAAAACGTTTATATATAATTCCATCATTATTTCAGGGGTAAGAGTGAAAAATAGAAAAACTTATTGCAACGGTCCTTTAATATACATCTTGGTTTTCTGTTTGGAGCCCCCGACTTTATTTACCACCCATTTTTCGGTTGAGAACTATTTAAACCACCACTCTTTAAACCACTCGAAAAAATAAAGTAAAATGGGCATCGTTCAGACTAACCACCACTCTTTCGAACAATACGTAACAAAGCTCCAACAAAATCCTTATTTTCCATTCTCTCTCTCATTGACGGTTAAGAAGCCATGGCCGACCATTGAAGCACAATGAAGCGTTGGCTGAGATTTCGCTGATGAAAAAATCTTGGATGGAAGGATCCCCAACTATATCCGACGGCAATATTATAAGTTTATATTAAAACTCTTGATCATACTTATCATTTGATCCAATTTATCTTCTTTCATTATAGGTTCTTCAACTGTTATTTATCAGCACTATTTCTTGGGAATGGAATTAAGGTTGGTTAATTAGGTTGAGTTTGATGTCAACATTCACAAAAGTGTGAAAACCCCTATTGTAATCTATGCAAAAGACAAATGATAGTGGAGGCAAATACTGCATTCTACACACTCTGACAAGTGCTAACAATGCATTGTCTTTCTCCCTAACTACTCTCTCCTCTTTGCTCTCTAATTGCTCTCAAGCTTGAGAGTTTGGGATGATTACAATAAGAGAATTCAATGCCTATTTATAGTTGTTTGGGAGCCACCATGACCATTGGATCAAAACAAGATTGGATGATTGAGATTAATGGTGTGCCACCAACCATTACTATTCCTTTGGTAGGCTACTAAACATGTGTGGTAACTATTCCTTTGGTGTGCCACCGATCATTACTATTCCTTTGGTAGGCTACTAAACATGTGTGGTAACTATTCATTTGATAGGCTACCATGTGTATTAATAATGGTTTTTAAACGGTGGCAATTCTCAAAATTCTCCATTTGCATTAATAGTAATATGTGCAGAAGGCAAATGATATGGCTGCAGTGGCGTTTGTGAGAACATATTTATTTTATTGCCTTAATTTTTCTGTTGAAAAGATTGTGTTATTTGATGGGTCTATTACAATTTGTGCATTGAGAAACTAGTGTTATTTGATGAAGTATGTTGCTTGCGAATTGTGCATAGTTATAGGGTCCTATATTCGTTACATCTTTAGTTGGAACTAACCTATGGATATTAAAAGGGGTATTTATTTCTAAAGTTTTTCATTTAAATATATATCCTTCTCAAATGGGGGTGTAATCACTTTAAGGGTCCGTTTGATAGCACAAAAATTCCAAGGCAAATTCCCAAAAGTTGAAAAATTCTGGTATTTTTCAGCTTTTAGGCTGTTTGATAGCCCTAGAATTTGTTTTCTATGTACAAAACCCAGGGTGAAATTCAATTCTTTGG
This sequence comes from Sambucus nigra, assembly GCA_949130495.1. NCBI lineage: Eukaryota > Viridiplantae > Streptophyta > Magnoliopsida > Dipsacales > Adoxaceae > Sambucus > Sambucus nigra. The sequence goes on from OX422211.1 coordinate 678,621,772, forward strand.
GGGGGGGGGGGGGGGGGGGAGGGAGGGGCAGGTTTTTATTTGCCACCTTCGAGTGGCAAATCACTTAAAACCAATTTTTTTACAACTCTATATATTTCATAAATATATAAATATATATTGTTAATAAATATAAAAATATAAATATTTTGTATATTTTAATATATATTTGTATATTTTATATATTTTGGCACATATATGTATATTGCATATATTTCGTGTATTTATATATATTTCGTACATTTATATAATTTATATAATTCATATATTTTAATATATATTTATAATTCATAAATTTCATATATTTCATATATTCCTTATATTTATATATTTTGAATATTTCATATATTTAATATATATTATTTACAAAATATATACATATATATAATACATATTCCATATATATGTACATATAATATACATTATTCTATATATATATATATATGTATATTATATTCTATATATTATATTGTGTATATATACATATATATAATATACATTGTATAATGTATATTATATGTATGTATAAATTCATAAATACATAATAGATATGTATATATTCATATATACATATATATTATTTACAGAATATTTATATAATTCATATATATATTCAGTATATATATACAGAATATAATTCATATATATATTCAGTATATATATATATTATTTATATATTCAGTATATATATATATTATTTACAGAATATATGCATATATATATGAATTATATAAATATTCTGTATATATGTAAATATATATTCTATATATATGCATATATTCTGTAAATAATATATATTTAGTCTATTCAGTATATAATATAATATATATTCATATATTATTTAGTCTATTCAGTATATAATATAATATATATTCATACTGAATAGACTAAATACTGAATATATATTATATTATATACAAATAATATAATATATATTCATATATTAAATATAATATAATATATATTCATACTGGATAGACTAAATACTGAATATATATTATATTATATACAAATAATATAATATATATTCATATATTAAATATACAAAATATATGAATATATAATATATTATTTGCGGAATATATATATTCCGCAAATAATATAATATAAATTCATATATTTTGTATATTTAATAATATATATTTATTATAGATATATATTCCATAAACAAATTTTTCACATTTATGTATATTTTTCAGCTTTTGCGTTTGATAGAAAATGTGAAAAATTGATGATTTTTCAACTTGTATCAAACAGACACAAGTTGAAAAATATTCATTTGCCTTTGTTTGCCCTGAAATCAAATGTCATGAAATCATTTGTATTTTTTCAATTTTTTATCAAATGACCCTAATAATTTTTTTTTGGGTATAATGTGAAGATATTATTAAACGTACGGAGATTACAAGAGAATATACAATAGAGCCCACAACTCCGTCCCAAACACAACAACGCTAAAAAACAATGGACAAATGGCTCAAAAGCAAATAGGGTTTAAAAAAAAACACCATGCTTCCTTTTTCATGTGCATACGATCGAACATGAGAGGTAACAGCCTTTTACAAGGCACTGTTTTTGAGATAAAGATCCAGAGAATGCTGAGTCAATGTCCCCACTAAATTTTGTATAATGCACTCTAATTACAACCCTAAGAGAGTTGAAGGGTCAGTCGGTGAAGGTTTTGTTTCCTTTGGATAAGCAGACAACGGATGATGTATATTTAAATAAACGATAGAAAACGAAAAGAAAAAAAATGTAAATTAGGTACAGACTTTAGCAACAAAAGAAAGAATATTCAATTCTATCTCCATCAATCCAACGTAATACAGCAACTCCATCATTTCTTTATGGTTGTAGTAATATGAAACTAGTTGTTTCTATATAAATCACGTAGGCAGACTGTAAAGAGTAAACAGAAACAAGAAATGGCCTGCCAATTGTTCTCCGGAAGCCAACACCGGTTCCATGTTTGCCCAGAACCCACCCAATCAAATCTTAAATCAACGCTCCATGTCTCCTTCAATACCCATCTTCCAAAACAAAACGGGTCTATCAAAACCTCATCTACAACATACAGAACCACAACAAAGGCAGCTGTGAACAACATGTACGCAACAACAACCGAGAACACAACAGAGAGTTTCTACGAGTTGTTGGGAATATCAGAGAGTGTGAGCCTGCCTGAAATAAAGAGAGCGTACAAGCAATTAGCTCTCAAATACCATCCCGACGTGTCACAGCCTGACCAAACCGAGGAGCACACGAGGAGGTTCATAAGAGTACAAGAAGCTTACGAGACGTTATCTGACGAGCGTAGTAGAGCTTTGTATGATATGGATTTGTCTAGTGGTCTCCACCTTGCTTTCTCGGCCAGAAAACAAAGACCCATGGAGAGAGGTGAAGATTGGACAGATCGATGGGAGTCTCAATTGTCGGAGCTAAAGAGAAGAAGCAGTAACAAAGATTCAAGAGGGAATAATATGCCGTGGGGAGCTAGAGTCCGCAGACAGTAATAACGAAGTCAATGCTATGCTTTAAATCTATGTATATGGTAGCTTTTCATGTTAGGGTTTTAAGTAGGTAGAAATCTTGCAGTACGTCAACAGAACAGATCATTATATGTACTTGAATGTCGAGAATATATAATCGAATTTGTCCTTTCTTCACTCATGACTTTCAGAGAGAAGAATGCCTGGGAATTTAATTTTTATGTGTTTAATACTATATTTTGCTTTTAATCGGTTTATGGAACATTTTCATCCCTAAATGTTATTAAAGTTCACTTTTAGTTGCAATTTTTTTTTCTTTTTTTAGTGACAAAATTAAAAAAAGATTTATTTTGTAATTCTTACGATTTCACAATTTCGATATAATCTCAAGAGTGTTGTTGTGTCAATGTCTACACCCAGTTTTATTTAGCATATGTATTTTGATTCATGCTTACCCGACCTAGCTCAATTTAACCCACAATTTTTTTTGATAAGTAAATGATTCAATAAAACAAATCCGCCTAAGGTGGCGGAATCCTATATACAGGAAGCATACAAAATAGAGAAGCGCAGGGCCGACACCCTAAACAGACTACACAGTCCCCTGGAACTCCTCCAAAAACTCAAGAAAGAGAAATAATCTGACCCACATTAATCATGCCCGCAATGACAACTACAAGAGGACTACAAGGTGTCAGTGGGGTTAAGATTTGGTTTGTTTTGCACAACCCAAAAAGGACAATGAAGGATGTCGTGCCCATAAAACCGAGGAGCACACGAGGAGGTTCATAGGGGTACAAGCAGCATACAAGATGTTATCTGACGAGCGTAGTAGAACTTTGTATGATATGGATTTGTCAAATGGTCGCCACTTTTCTTTCTCGATTAGAAGGAAGAAACCAGTGGAGAGAAGCGAAGGATGGACGGATAGGTGGGAGTTTCAATTGAACGATTTGAAAAGAAAAAGCCCCCCAAAAGATTCAATAGGGAATAATATGACATGGGAAGATCGAATCCGTAGCCAAAGAAAGCGAAATACCTTTTTTAATTTCCTTCCATAGTCTTAGCCTTTGTGTACATACAACTCCCCCTTTTATCTTTTCAATTTTGATCCCATGGTTTTAACCTGGGATACACCACTTTGTAAAGTGGATTGAAGGTGTAAATTTAGAAATCTTCAATATGTAATCACTTGTACTGGAACTCATACCTTTTAAATTTAGAATAAGTCCATTTCAATCATAATTTTGAGATCTTCAAATTTAACCAAATCAGCAAACTAGATCAATTGTAAAAGTCAATTATTTCAATTTCATAAAAGTAGTTATAAAACTTTGCATCCTTGATTTTAAGTATTTCGGCCCCGTTTAACTATCAAATTTAAACTCTGATATGTTGTAATTGTGTATAAAATTTAACATGAAGTATGCTTGCACACAATTGTATTCAATGGCCAAATAACCATTTATAGAAAAACTACTCATAAAAACCTTTATATTTGCGTTGGAATAACCTTGTCCTTAAATACCAAAAACAACTTTGATACTTCCTATTAAAATTTTATGTTAATACAAGGCATTAAGATTATGTCCCAAAATTGAAAATAAAACTTTCAAAGTTCTCCTAAACACCACCAGGTTGCATGGGGTTGAAGTGAGAAATTCTGTTGCTATTCAAGTCACCCGCTCTACTAAATAAACCGTTTGTCTCAACTACTAGAGTTATATATAATTTTCAACCCAACATAATAAAGTCTTTTTCCAATTATTTGGAGTCGTCTACATGAATCCTATTTTTTCATTTAATTATGTTTAGTGCAATAATTTTGGTTAAACCACGTAATACCATGTCCTTTTTTACAATATCCTACAAAGTCAATTTAGGCCTACCTCTACCCCTTGCGTTACCATCAATACTAACTAAACCACTATTCCTTATGGGGGCATCCATTGGTCTACGTTTGATGTGTCCAAATCACTAAGTCGATTTTATATTAATATCTTCTATAGGAGATACTTTTACCATTTTGCGAATTTGTGCATTTCTAATGTTATCTTTTTGAGTTTTATTACAAATTCATCGTTGCATCCGCATCTCCACCACATATTTTTTTTCGCACATTTTATTTTTTAGTTTCCCAACACTCTGTCCCGTATAATACTGTCTGTCCAATGGTCGTCCTATTAAAATTTTCTTTTAACTTCAAAGGCATATCCCTATCACATAATATGCCGATATCACATCTCTACTTAACCCATTATACTTTAATCCTATGAATAGCATCATTACTAATATCTCCATGTTTTTGGATAATCGAGCCTAAAAAATGAAAATGATCATTTCTAGGTATATCTTGTCCCTTTAATTTCACCACATCCCCATTTGTTCTCATATTATTACTAAATTTGCACTTTACGTATTCTGTTTTAGTCTTGCTTATTTTAAATCGTCTTGTTTCTAGAGTTTCTCTCCACAATTTCAATCTAGCATTAATTCCGATCTTAGTTTCATCCAGTAAAATAATATCATCTGTACAAAGCATATATCACGACATCTCCTCTTGTATTTGTCAAGTCAACTCATTCATAACAAAATCAAGGAGATAATGACTTAGTGATGAACCTTGGTGTAGACCTACAGTAATTGGAAATTCACTACTATCTCCAGTTGGTATTCTTACTATAGTTATGGACCCATCATATATATCCTTTATCACATCAATATATCTACGAGTCACTCCCTTTTTATGTAGAATCCACCATATCATATTTCTTGGTATCCTATCATACATATCATATTTCTTGGTATCCTATCATACGCCTTCTTTAAATCTATAAAAATCATATGAGGGTCCTTCTTATTCTCCCTATACCTCTCAATTAATCTCCTCAATAAATAAATTGCTTCCAGTGTTGACCTCCTAAGCATAAACCCAAATTGATTCTCAGAAACTGTTATTTTCAATCTCAATCTATATTCAATCACTATCTCCTAAAGTTTCATGATACGACTCATTAACTTAATACCACGATAATTTGAACAACTTTGTATGTCCAATTTATTTTAATAAATATGTAGTAAAACACTCCTTTTTCCATTCATCAAGCATCCTATTAGTCATTAGAATTATATTAAATAATTTTATAAGACAAGATAATCCTTCCTCCCCTAAGCACTTTCAAACCTTAATAGAGATACCATCTAGTCCTAAAGACTTTCATGTTTTGAAGGGTAATCCTAGCCTCTGTTGTCCTAATTTTATGAAAAAATATATTTTCTCGAGTCTTCCTAAGTTTTGTTTATATCTAATCTAATCCCATTATCACCATTTAATAAACTCTCGAAGTAGTCTTTTCATCTTTCCATAATCTCATCATCCTTAACTAGGACTCTCGAATCATCACTTTTAATACACCTAACATTATTAAAATCTTTTGTTTTTATGTCCCTAAGTTTAGCAAGCTTATAAATAGTTTTTTTCTCTTCGTGTGTTCATAATTTTGTATAAAGATTACCATACGCCTTTAACTTAGTATCTCATACCATTTTTATAACTTTCTTTTTAGCCTATTTATATTTTTCAAAATTTTCTTCGTTTTTAGTTGCTTACCATGTTTTAAAGCACTCCTTTTTTTATTTTTACTACATTTTATACTCCTTTATTCGTCCACAAATTTTATTTAGATTGTGGCCCCTTACTTTTGGATTCTCCAAGAATTTCTTTTGATATTATCCTAATGCATGTGGCCATCTTATCCCACATTATGTTAGTCTCCTCTTTGGTATTCCATAATGCTTCATTTAATACTTTATCTTTAAATATTTCTAATTTCCATTATTAATCTTCTCTTTTCGCATTCGTGATTGATTTTTAATATTTACACCCAACGCCATTACCATATGTTGTGAGGTTAAGCTCTCCCGGGATGACCTTAGAGTCTTTACATGTTAATCGATCTCCTTTTCTAATAATAAAATATCTATATGGCTCTTATGCGTTCCACTTTTATAAGTTATTAAGTGTTAAAACCTCTTTTTAAAACATGTATTTACTAGTACAAAATCATAAGCTATTGCAAAATCTAAAATAAACTCTTCGCCGTTGTTTCTATCTCCAAAACCATATCCTCCATGCACTATCTCATATCTGCACGATCATCTCCTACATGGCCACTAAAATCTCCCCCATCATAAATTTTCTCACCAGCTATTATTTCTTGAATTAGTTCATCCTTTTTCTTCCCAAAATTGTACTTTAGTGTGCTCATCTAATCCTACTTGGGTTGCATAAGCACTACTAATATTAATTATATTTTTACTTAATACCGATTTTACAAGTATAAGTCTATTACCTTTCCTAATAATAGTTACGATATCATCCTTAAGGTTCTTATTTATTACTATTCCAACTCCATTCCTATTTCTATATTTCCCTCTATAATATAATTTAAACCCAGTATTTTCTATTCCTCTAGCATTCTCACCAACCCATTTACTTTCTTATAAACAAGCTATGTTAACTTTTATTCTTATCATGGTATCCACAAAGTCCATTCCTTTCCATGTCATAGTCCCCATGTTCCAAGTCCCTAACCCAAGTATATTATCCTGGACTAGATTCTTTACCCACTCACATCCGAGCATCGATGTGACACCCTTTGTCGATTTTTTGAGACACTCGGTGGCAGGCACAACTCCCCTTACCTATTTTCGAGACACCTGGTGGAAGGAGCAATTCATTGCTTAAGGAGAATGACCTAGTACTAGTGAGTATATTCATAGGATTCATTTTCATAATAATCTACCAAAGCTTTGCACTGGATGTCTGTTCATAAAGATCTAACAAAGTTTTTCACTGGCCATTAGTTATCTAACACAACCCTCCTCTTTTATCAGGGCTTGGGACTAATGAAATCCAAAAAATATAAGAAGTAAAGCACGTCACAGGTGGAGTTTTATATATAATTACGTAAATAAAATAAGGATGAACAATTATGTGTAATTATTAAAAGGTATGGTATTATTTTGTACAAAAATTATCGCGAGAGGTTTTAATAACATTTTAATTTTAAAATTTCGTGTTACCATCCGACGGTTTGTTAGCCAACTCTTTGAAAAGACATAAAATATCTACCCATATAAATTTAAATTGATAACCTAAAGTGTCTCATTTGTTGCTTCGATGACAAATGAATTCTGATATTTGACGACAAAATAATACCCACCATCTCCCATTTTTGTTTTTGATAGGTATGTTTAAACATTCTAAACCCACCTAGCCTATACTACCCTTATTTTGAATATTAAGAGAAATAATAACCATCAAGTGGGCTATGAAAATAATTTCCATGCATCAACTTGACAATATATTACACTCGGTGTAAAATCAAATAAAATTAAAAAAATTAAATGTAAAATCAAATAAAATCTAATAAAATTAAAACTAAAATTCTTATTAAATGTAAAATCAAATAAAATTAAAAAAAATTAAATGAAATCCTAAAAAATATAATCCTAATAAAACTAAAAATTAAAAACTAATAAAAATAAAAATAAAATAAAATTATACAAATAGAAAAATAGAAAAAACCAAACCTAGAAAATATTAAATAAATAAAAAAATAAATACTAAAAATAAAACGACTAGAACTAAAAATCTAAAAAATAATAAAAATGACACAAATAAAACACACACAGGCTTGGGGTAAGTTTGGGCTAGGTTTAGGCTCGGGGAATTTGGTAATTAGCTCCATATTGTTGTAAATTGCCTTGAAATATAACTTTTGACACCGCAACTGCAATTAAACGTGTATAATGAACATTTAAGCACATAATATCCAAATTGTCGAGAATTAGAAACAAAAGTACGTCTATTTTGGGATATAAATTGTACAGTTTTGGGTGCTTATCAAGGATGAAAAATTATGTGTAAGTATTAAAACGTATGTTATTATTTTGTACAAAAATTATCGCAAGTGGTTTTAATAACATTTTAATTTTAAAATTTCGTGTTACCATCCGACTGTTTGTTAGCCAACTCTTTGAAAAGACATAAAATATCCGGCCATATAAATCTAAATTGATAACCTAAAGTGTCTCATTTGTTGCTTCGATGACAAATGAATTCTGATATTTGACGACAAAACAATACCCACTATCTTCCATTTTTGTTTTTCATAGGTATGTTTATACATTCTAACCCTACCTAGCCTATACTACCATAAATTTGAATATTAAGAGAAATAGTAACCATCAAGTGGGCTATGAAAATAGTTTCCCTGCATCAACTTGACAATATATTACACTCGATGTAAACTCACGCTATGCGCGGACTAGAGGGAAAACATAAAAGAAAAAGAGAAAAAAAGAACACATCCTTAGATAAAAGAGAGGGAGTACGAAACATTTTTGAATTTGCAACTGGATGATGAAAGAAAATGTTCACTACACCCTTCTGGCAAACTATATCAAGAAAATAAAACCCATAGTGCATCCAAGACATTCTTTCCTTTCTTCAAAGAAAATAATTGAATTTCAAAAACTAAACCCAGAAAATGAACACCACCCTATTTAGACAACCAACACTCTCTATTTTCTCTCTCCCAAATACCACTAAATTTTACAATCTAAACCAACAAAATAACACTCATCTTTCCATAAACAAATCCTCTAGTTTTTACTCATACCCAACCCTAATAAACTTAATTTCTCAAACCATTACTAAACCAAGAAAAACAATACCCATTACTACATAACCACCCTCTCTTTTTTCCCTAATACCCAAACCAAACTAAATTTCACCCGATAATCCAAGAAAATGAAACCTGTATTGCATCTCTCTCCTTACTTCCTTTCTTTATATAAACCAATATAACTGAATATCACAAACTAAACCAAAAAAACAAAACCTATATCTTTTATAACCAAACCCCTATCTCTTCTCACCTTAATACTCAACCCAAATAAACTATATTTCATAAACAATTAAAAACCCAAGAGAACAACACCCGTGTCTACATAACCAAATCAATTTGAAGATTCAAAAAGTTACATGTATTTTTTTGCCTCAATTTAAGAAATATGACTTAAATCATTTTCATTAATTTTCTCTCGCTATCTTTGTTTACATTCTGAAGAATATATCTCAAACAACCGATTTACCATTCATCCATGAAGAAAAAGAAAAGATGATCAGAACTGAAATTTCTTCCATACCCCAATTCATAGATAAAATGTTGTTTAATTTCTTCCACACTAAAACTCATAGATGTCTCATAGATAAACTCTTGGTTAATTTTTTATATACCATAACTCATTGATAAACTTTTGGATAATTCCTTACTTACCAAAACTCATAGATAAGGGTTTGATCATTTTATCTTGGAGATGAAAATTTGAAGAATCGGTAGTTTTCGAAACAAACAAAATGAAGATTTATATAGATTTCAAGTGTTAAAGTCGGAAGAGAGAAGGATTAGTAAAAGATTCAGGAAATGCGTCTAGATAAGAGAGGGAAAGAGATGAAATGGATAATTTTTTTAGGAACCAAAAAGTGTTGAACTCATAAAAGTTAAGTGAGAGGTTGAAAATGCGTTGCCACGCGGATGCTCGAAATGGGATTCATGTTAAATCCTTTGTAGTGGGTTTTATATTATTTATAAAGATACTAAAACTATCAAGTAGGTATACTTTTAAGTATTAATTTGTCAAAAGATCAATGAGTACCATATTATTATGTCCATCCAAAGTCTTCCTCTAAGAGAAACATTGATCAATTCTTTCCGTGCCTTCTCATATTTTCTCATCAATATAGTAAAATTCTACCAGCGCTATACCCAATGTTGTACATAGATTGATAGAATAGTTTTAAGGAAGTACAAATAAATAAATAATAAATAGCTTTGTTATAGTAGAATGGTTACGTGTTTGGATCCACCTATACACCATCAGTTGAGATAACATAGCCTAAAAAGAACAAGCTATTTTTTAAAAAGTCGAACTTCTTCTTATTAATGTAAAGTTTCCGATCTCTCAACAAATAAAAAACCATTTGAACATGCTCAAATGTTGATTTTGGTCATTACTAAATACAAGAATATCATCGAAGTAAACCACAAAAAACTTACCAATATAAAGATTGAATATGTAATTCATAAGAAGCATAAATATGTTAAGAGCATTAGAAAGTCCAAATGGCATCACCATCCATTCAAACATTCCATCCCTTGTCTTTAAGGTGCCATATCATTCACATCCTGATCTCATACGAATCTGATGACAACCACTTTAAAGGTCTATATTTGAAAAGATTTCAACTCCACGAGGTTGGTCATCAAGTCGAGAAACAATAACGCGATACTAATTAGTAATTCTATTCATCGCCCTATTATCATTACACATCCTCCAAATCATGGAGTACTGTCCAGGTTATAGAAGTTATCTCAATATACAAGGATCACATCTCATTTTATAGTTGACATAGTATATGAGAGAAACTATAGGGCTGGTGGTGGGTTTGTGTAACCCACCCACGTAAAGCCTATGGGGTTAATTCTTTTACTGCTAAAAATATCAAAATAGCCTTATAAATTGATAAGGTTGCAAAGGAGAGTACAATAAAAAGGGTCCCCTACATGAATTTATAGCTCATGACATTGAATTATACATGGATTTAAGTTGTACGCCACCTTTTATTCATTATGCTTGGGTTAATGTCTCAAATGATGTGCAACATAATATTGATGACTCTCATAATTCTAACCCCATTAATAGTGGTCGTTCATTTTATGACAGTGTCACAAATTTTAATTGGGCATATTATTGTGAGGATGAAGATGAGGTTTATGAACACGTACAATCGAGTCGATTTATATTAAAGTAAATGATTTTTTTAATGATAATTTTAGGGATAAATTTTTGGTCCTAGTTACAAAATCAACTAACATGTTTTCCCCTAGTACCCATTATTTAGATCAAATAGATATAAGAAATGTAGGCCTTGTTCTTATATTTCCAATTACATGTGCTACGAGGAGGAAGATTACTCTACCTTCACTCCCACTATTATGAAACATAAAAGAATGAGATGAAGAGGAAATAAGGTAAACTTTAATTCAAAAGATTCAATAAAGAAAAGAATTGGCAAATGCGAAGATTGATAAAGTTGAGGAAAAGAAAAACAACATTGACGAAGGCCTACTAAAACATATTAAATGTGGAGACTCCACTAATGGTGATATCAAGATAACTTTATTCTTCAAACAAAATGAAATACCCTAAATAATTGGCTGGCTTAAGTTTACACTATTAAGTGTTTCAAACTAATTGGATATTTTGCCAAAATGTACTTTTAGTTTAAGTCCACTCTTTTTGGTACATCATGTAACACTACTCAACTATCCAAAACTCCTCAAGACCTGAGACTCAACTCAACGATCATATCCAAGAAAAGTGCACAAAAATAAAAAGGTAAAACACTGTGTGGATGTTCATTACACCTTTGACACGTTTTAGCACTCATGCAATGCATACTCGAATATATTTAATTATGTGTCTAAAATATTTTAAAAAAAGTAAAATTAAATTAATCTTTGCTAAAAAATAATTTCCTATTTTAAAAATAATTTTTTGTATATACAAACATTTATTGGTTTTCCATAGATATTGTTTTAATCGGATGGTGTGTACAAGCCCAATTAGAATTACATAGGGGTAAAATCTTTCATCCATTTATGATTTGGATGAAAATTGATTTATGGATATTAGTTATGAGTATTTTTTCTAAACCATTAGATCCAATACATTGCTATCCGGCTAGGTTCCTGTCTAGATGATCGACTTTAATAAAACCTGTACATTTAAAATAAGAGCTTTGATCCATTTGATTTCCTTTCTAATTGTGAGCATCTATAGCTTTAAGGTCCATAGACTTGTTATGACATATACATGTTTTATATTTTATTTTTATTAGTTTTAGTTGTGATTTTATTTTATTAGGATTAGTTTTTAGGATTTCATTTATTTTTTTTTAGATTTTACATTTTTAGGATTTTAGTTTTTAGTTTAATAGATTTTTATTTTTATTTTTATTTTTATTTCTTTTTAATTTCAATTTTTTAATTTTTTAATTTGAGTCTTTATTTTATTTTAGAGTAGTATTTTATTTTTAGATTTTTAGTTTTGTTACTTTTATATTTTTTTTATATATTTTTTTAGTATTATTTATTTAGGGGTATAAATTAAACACACGCACATAACACCCATACAACTCACTCACACCTATACTCTCCCTCACTCACACCATAATTCCCATACACACTCACACACCTTAAAACCCCTCACTTCATCTTCTTCACAAACTCAATCGATTCTCTCTCCTCCATCACACTAAACCCACTTCCACTCCCCCATCTTCTACCTCCATTACCACTATTACCACCTCCCAAATCACAGCCCTTAACCCAACAAATCGAACCCGCGGCGCCCTAGACGTCGCTTCCCAGCGACTGCCACCGCCGAGATCTCCTTCCCTCGTCGAACTCCTTCCGCCGGTGACTCTCCACCGCCCCTCGCTACCCAAGCCGGACCCAGTTCCGGCGACCACAAACCCGCGATTCAAACTCGGCGACACCCTACCCAGCTGCGACCGGTCCGAAACCCACCTGGCCCTGTCCGAAACCCATCCTGACCCGTGGCTTTGTTTGAACCGACCCAAAATCGAGACCCTCGCCCGGGTCCAACCTCAACCCACCAAAATCGGAACAAATTCATTTTCAATAATTATCTCTAAGAAACCCTCTTCTTAGCCAATCCAAATCAAATCCCAAAAAATCTTTTCCAAACGAAGGGGTAAAGCTTATAAGAAGGACTCACAAATCAGAAGAAAAAAAGGAGGATATACGTAGAGAGAGAAAAAGACAATGTATAATATGTACATAGTAGGATCATAAAAAATTTCAGAAAAGTACAAAAAAAATTGGTTTAGTTTTAGAATAATTTTTAGGTTTAGATTTTAGTCTTCTTTTTGTAATCAAGTGCTGAAATTTGTGAAGAAGTTGGACGCGTGTCAAGGCGCTTTTCAAGACAAATTTGAAAAAAAAATTGCGTATTATATTTCTACCTTATCTTTTCAATTTATTTTCTTCTTGACATATTATCTATTGTTGTTTATGCACACATAAGAATGTTTGGATAAACACCCCGTTCAAGGGGTGGGGTGCACTGCGAATGATGTTACTTTAATTAATTGATTCATCAATTTTATATTTCTAGGCAAATTAATTTTTAACTGTCACCAATTAATTTATGTAACGAGAGTTAGTAAATTAATTGAACGAATTAATGTTTGAATTTAGGAATCAAACTAGAGATAAGTTTTTTCGATATATAAATATTAATTCGGGATTGAAATTTGAGGATTGATATTGTTTTCATTAAATTAATCCTAGCGGGTAATTTTCTGAAAATAGTATGGTTCGTAATTTTTCATTGTGTGGCATTTTTAAATTAATTTTCTGAAAAAGATTTTATTAAATTTATAATTATAACGAGAGTTAAATTATCGATTTAATAGTATCTCGAAATATGTCTAAATTAATAAATTGAGAAATTAAAATAATTAAAAATACGGTGTAATCCCATCTCTTGACATTCTCACATATTTCACACTTGGTTGCACATTTTTTCATTATTTAGTAAATTTTATAATTTTTAGCATTTGTTAGTTAATTTTTCCCTTGAAATTATTTTAAAAAAATAAAAAAAATCTATTTTCATAAAAAAATTTGGAATTGCACATTTTCACATTAATTGTTTCACCTTGGAAGTTGGATTGATACCCGTACTTACCGCAATATGTGTTATTTTTAGACAAGTTTTGTAGGTACCCAAGGGAATTTTGAGAGTGGCTTTTGCACAACAACACCTATACCCCAAAAGCTATTTATCAAATGGCGCTGTTGCCGCTTTCTTGACGTGGAGACATGATTGAAGACTTGTAATTTTATTTATCTTTTTTTTAGTGTCGTTCTTCCTCCTCCCTCCTCATTAGACTGGTTGTATAGGATTTTTGAAGCTTGGTATTTATTTTGGTGCATTTTGACACCTATTTTTTGTAATAATTATTCATTAAAAAAAAGCGAAAAGGGAAACCGAATAAGGTAGAGAGAGGGCGTCCAAAAGAGAGGATTTTGAAGCCTCTCTACTTTGGGTCGGTAGGACTCCCGGGGACGACTGAGATAGGCAAAATCTTCCCCCGGTCGACTCAACTCTATCTTCACCCCACGTGTGTAAAAATCGTGGGAGGTACAATTTTTTTTATCCCTCGCGACTCTCCTGCCAGCGAGTTCATTTTTTGTGTGATTAATTGCTTCTATGTGCTTTTAATTTCTGCATTGCACTTAAAATGAATGGTTTGATGAATTAATTTACCTAAGACCTAGACCCGATCATTGAAACGAGAAGGGATTTCATCACCTGACTCACTCGCTTATCCATTGTGCGCTTCCCTAGCTGTCATTAAATTTAAAATCAATCAACTAGCTAGCCTCGTAGGAACACATTTTTGCAACATGCGATCACAAAGATAAATTCAGTGAATTTTTTCGCCGCGGACTTAATTAAAATATGACTACCCATTTCACTAATTTTGAAGATAATAATTGGCTACGTGCTCGTTAGGTTTTTTCTTGACTCGTGTGTGTCCAATTCCATTATTTCGGTAGTCGGGGTTCGTTAGTTCGCTCAAATCAAGAGTTCATTTTCTCCCATTTTCGAAAAAAATCCCCAAAATATTTTCCTTTCTTTTTAAAAATATTTTCAAAAATCCCAAAAAGTTTTTCTTTGTTTTTCATATTTAAAATACCAAAAAGATTTTCCTTTTCTTATTTTCAAAAATCACAAAAAGATTTTCTTTTCTATTGAAAAATATTTAAAAACCAAAAAAATATTCCTCTTGTCATGGCCGAAGAACGTCCTTTACGGGAATACTTTGGCCATTTCACATTCTCTCGAAGTTTGTTTGATGATAAGCCCGAATCGACCCTTGATTCATTAATTCATGGCTTTAACTCTCAAACGTCCACCGTTGATACTCGTGTGTCGTCCACGCACACATCTCCTACTCCATCGCCTCCGCTAACGAGTGTCAGCCCATCACCTGCTTCGCCGTGCACACACTGCTTTCTTATTGATCACTTGTCCCATGAGTGTCCATTTATATTCTCTCCATCTGAATCCACCTTGGAACATGTGCATCCCTATGACACTGTTTTGGACCCACCCTCGATGTATTATCACGACATATCTAATGTCGAGAGGTATGAGTACCCGAGATATTCATGGAGGCCTGATCATCCTTCCATGAAATACGAATCCCAACGTCATGTTGTGGATCCTTATGGTTTCCAACAGTCGTCATCGCCACCTCGTGCACCTCATACCTATCAGTCCCCTTCATATGCTCCTCATATTGATCACACTTTTGTCCCTCACGGAGATGCTTCTCCCGTGAATGCTACACTTGACCCTGCTCCACACACTTTATATGAGTATTCTCCACATCCTAGTGTTTCTAGCGAGTTGTGTCCACCTCACCCACCGCCGCCACCCGCCACCACCTCACCACCACCTTGCACATCCGCTCTCGAGAGCCTCTTACACAAGTTCGCGCACACTCTTCAATCTCAAAATGAAGCCCTTTAACGACTTGCACACAGGTTTACTACATTTGAGTGTGCGAACGAGTCGAATTTCACCACAAGTCAATCCATTGTTGCACCCGTATGGGACGATGATGTGTCATCTTATGCCACTGATCTTGAGTGTGACCAACCCTGTTATCCTGAGAATCTCGACGTTGAGACCACCCCATGGTCCGAGCACCAAGTTGACAATTGTGTTGACATATCCACTGTTTGTGAGACTGATCCTACACCGCCATATCCTTTCGAACCCACTATTAAGGTTCGCCTTTCTCCTTCCATAGAATCCTTATTTATGCCCGAGCGTACACCTATTGAGACCACTGCGTGTGTTCCCGAGGAACCACTTCATCCTAGGTTAGTTCCGGCTACGGGTGCTCACCAATGTCCCGAAATAGCATCTGAGATGGTTTCTACCTCTTTGGATATGGATCCTATCCCACCATGCTTGACTCCCGTTGAGTCAGATATTAATATTGATTCATCTGTCTCGGATTTGGATGCCTCGTTCGATTTTTCCACCACTTTGGATGGTGACTTTCGGGTGGCTAAGTTGATCACTCCCTCATTTATTTCCACACTTCCTCCCGCAAGTGCCCTTGAGGATCACTCCGTGGCTCATGAGGAGTGTGTGTCTCCTACTCATGAGTTAGATCATCTTCCGCCACCCTTTGCCCCCCCCCCCCCCCCCGATCCACCCACTGTCCATTCCACCCCACCACTTGGTTTGGACCTTGTTATTGCACCTCACCTATTCCCATCTACGTATTTAGGTCCTCACCTACATCCATCCTCCACCCTAGTGCTCCACGATCCCATTTGTGCACTTTTCCTCGACCCCACCATCCATGTGAGTATTAATGATACTCTCCACTTCCGTGACATCGAGATTGTTATTCTATGCCCGTCACTCTCTTGTGGTGTTGATTTTTTCCATCGACAGCTCCCTGGCGTGTCACGGCACGACCATTATCACTGTCCATTTATAGAACGGTCGTGCACTTTCTCTGAGGCCCACCCCATTATTATTTCCAAACCATTTTGCCTCCCCCACCAACTTGAGAACCATTCTTATAAGTCCCTTGTTTCCCTCACCTTTATGCTCAATAAGGCCCGTGATCGGTGCCTGTTCATCCTCACCCTTGCCTATCTTTGTCTTACCCTCCTACTCACCCACCCCTGGTCCCCCGATGCTTTGCATCGACTGATGCACTTTGCTATACAAGTGCATTGACATCTTCTAGACTTTATCCAACAATACTGACGCTTCAGTCTTGTTTGGGAGTGATTCTCATCACCGAATTTTTTCTGCCAGCCGTGCTTTCCTAGTTCCTATCCTTAGGGTGAGACTGATTCAGTCTCGCTGAAGAAGTTAAACTTAGAGCTACCGGGAGGCAGCCCGTCGTTCATTGTTTCTGAGTATGAGTCTTATCCTGTTTGGGGGTGGTGTTTCACACCACCGAATGCTTTTCACATGCTTTATAGACTTGCACGCATTTTTGTATCACATCTGTTCTTCAGGTTTCATCTATCCTCTAGAATGCGGTACATTTCACTAGCGGTTCATTATGGTAATATCTTTCCTCCCTTGTGCTTTTATTTTTATATATGGTTTTAAACATCGAGGACGATGTTCTCTTTTGTTTGAGGGTGGCAAATTAATCAACATCACACCTCTTTCGAAAATTTTCAGAAACAAGTGATTTTAAACATTTTGTGCAGTTAAATTTAAATTTTTATGACATGAATTGTCTATCAGTCCCCTTTTAGAAATCTCAGAATACCCGTGTTCAACCCTAAAATTACGCTTTTTATAATAAATTAATTAATACATATTTAAGCTTACTTGCACCATGAATTCCTAAACTCGGGAATTTCACACTATCACGTTTACAATCAAAAGTTGAAGAGTAACTATATTCTTAAGAAAGGCTTAAAAGATCACTAGTGGCGACTTAAACCCGTGAGATTTGAGCTTTTCACCTTTTTGAGAGTTTTTACGTATCTTCGAGTCACAAGTTGACTCAACTTCCTTTGGGTACCACATTTAGTCGTTGCATGATCTCATTATTTTTTTTCAAATTTTGCTTAATCACTGAGAATTACATTACTTTCGAGTTGTAAGAAACATG
Organism: Sambucus nigra; assembly: GCA_949130495.1. Lineage (NCBI taxonomy): Eukaryota > Viridiplantae > Streptophyta > Magnoliopsida > Dipsacales > Adoxaceae > Sambucus > Sambucus nigra. The sequence continues at coordinate 678,640,090 of OX422211.1, forward strand.
TGTCTTGTAATTTGTCCCGAGCACTAAACCGATTTTTCCATACACATACCATTTTCCCTATCACATTATCATTCACCCATTATCATTTTCCATATTACCCTTATCCATATGTTCCAAATACCATCCATCATTACCATCATTTTTGAGAAAAAGAGTGTTTTTAATTCTCATGTAAATTGTCCTCATTTGTGATATGAAAAGAAAAATGTATCGCAATAAAAAAAAAATAATAAAAAAGATAAAATAAAAGAAAATAAAAATAGAAAAGAAGAAAAAGAAAGCATGCGATCATAAATTCAAATAATGAAGACAATAGTCAGTTAAAGTATGTCACACTCTTCAAAAACCCTATCATTCATCTTCTTCATTTCATTATCCCTATATACCTTACATAAATCCCATTTTCACCTTTGGTAAAGTGTTCGAGCAAATGAGAAGATTATATGGCAAATAACTCGACATTCTCGACATAATGGTTAACATTCCTTCATGAGATCAGAATTTTTTTATGTATCCGTCCTTTCTTATAAAGTGTGTGAGACGTTTGATCTTGTTTACATTTACTCACATCCTCACACACTAGAGAGATACACTAACCCAATTATCAGAGAGTTCGATTCACAGAGATATATCCGGTGAGAATTGAAGTCAAAGCTTCGATTCTATAAAGGCGATCTTAGAATTACTCTAATGATACTTAAAATTGTTTCACACTACACATGCTGAGTTTTAGGAAGGATTACGCTTTTTGGTATTAAGTAATTTCATCACATTTTGATAGTTGAATATGGTGTTCCTTGATGTCCTTTTAAAGTTGGATTGTATAGCGTTTCATCATCTACTCATATACTGCATTTAAAACAGTTTTCGAATTTTGTGGGTACATTCACTACAAACCCTCACGAGACACCACTCGTCCTGTAGGGCAACCTGTTGCACATGCTAAGTGCAATCGCCAGTGCCTGCGAAAGTGGCACACTTTTGGTCACTTATCTCTGTTTTCTCTCTAAATTTTTGCTTGAGGACTAGCAATGTTCTGTTTGGGGGTGGTGTGATAAGCACCCAAAAGTGTATATTTTATGCCCCGAATAGATGCATTTTAGTCACTCATTTTAATTAAAATTGGTCTTATGTCGTATTTTATTATTTTTCAGGTCAATACGCAGTCGCAATGTTAAATGATGCTAAATCAAGTCAATTACGACGCAAAAGCGATCAAAAGCGTGCAGCGAAGAAATCAAAGAGATCGCGAAGTCGGGAGTCCAATTTGAGCATGCCGATGGTGTGTGTTGAGTTTGTGCCTTTTTAGATTTTCTTAGATTTTTATTTTGAGTCGTTTTATTTTTGTGATTTATTTTAGATTTATTTAGGATTTTTAGAATTTATTTGCATATTTTTATATTTTATTTTTATTTTTATTAGTTTTAGTTGCAATTTTATTTTATTAGGATTAGTTTTTAGGATTTCATTTATTTTTTTTAAATTTTACATTTTTAGGATTTTACTTTTTAGGATTTTACTTTTTAGTTTAATAGATTTTTATTTTTATTTTTATTTCTTTTTAATTTCAATTTTTTTATTTGAGTCTTTATTTTATTTTAGAGTAGTATTTTATTTTTAGATTTTTAGTTTTATTACTTTTATATTTTTTTTAGTATTATTTATTTAGAGGGACAAATTAAACACACACACATAACACCCATACAACTCACACACACAAACACTCTCCCTCACTCACACCATAATTCCCATACACACTCACACACCTTAAAACCCCCCACTCCATCTTCTTCACAAACTCAATCGATTCTCTCTCCTCCATCATACTAACCCACTTCCACTCCCCCATCTTCTACCTCCATTACCACTATTAACACCTCCCAAATCAAAGCCCTTAACCCAACAAACCGAACCCGCGGCGCCCCAGACGCCACTACCCAGCCACTGCCACCGCTGAGATCTCCTTCCCTTTTCGACCTCCTTCTGCCGGTGATTCTCCACTGCCCCTCGCTCCCCAAGCCGGACCCAATTTCGGCGACCACAAACTCGCGATTAAAACCCGGCGACACCCTACCCAGCTGCGCTCGGTCCGAAACCCACCTGGCCCGGTTCGAAACCCATCCTGACCTGTGGCCCTGTTTGAACCGACCCAAAATCGAGACCCTCGCCCGGATTCAACCTCAACCCACCAAAATCGGAACAAATTCATTTTCAATAATTATCTCCAAGAAACCCTCTTAGCTAATCCAAATCAAATCCCAAAAAATCTCTTCCAAACAACTTCATGGCTTATCAAAAGAAAGGGGTAAAGCTTGTAAGAAAGGACTCACAAATCAGAAGAAAAAAAAGGAGGATATACGCAGAGAGAGAAAAAGAGAGTGTATAATACCTACATAGTAGGTTCATAAAAAATTCCAGAAAAATACAAAAAAAAAATTAGTTTAGTTTTAGAATAATTTTTAGGTTTAGTTTTTAGTCTTCTTTTTGTAATCAAGTGCTGAAAATTGTGAAGAAGTTGGACGCGTGTCAAGGCGCTTTTGAAGACGAATTTGGGGAAAAAAATTGCGTATTGTATTTCTACCTTCTCTTTTCAATTTATTTCCTTCTTGACATATTATCTATTATTGTTTATGCACACATGAGAATGTTTGGCTAAACACCCCGTTCAAGAGATGGGGTGCACTGCGAATGATGTTACTTTAATTAATTGATTCATTAATTTTATATTTCTAGGTAAATTAATTTTTAACTGTCACCAATTAATTTATGTAACGAGAGTTAGTAAATTAATTGAACGAATTAATGTTTGAATTTAGGAATCAAACTAGAGATAGGTTTTTCCGATAATTAAATATTAATTCGGCATTGAAATTTGAGGATTGATATTGTTTTCGTTAAATTGATCCTAGCGGGTAATTTTATGAAAATAGTATGATTCGTAACTTTTCATTGTGTGGCATTTTTAAATTAATTTTCTGAAAAAGATTTTATTAAATTTATAATTATAACTAGAGTTAGATTATCGATTTAATAGTATCTCGAAATATGTCAAAATTAATAAATTGAGAAATTAAAATAATTGAAAATGCGGTGTAATCACATCTCTTGACCTTCTCACATATTTCACACTCGGTTGCACATTTTTCCATTATTTAGTAAATTTTATAATTTTTAGCATTTGTTAGTTAATTTTTCCCTTGAAATTGTTTTAAAAAATAAAAAAAATCTATTTTCATAAAAAAAATTGGAATTGCACGTTTTCACATTAATTGTTTCACCTTGGAAGTTGGATTGATACCCGTACTTAACGCAATACGAGTTATTTTTAGACAAGTTTTGTAGGTACCCAAGGGAATTTTGAGAGTGGCTTTTGCACAGCAACGACTATACCCAAAAAGCTATTTATCATCCATTACCCATTATGTTTAGAGATTTCGAGAGTTACTTGTTTATATAGTAGATCCCCATTACTTGTTAGGTTATGTTTGCCAACTATATTGATTGTAAAGTTTTTATTGAGCGTTTCGAGCTTTCCATAGATATAACATAGAATGGGATTCCTTTAGAGTTCACGGTTTGGTGGGGAACGTTTCTTAGCTGTAGGTTTATGAGATCGTAGGACTAGGAATCTCTTCGGTTAATTGTTATATGTTTGTTGGCTCTCTTTGTTCTTTGTATATTCGATGGTTTATCAAATGTTACCATTATTTACCATGAGTTCTTAGTATGCAATTAATAAAACCTTATAGAAATAGTTTTTATTCGAATGTTTTTATATATCTATACCGACAGTTTTTGTCATTTATGGTTTAGGGTATTTTGAACCTAAAGTTTGAATAGAAATAACTCTTAGATTAGAACCATCTAGTATTTTCAATCCTAACCCTCCATTCTCATTATGTTTCTAGACTCTTCCCTCACCTATATAAACCTTATTATAGAGTTTAGTGTTAAACACTTTTATAGAGTGAGGAATAAATAGGGTGTTCATATTTTTTGAGAGAGAAAATTATAGAGAGTGGAGATAAATATTATGAGAGAGAGAGAGTTAATTTTTTAGACTCGAATATTGTATTTGATTTCGTGTTACTCATGATATTTACTTTTTGCTGTAAAACTCTCAATGATCTTACACAACACATACTCTTATGAAGAGATTTGATTTTTAGTGTTGCAGTAGAAAGTCTTATTCTTATGTGTTTAAATCTATTTTTATCCAAAACTAATATCTCTTAGTTAGTGTTGAATATAATTTTTATTGAATATTTTTCACGATCTAATATATGATTTTTTGCCTTGTTGTATATATTTATTAAAATCGGAAATATCTCTGGATCTTGAATATTTGTTGAATATGCTTTGTAGATTTATTTATCTAATATTTATGAATGGATATCTTAAAAGAATTTTTAAATAGTGTTTTAACACTTATCTAATTAAAACTTAATGTAAATTTTTTTTGAGAGAGAACACTTTTTAGTGAGAATATATATTTGGTGTGTCTCCATGTTGAGAGTTATACATATTACTTAGAAAGAATATTTTTATGATTTTAATGATGATATCTTTCTAATTCTTTCTTTGTTATATCATACTCTCGTCGTATGTGTACAATGATAATTCCTCTAATATGTTTAGGAGAATATTTTGTTGATACATATGCATATTGTTTTTCTGAAATTTGTTGAATATGTTTTTAGAAAAGAAAAACATTGAAATGGATTTTTTCAGTTCTAATCCCAAACCGAAGTGCAGCCCAATGTGACATAATTTCATCATTTATTAAGGATTGCTACTTTAACAGTTCTAAGTTAATCTCTTATATTAAGGATCTCATACTATATGATAAACTCATGTGTTAACAGTGTCTATCTTAATAAATATTATTCTATTGTTTTAACTATATTAAATTATCTTGGTACACATGTACAAGTCTACTGTATCAATCTTAAGCTTTCGAAGTCACAGTTCAGAATATACATCTTTAGTATATTATTACAACATTATTCCCCAATCATAATCTTACGGTTATACATCACTAGTATAAGTCTTTATCGAGTACCATCATCTCAAGGTATAACAACACATAATCACATAATCTAGAATGTTTGTGAGTATACACAATTTGCACCAAATCATATGGGAAATGCAATCCGCAAATAAAAGATACGAAAGCCTATCACCAATGCCTTCAGAGATGACTCGTGCCATACTAGCTATAGTTATAGATCGTCCATAATCTAAAACCTTAGAGAATAAACAAATTCATAATCATTACGCATTCTCATCTATAACATGGCCTCCATACCTAAGGCTATATGATAGAATCCCTCGTTTATTCCCCCTCGTGACATGGGTACGTTAGTCACATGATCGGGGTAAAAGAAACAAGATAAGACCATGTCTATCACCGAGGTACCAACGCAGTCAACATCGTATGCATCGCATCACAATTCCTGCTAGTATGCCCCTTATGATCATTCACACATCATGGTATGCTTTCACATAAAATCCAAGACACAAGTATAACCCTACAGAATTGTGTCAAGCTAACAAGCATATCCCTACTAAATTGGGTCACACATAATGTCGCTCTTGTTATTAGTTAATATGAACGCTAACTATAATTAGTTACATAAATTGATAGCTCGAACTTCCAGGGATCTGAAAGTCTAGGTATCATCTCACACCTTAACATTTATGAGGATCACCCTAAAACAACCACTGCCCTACTCAGTGGGTTGTACACATAGTTTCTTTTATTTCATTTTCTTACTCACATTTAACATCAATCGGTCATATAGACTTTATCCTAAACCCAAAGATTCATAATTGTGTGTATTATCCCCCAAGTGTACTTTCTATGTCCGTATTTTAAATCAATAACCCGACACAATGGGTTACATAATTGTGTGTATTATCGCACGGAGCTAATGTAACTCGTAGGAACTGATCGTGCGATCACGGGACTCTGTAACACCCCGCCTAATTAAATACCGAGTGATCAATCCTTTATTAAATTAAAATCAAGGTGAACGGTTGGTTCATTCTCAGCATCACTGTCGTACAATAAATATTTCCAATTTAAACACCCTAAATAATTAAGCTAATTGTCAAAATTTTTTTAAAGACTTATTTTTACTTTATTAAATACCAATATGAAAACCTTTTTAATACTCAACGGTTTAAGAATCACATACATACTAAAGATGGAAATTAACACGTAAGAATTAAACCATCTAGATAAACAAAACCAAGTTTAAGAACAATAACTGAAATCATCTTGGCAAGAGTTAACTCCCGAAGAGTACTGAATACTAGAAATATAAATAAACATAAATCTCTGACAAATCCAAACAGAATAGGAAATCGGGTGACACATGCCATAACTATAAAGAACTAAAGTAAGAACTGAGTTAATTGACGAGGTCGTCTAAAGCAAAGGCCTGGAACTTCCACATAAGCTGCAGCACGTCCAATCCAAAGAACCTATGCAAGACGCCCCTGTGGCTGGGAACCAGTAGTACATACATATATATACAAGAGAAAAAGAAATGACAGAGAACGGGTCAGAGCCCGAGTGTAAAACAGTTTTAAAAATATTTTAGCAAGTATTTAAAATGCTTACCGACTTATATAACCACAATTTAGTGCGCGGCACTCTCTTGAGAATTCTCACCTCTCATCTAGAGTGCACGCCTACCATACTACTCATCACATAAGTCTATCTAACTTATTTTTCCATAAAGTTCTATCCCGAGAAGTACTAAGGCCATAATATTTAGTTTTAGAAAATAATTCTCTTCCATATTCTTATGTTACTTAGAACCACTTAGTACCGTTACAAAATTCACAAACACTTATTATAAAGTTGAAGCATTTATTCATTACTTAACTACTTATACACATAGTAGAAAGTTTCCATATATATATATATATATATATATATATATATATATATATATATATCACTCATATAATATATATATACTATCGGCACCCCACATAAATCTATGGTGCGGGCATACTCTGCTATCAAGTCCCCGTTTCACTCATACTAAGGGAAATACTAGTTCGAAATCACTCTCGAACTGTATTAACACAATACACATACAAATGGAGGCGAAACATAGTTCCAAATCCTAAGAGGTCAGCACATACCCTCACGTCTCTTAGAACCATCTGACTATCATTTTCAGATAGCCTTTATCGTGGATACTATCTTCTAGGGTACGAGTCAATATCCCCCATAAAGGTCCAATCGAGATAAGACTGTCCCGGCGCGGAAACCTCCGTGATAACAAGTAGCTCGGGCATGATTGTTACACAAATACATGATATATGCATAGTCACACAGTCATATATATAAATATTCACATTTTCCAAATTAGGTTTGCCCACGACCCATAATTATTATTATCCGTTCTTAGCACAAATTTTATTTAATTATCTCGCACAACGGGTTTGTCTCTTTTATTCTCATTTATAATTTATTTTATACTTACTTCTCATCTCTCGAAGTATTCTCTCTCACTTATTATAATTTGAGTAGGTATACCCTCACTTACCTTCTGGTGTAAATCTTTCACGAGTCTCAATTTTTTAATAAACGTGCGCATAATTTCCATTGTATGAATAACTCCCTATTAACCCACATATTAATTTCACTCAATGAAGTCTACTTAGACCCTAGTAGTCCTCTTCATAACCCATTATACTCTATAAATAATAATCAAGGGTTCCTACGTATCTTACCCGGATTAAACGAAAAGGATAAAAATATGCACTTTTCCAGGAGGGATCGATCGATCGAGGAATGGGGTCGATCTATCGATCATCGATCGATCGATGCTCTTGGTCGATCGTTCGATCAAGTAGTTCTTGCCCAGTTTTATACAAATTTCAACCTACGAGTTCAATCATTCTAACCCCTCCAAACCTCTATAATTTCATCCCAAACTCCCATCAAAGTAATCTAAATGTATAAGTAATAAATATAAATGAGTTCTAACGTAACGAAATCAATAATTCCTCAACGAATCAATCAAAAAGGGTTTAATCCCAGATTTCTTTATAAAACCAAATTTTGCATGAATAATCACAAACCTCTATTTTAATCCATATTTTCTTCCCAAATATCATAATAAATTTATGGGTAATCCTCTACATATGATCAAGATGTAATACCTCGTATTTTCTGTGATATTTATTTTTTGGGATTAATTGAATTAAATGTTTATTAATTGGAAATTAATCCGGATAAAAATATTAACGAGATGTGAGTTAGTATTTTATTATAATGTGTATACCTGGCATTATATGATTATTGGTAATATTGAAATTGTCACAATTTGGGAATTTTGCTTGACGCGTGTGACCGCCACGTCATGGTATTTTGTCATTATATTAAAAAGTGAATTTTAGTTCCATTAACCGTATTGTCATTTTGAGTACGCCAACGCATCCGGAAGGGTCGAGATAGTCAGAAAACACTAGCCGGAAGTTTAGTTTGGGTCCCGGGGTATTTGTGGGCCATACCGGCATCATAAAGGGTATTTTGGTAATTTGCATTTTTGGGAATTAAAAAGTGACGAAAATAGAAATTACAATCTGACTATTTCCTTAACCCACTTAACCCACTAACAACACTATGTGACAATATGGGCTACGGGAGAAGTTGATATACCATTCTAACTTACCAAAAACCATAACACACCTCCATACTCCATTATCTTCAACCTTGGGAAGAGCTTGAGAGAGAGAGAGAAGGAAGAGAATTCTGCAGAAAAACAGAGGGAGAACAACCTAACTTCAAGATTCTACACCAAATTCTGAGATAAATTAAGGCAAGTGATTTAAACTCTTTTGATTCAAGATATGTTTCCATGTTTAGGAATTTTCGAAATTGATTTTTGGAGATAAATTGGACCCATGAATTGGAAGTTAAAGGCCATGATTTATGTAGGAATTGCATGTAGTATATTCTGGACGAATTTATATGTTATAAACAGAACCTTGATGATCTAAAAAGTGAATTAGAAGAAGTTTGATGATGTTCTTGAATGGAAGAATTCTGGAAATTATTTTGATGTAGTTTTGATCTAAACTAAGCTTTTAAATGATGAATTATGGGACTTAGAATGTTAATACCGTTGTAGGATGATAGTATAATGTTATAGTAACCTTATCTTGGAGTTTCATGCTTAAAAATGGAGTTTTGGGACGAAACTGTAACTGCAAAACGAAGCAGTCCGTAACAGACCTGGTGCGATCGATCGATCGACGTTCTTCAGTCGATCGATCGACCACCATCGATCGATCGAAGTTAAAGGTCGATCGATCGACCTTCCCAGAATGAATAAAGTTTTTCCCTAATTGAATTTTAATGGTGTTAACCCTTGGATAATATTATTAGAGACTTTATGAATACCCTTAACTTTAAGGAAGACCAGTAGACATGATTATGAGGTTGGACTTTAATTGGAATTTAATTTGAGGAATTATTCTAAATAAATGAAATTCGTTATGTGAGATAATATTTTGGGTTAATAGTACAAATTTGAATAAGTTGATGAAATAAGGTTTGGGGCAGAAGTAAAGACCTTAGGTATAAAGATGTTATATGTGGGAATTATGGGAACTTAATAGTCTATTTAAGATAGGTTTTAAGTCTAAGAAATTACGACGTGAGACGTGTCGACTATTTAAATTATATATTATCGAGATACTTGAAATATATGAATTTGGAATAATGGTATAATGCGGTAGAGTATACCCTTATTAATATTGAGATATCTAAGATGTGTGAATGCTTAGTATATAATTTTATGTGTATAACATACCTACCATACTTGCTATCACGGGAGGTTTACGTTCGCTTAGGGCCTTCTTATCCTTGTGTTGCCCGGATTTAGATTGGTTACCTCGATGAACATAGGTCATAGAATGACTTATTGTGATATTAATAATTCTGCTGATCGTGGGAGCGTAGGTATGTGCGTGACCCATGTGATGGTGACTGTGTTCACCTCCACTATTTGTGATGTTGTTATCTGAACGATTCCTGAGAAATTCGGAATGCGTGATCCTTATGTACATGATGTACCGGGATGGATAGCAGAGTATGTATGCACCGCAGCTTAGCCTTTGGGTGCTTGTATTGTATATTTTTGATGCGATAATATACGGTTAATTGAGAAGGAATTTACTATGTTAAATTGTGAGTATAGTTACGGTAATGTTTTGAAAAGATAAAAAGGGGACTTTTATCAATAAATGGTTTTGTTAATAATTGGGAATCTGGGAATTAAAGTATAACTCTCTATTTAATTGTTAAGGTTGGAAATTAAACGTGAACCGAGTAGTAGTGTTAGAAACTCTTTAGATAGTTATGAGGTAACACATGAAGGGGTACAGGAACGTTAGGAGTGCACAATAAGACGAGAGGTGAGTATATCATGTGAGAGCACGTCCTAACATGTACTTGGCATATATTGTTTTAAATGTTTTTAAAGCACTTGCAGGTTTTTAAAATATCTCCACATTCGGGCTCTGACCCGTTTGCTTTCAAATCTATCTTTTTGTAAAACCATTTTAGGTGCCCAGCCACAAGGTCACCATGCATAGGATTCTCATTCTGATGACGAGCTGTAGCTGCTTGTGGAAGCTACAGGGATTTGCTTTTAGACGCTTATATCATTTGGATTCCTTATTCAGTATTCCTCAGTTGTAGGGCATGTTGCCCAAATTCTATTAGATATATTTCCATTTCAGTTTTTAGACTTTGGCATGTATTCATTCAGTATTCGGTATTTCATTACTTACTTCAGTTGTGGGATTGTGTTATGAGGAGTTTTTCCTCCAGATTTATTTATATCCTGTTACGGTTATTCTATTTACTTTATTATGGTGAATGGTGTTATTCTTCTTCTTTACACTTGTTGCATGTTAATCAGACTTTAAATTAAAATTTGGCAACTTACTTTTTAAATACTAGGTGGTTAGTAATAATAAAATGTTTTCGACAGTGATGCTATTAACTGAGCCAACTTGGCGTTTTGATTTAATTTAATAAAAGAGTAGCTACCCGGTATTTAATTAGTCGGGGTGTCACAAGTGGTATCAGAGCATCAGGTTCTAGTGTCCTTTAGGATCTGAACGGCTTATTATGTTTCCGCTGAGCTTTCTTTGATGTAGAGCCCTATATTTTAGGACTGTTGTATTCTTTTGTTTATGCTACGTTCTTCAGCTATTTTAAAGTTTATAACTGCGGACTTATAGACTTTATTCTTTTTTCAGAATGCCTCCACGACGTGCACCACGAGTTCCCAGGAATGCGGCGCCAGAACCACAGCCCGCACCGGTTCAGGGCATGATGAACGCCGCTGAGGTTGCAGCTATTGTAGCCCAAGCGGTAAATGCCGCCATTGCCGTTGTTCAGCAGGCACCGCCTCAGGCGCCGGTTGCCGCGCCAGTTCAGGCAACTTCATTCCCGTCTGCTTGGGAACGTGTACGTGACGCTTTTCAGAAAGCGCATCCGCCAGAGTTTGCAGGTAGCTCAGATGTGGTAGTCTCGAGCCAATGGAGGAAGGATATACAGCGGCACTTCAGGATGTATGAGTGCACGGATGTTCAGAAGCAGGTGCTAGCTACTTTCAAGCTAGTTGGATCTGCATTACAGTGGTGGGAGTCTATTACCACCGTAGAGGAGAGGGATACTCTCACTATTCATGATTTCTGGATGCGGTTCGATCGCAAGTACTTTCCGTCAGCTGTTCATACGGAAATGAGGAGGAGATTGATGAGTCTGAGGCAGGAGGGCAAGACCGTGGCCGAATATGAGGCCAAATTTACTAATCTGTTGGATATCGTTCCTGATGAGATACCAACAGAGAAGAAGAAGATTGAGAAATTTACCGACGGGTTGACATGGAGGATCCGTCAGCATCTGTTAGGGAACCTTTCGTTAGCCACTTATTCTGATGTGGTTAACGCTGCTTTATTACACTGCCAGGATCACAGCTTTCATATGGCCGAGGGCAAGAGATCGGGAGAGTCTAGCCATCAGGGAAGGACTGGAGGACATGGTGCCGGTGGGGCACAACCTTTTCAGGGGCAGAGACATGTAGAGCAGGGTTCTCAGCAGGGGGATCATAAGATGTTTCGTTCAGGGGGTTGCAGGAACGGTCATGGAGGATTTCGAAATGGCCAGCAAGGTCATAACGGCCATCAAGGCCAACAGGGTCAAAATGGTCAACATCAGCAGTTTCAGCAGGGCCAGCAGGGCCAAGGGAGGAATGGTAACGACCACCAGGGCCGGGGTCAGTAAGGGCAGAGAGGAGGGAACTTCCCGGGGAAGTGTTTCGTTTGTGGCAAGACTGGCCATAAACGCCAGGACTGTCCTGATAGGGGCAGGGCCCCACAGCAGCAGCCGCAGGGAGCTCGCCAGGAGCCACAGAGGCCTATGTTTCCCGCCGCTCTTCCCGCACCGCCACAGATGGCAGCCTTGCCACCCATTCCAGTAGTCCCAGTTCAGCAGGGGCAGCTACAGTATGGACGTGTCTACAACGTCCACCAGGCAGCAGTCCCACAGGCACCGCCCGCGATTGAGGGTACGTTTTCTATCCATGGCACTATGGGTCGGGTACTGTTTGATACGGGGGCTACACATTATTTTATAGCTACACATTTCGCGAAGGCTTTAGGGTTGTTAGCCACAGCGGAGAGCACAGTTACGTGTGTCGACTCACCATTGGGGAGTGGGTCGCTTATATTCTTTATATGTCGGGGAGTGGGGGTAGAGATTGGTGGTTTGGTATTACCTGCGGACATGTTAGTTTTAGATATGCATGTTCATGATGTGATTATCGGTATGGATTGGCTCGCTGATTATAGAGCCATGATAGATTGCTTCGGTGGGAGCATTATTTTTGCCATTCCGGGGCAAGAGATGTTTGTAGTGGCGATGCCTCACCCAGAGGGAGGCTCGACCGCTCATTTATATTACATTGAGGAGGATACCTCTAAGGAGGTTGTGATTCCTTTAGATTCGATCCCAGTTGTCAGGGAGTATTCTGATGTGTTTCAGGAGATACCAGGCCTACCCCCCAGTCGAGAGATAGACTTCGTTATAGACTTGTTACCAGATACGAGACCTATAGCACGCGCACCGTACCGTATGGCTCCAACTGAGATGAGGGAGTTACGGGATCAGATTGAGCAGTTATTGGGTCAGGGGTTTATTTGGAGGAGTACTTCACCTTGGGGTGCCCCTGTGTTGTTCGTGAAGAAGAGAGATGGTTCACTGAGATTGTGTGTGGACTACCGGGAGTTAAACAAGGTCACGATACGGAACAAGTATCCGTTGCCTCGAATCGATGACCTATTTGACCAGTTGAGAGGAGCTTCTTACTTCTCAAAGATTGATTTGCGATCTGGTTACCATCAGTTGCGTATCAGGGAGGAGGACGTCTCGAAGACTGCGTTCTTATCGAGATATGGTTCCTACGAGTTTCGGGTTATGCCATTTGGTTTGACCAACGCTCCAGCAGCATTTATGGACTTGATGAATAGGGTGTTCAGGGATTTCCTAGACCAGTTTGTCATTGTCTTCATCGATGATATTTTGGTTTACTCCCAGACAGAGGAGGAGCATGCCGAGCACTTGGGACTAGTTTTGCAGACACTACGCCAGAATGAGTTGTATGCAAAATATGAGAAGTGCGGGTTTTGGCTGAAGGAGGTTCAGTTTTTGGGGCATATTATTTCCGACCGGGGAATATCGGTTGATCCGGGGAAGGTATCCGCGGTGAGGGAGTGGGGACAGGCCACGACACCGACAGAGATTCGTAGTTTCTTGGGCCTAGCAGGATACTACAGGAGGTTTATTCGGGGTTTCTCCACGATAGCGGGTCCCATGACACATCTAACCCGTAAAGGTGTGCCGTTCATTTGGAGTGATGCCTGTCAGTTGGCATTTGATGAGTTGAAAGACAAGTTAACCTCATCACCTGTGTTAGCATTGCCGAGACCGGGAGTTGAGTACCTTGTTTACACCGATACGTCCTTACAAGGACTTGGAGGTGTACTGCAGCAGGAGAGTCAGGCCATAGCTTATGCTTCCCGTAAGCTTAAGCCTCACGAGAAGAATTACCCTACCCATGACTTGGAGTTAGCGGCAGTGGTGTTTGCTCTTCGTATTTGGAGACATTACCTTTTGGGGGAGAAGTTTCGATTGTTCACGGATCACAAGTCCCTACAGTACCTATTCACGCAGAAGGAGTTGAATATGCGGCAACGGAGGTGGCTTGAATTCGTGAAAGATTATCAGTTCGATATCCAGTATCACCCGGGGAAGGCTAACGTGGTGGCAGACGCGTTGAGCCGTAGACCGGTAGATGAGGTGGCAGAGGTGTGGAAGGCCAAGTGGAAGGAATTGGGACACCAGGATGCAGTGGCCCAATCATTCATGTCTGTGATGACTGTTACACCGCAGATTGTCACGAAGGTGGTGAAGGCACAGGCAATTGACTCGTTCTATCAGGAGCAGATAGTTCGATTATTAGCAGAGGGAGCCGAATCCTATACCGTTAGCTCAGACGGGGGATTACGCTTCAATGGGAGATTGGTATTTCCGAAAGGGGAGGAATTGCGGCATGAGGTGATGGCAGAGTCGCACGGCTCACGGTTCGCGGTACATCCCGGAGGGGACAAAATGTACCAAGACATGAGACGTCAGTATTGGTGGAGCGGGATAAAGAGAGATATTTCCGAGTTTGTCTCAAAATGCGCCACTTGTCAGCTCGTAAAAGTGGATCATCAGAGACCGGCAGGACTGTTACAGCCGTTAGAGGTTCCGATGTGGATGTGGGAGAACATCTCTATGGACTTTATCACGGGGTTGCCTACGTCGCAGAGAGGTCACGACTCCATTTGGGTGATTGTGGACAGGTTGTCAAAAGTCGCTCATTTTCTACCCGTAAGGACAGACTGCACTGCGGGACAGTATGCCCAGCTCTTTATTGCAGAGATAGTAAGACTTCACGGTGTGCCCTTAAATATCGTGTCTGACCGAGACAAGATATTTGTTTCACGGTTTTGGGAGAGTTTTCAGCAAGCCATGGGCACGGAGTTGAGGTTGAGTACGGCGTACAACCCGCAGACCGATGGGCAGACCGAGCGCATAAATCAGATGTTGGAGGACATGCTACGTATGTGCACCATTGACTTTGAGGGTGGATGGGAGCAGTATCTTCCACTGGTGGAGTTTGCTTACAACAACTCCTACCAGTTCACCATTGGCATGGCCCCATTTGAGGCATTGTATGGTAGACCTTGTCGTTCCCCGGCATGTTGGTTGGAGGTGGGGGACAACAAACTACTTGGGCCGGAAGTGATTCAGGATACTTCGGCAAGGATAAAATTGATTCGCAGTCGCATTCGGGTAGCTCAGGACAGACAGAAGAGTTATGCTGATGCGAAGAGATTCTTCAGAGAGTTCCAAGTGGGGGACCAGGTTTTGCTCAGGGTATCTCCTATGAAGGGGATTATGCGTTTCGGGAAGAAAGGGAAGTTGGCACCGAGATATGTGGGACCATTTCCTATTATTGAGCGGATTGGGCCAGTTGCGTATAGACTTGGGTTACCGGAACATTTACATCGGATTCACGATGTGTTTCATATTTCCTCGCTTAGGAAATACCTTAGAGATAATTTGGCTCATTCTCTCATTGCTGTGGAGGATATTGATCTCCAGCCGGATAGCTCCTACGAGGAGGGGCCGATTGGTATTTTGGACCGAAGTGAACGGAAACTGCGGTCAAAGATAGTCCCATTAGTGCGTGTTCAGTGGCGACATCATAATGTCGAGGAGTCCACATGGGAGCGCGAGGATGACATGCGCGAACGATATCCAGAGCTATTCTTACCAGGTACTTACTAGTTCCGAATTTCGGGACGAAATTCAGTTATTAGGGGGGAAGTATGTAATACCCCGTATTTTCTGTGATATTTATTTTTGGGGATTAATTGAATTAAATGTTTATTTATTGGAAATTAATCCGGATAAAAATATTAACGAGATGTGAGTTAGTATTTTATAATAATGTGTATACCTGACATTATATGATTATTGGTAATATTTGAAATTGTCACAATTTGGGAATTTTGCTTGACGCGTGTGACCGCCACGTCATGGTATTTTGTCATTATATTAAAAAGTGAATTTTAGTTCCATTAACCGTATGGTCGTTTTGAGTACGCCAACGCGTCCGGAAGGGTCGAGATAGTCAGAAAACACTAGCCGAAAGTTTAGTTTGGGTCCCGGGGTATTTGTGGGCCATACCGGCATCATAAAGGGTATTTTGGTAATTTGCATTTTTGGGAATTAAAAAGTGACGAAAATAGAAATTACAATCTGACTATTTCCTTAACCCACTTAACCCACTAACAACACTATGTGACAATATGGGCTACGGGAGAAGTTGATATACCATTCTAACTTACCAAAAACCATAACACACCTCCATACTCCATTATCTTCAACCTTGGGAAGAGCTTGAGAGAGAGAGAGAAGGAAGAGAATTCTGCAGAAAAACAGAGGGAGAACAACCTAACTTCAAGATTCTACACCAAATTCTGAGATAAATTAAGGCAAGTGATTTAAACTCTTTTGATTCAAGATATGTTTCCATGTTTAGGAATTTTCGAAATTGATTTTTGGAGATAAATTGGACCCATGAATTGGAAGTTAAAGGCCATGATTTATGTAGGAATTGCATGTAGTATATTCTGGACGAATTTATATGTTATAAACAGAACCTTGATGATCTAAAAAGTGAATTAGAAGAAGTTTGATGATGTTCTTGAATGGAAGAATTCTGGAAATTATTTTGATGTAGTTTTGATCTAAACTAAGCTTTTAAATGATGAATTATGGGACTTAGAATGTTAATACCGTTGTAGGATGATAGTATAATGTTATAGTAACCTTATCTTGGAGTTTCATGCTTAAAAATGGAGTTTTGGGACGAAACTGTAACTGCAAAACGAAGCAGTCCGTAACAGACCTGGTGCGATCGATCGATCGACGTTCTTCAGTCGATCGATCGACCACCATCGATCGATCGAAGTTAAAGGTCGATCGATCGACCTTCCCAGAATGAATAAAGTTTTTCCCTAATTGAATTTTAATGGTGTTAACCCTTGGATAATATTATTAGAGACTTTGTGAATACCCTTAACTTTAAGGAAGACCAGTAGACATGATTATGAGGTTGGACTTTAATTGGAATTTAATTTGAGGAATTATTCTAAATAAATGAAATTCGTTATGTGAGATAATATTTTGGGTTAATAGTACAAATTTGAATAAGTTGATGAAATAAGGTTTGGGGCAGAAGTAAAGACCTTAGGTATAAAGATGTTATATGTGGGAATTATGGGAACTTAATAGTCTATTTGAGATAGGTTTTAAGTCTAAGAAATTACGACGTGAGACGTGTCGACTATTTAAATTATATATTATCGAGATACTTGAAATATATGAATTTGGAATAATGGTATAATGCGGTAGAGTATACCCTTATTAATATTGAGATATCTAAGATGTGTGAATGCTTAGTATATAATTTTATGTGTATAACATACCTACCATACTTGCTATCACGGGAGGTTTACGTTCGCTTAGGGCCTTCTTATCCTTGTGTTGCCCGGATTTAGATTGGTTACCTCGATGAACATAGGTCATAGAAGGACTTATTGTGGTATTAATAAGTCTGCTGATCGTGGGAGCGTAGGTATGTGCGTGACCCATGTGATGGTGACTGTGTTCGCCTCCACTATTTGTGATGTTGTTATCTGAACGATTCCTGAGAAATTCGGAATGCGTGATCCTTATGTACATGATGTACCGGGATGGATAGCAGAGTATGTATGCACCGCAGCTTAGCCTTTGGGTGCTTGTATTGTATATTTTTGATGCGATAATATACGGTTAATTGAGAAGGAATTTACTATGTTAAATTGTGAGTATAGTTACGGTAATGTTTTGAAAAGATAAAAAGGGGACTTTTATCAATAAATGGTTTTGTTAATAATTGGGAATCCGAAAATTAAAGTAGAACTCTCTATTTAATTGTTAAGGTTGGAAATTAAACGTTAACCGAGTAGTAGTGTTAGAAACTCTTTAGATAGTTATGAGGTAACACATGAAGGGGTACAGGAACGTTAGGAGTGCACAGTAAGACGAGAGGTGAGTATATCATGTGAGAGCACGTCCTAACATGTACTTGGCATATATTGTTTTAAATGTTTTTAAAGCACTTGCAGGTTTTTAAAATATCTCCACATTCGGGCTCTGACCCGTTTGCTTTCAAATCTATCTTTTTGTAAAACCATTTTAGGTGCCCAGCCACAAGGTCACCATGCATAGGATTCTCATTCTGATGACGAGCTGTAGCTGCTTGTGGAAGCTACAGGGATTTGCTTTTAGACGCTTATATCATTTGGATTCCTTATTCAGTATTCCTCAGTTGTAGGGCATGTTGCCCAAATTCTGTTAGATATATTTCCATTTCAGTTTTTAGACTTTGGCATGTATTCATTCAGTATTCGGTATTTCATTACTTACTTCAGTTGTGGGATTGTGTTATGAGGAGTTTTTCCTCCAGATTTATTTATATCATGTTACGGTTATTCTATTTACGTTATTATGGTGAATGGTGTTATTATTCTTCTTTACACTTGTTGCATGTTAATCAGACTTTAAATTAAAATTTGGCAACTTCCTTTTTAAATACTAGGTGGTTAGTAATAATAAAATGTTTTCGACAGTGACGCTATTAACTGAGCCAACTTGGCGTTTTGATTTAATTTAATAAAGGAGTAGCTACCCGGTATTTAATTAGTCGGGGTGTCACACAAGATTTCAGACTATATGGATTCTCCCCACAACATATATAAATTCTCTTCCAAAACATATAATTCTTCAATTAAAATATATGATTTTCATTCCTAGACTAACATGGAAGGAATATCAACTAGAAATAAGCAAGATAGACACTTTCCTAGGATTCAAGGGTCTGATTTGTTGATGAAAAATATATGGTTGCATTCCTCGTCGTGCGATCAACGTTTTGGTGGTGGTGGCGGTGAAATCGTGTGAGTTATAGGCCTTGGATTGGTTGGAAAACTCTTTACCTTCTTCTCTAATGGTTTTTCTCATGTTCTGTGTTTGATAACCCTAGAAGACAAATCTTAATGGCTAATATATCCTAAGAAAATTCATGGGTTTAATTACCAAAAATACAAAATGTCTATAATATCCTCCCGGGATGTCAATTAGGCCTAAAAATGCCCCGAGACCCAAACTAAATCCCCGGGTACACTTTTATGACTATGACACTTTGGCTCACTCGAAACGACCCTACGGGCGACTTATAATTTATTCACTTTTATAATAATAATTTAGTTTCGACACGACACAAGCGTGTCCCGACTTAAATTTCCATAATTGCCATATTATTCACTCATGACAATATTAATAAAATCAATGTCATATATTACTTTACTCATCCAGTAATATTAAACAAATTCCCAATAATTACTAAATCTCATCACGCTAGTAAATATTTAAAATAAAATTCTGGATTAATATTAAATTAATATCTCAATTGAATTAAATAAATCCCCAATTTTAAAAGCCATAAAAATAATATCTCAATTAAATTTAATAAATTCCCAAATTTAAAAGCCATAAAAATATGGGGTATTACATACTTCCCCCCTAATAACAGAATTTCCTCCCGAAATTCGGAAAATAAGGTATGCCTTGTAAAATAGATTTGGATACTTTATCAATACTCAAAACAAACTTTCGGGTAAGGCGAATTTCTATAGTCCTCTCTGCCTTACGATAAGCTTATTTATCACTTTCAATACTATCAGTTATAGAGTCACACTTTAATAATGACACTTCACATAGAGGTCTAATCTGTGCTATTCACATAAGATGAGTCTACACATCATTGGCCCCCTTTATCTCAATATTATTGGAAGGCCGCACCTCACTACGTTACAATTACTCGTATTTATCTAAACACAAGGCTCCCTTTTTGAGATAAACCATGCGAACATTTAAACACTCTTGTCAGTTCTTCGAATCTCGATTTTCGACGACGTAACTCTTACGACATTAAAAGTCACCTAAAATAGCCGTGGTAATTCTACCACAGTCATCAGACTCTAACTCGGCCGATCAAAAATCTTGATTATCCACTCATCTCTAAATAGCTAGATGGATAATAGTTAAGGTTTTTCCACATATAATTTCAATAAGCAGTTTTTCCATAATAAACAGGTACGAGTGCTTCCACGAAACTCTACTGTACTAAACGTCACTTGCTAGATACATCCGTTGTGGAAATGAAATGATCACCATGAATTCAAAATTACTTTCACTTGGTTCCATTAATCTTTAATCACCTCGACTACTCCCCGGCTAAGGGTGATACAACCTACTCAAAACAAAACGTTATCCCCACCGCTTTTTGAAATCCTGGTTTAAAAGTAGGGTTCAATGATCCCATTCTAGTTCAGAATAATACCAGGAAGAACCTCTTATTGGCGCGATTCTTATTTTCAAAGAAAGGTTGGGGCACACTGTCTAATAGTGTATACCACCCAAAAGAATAGTAATCACTTTGTTTTAGGTCAACTTGTTCCACACATTCTAAGAAACTCGTGACTATACCTTGAAGTTGGCACCTCATCCAAGAAATTTCACCAAATTTCTCTCTTCTATTTTAATAATCATAGGTTTACTAAAAAATTCTCTGGTTGATCCTATCGTTCCAACCGATTTCTATCTATGAGTGGTGCTCGCGGAGACTACTCGCTATGTCCCACTCAACATCAACTTCTACTTGTAATGACTCACATTAAGTGACACTTAAGACTCCCCTTCGTTACTTAGCGTATACCGAAAGTTCTGACCCGTGAACTTTTCTCCATGATGTACACTGCTGAACCTTTATACCTTACTAACATCATCATTTAGCCTACACCCAAGTCACTTTCCACACTTGACTAGGTAACACTCCGCTCAAGGTGTTTTCCATAATAGTAAAATTTTATCCTTCTCAAGGAATACCCCTAAATGACTTCCCATAGCCTTCCAACTAAATTCGTGTTTGCTACTCTGATCGTACATGTATATATGGATTATCATACTTCGCACCACACTTAATCCACTCTACCAGTTCCACTTCGTTATGTCATTTTTACAAACACATATTCCACGCATCTGTCCCTACGCCTCTTCAACTCGAACGATATAAGAAACAGCTAACCAAATTGCCCCCATACCCTAGAAATCGTGCATACGGGTGTAAGCATCACCTACACTTCACACATAACACCCAATTCTTTGTTTCCCTTGTAACACAACGTTTTTACAACACTTGGGTACTCTCAAACCTCTTTATCATCATTCCACCCTTCGATTGGGTGATAAAACAAAACTTCCAATGTTGCCTCACCACAGAACTGGCTCCACTGGCCTTAAATCGTCACTTAACTTTACCTTAAAATCAATATTACCGTCTCTTATGACAACTGAGGTACTAGACTCATGGACTAATGACCAAACATCTCTCTACTTCTAACCTTACGCTAAGTTTCATGCATGGGATGTCTCGCAAAGAGAAATCCAAACAAGGAATCCCCCGATACACTACTACCTAACAATGTCAGTTATCGAAATTCATTGGGTCCACAGTCCATAACTTGTACCCCTTTATTCCGTCTTTGGATAGAAAATCTACATCTCATCTTGCAATTGAACTAAAATAAAGAAATTTTTACTAATTGCACTATTGCTCATTATTAGTGGTAATCACATTCCACAAACCTCGTATGTATACAATCGGGACTCTTAAAATCCCATTCCCAAACATATGAATATAAGTCTTAACTTTCACATTCCCAAGGGATAAATATAACAATGCGCTCCTCCTAACACTAAGTCCTGAGCATTACATATAATAACGAGTGAAATCTTTCCGCCCAACGATAAACCCAATACACACTGAATCATAATAACAAAGTCCCTAAACACCCTGGGATTAAACATTTTCGTACCACTATACCCTTCGAAGTCTCTATAATATATAATATGAGTGCGAGCCTGACCCTCTCGCAGGTGAGTTGTTTTCATAACAAAACATACTGAACTAAGGCAGTAATCCCGATAGCCTTGCAATCACTTCCCCCTATTATTTTCACCATTTTTATAAAACCATAATTAGTATAATATCGTACTTGCATATCACATCACTAAAATGAGTAATCTCAATAAAGTATATAACACAAACAATGCACCCATTTATCCTCCGCAGATAACACTGAACACAACCCCGTTATACCAGGGAAAACATACACGTAATACACACTAAATTCTTCTCACATGAAAATCTAGCAATAAACAAAAATGTAGGGACTCACTCGCATCACACAAAACACACCTCATACTCCGAGGATAAATCTTATACTTCTACTTTTCCAATTGCCTTGGCTACTTAATGGTCTTCCGAACATAATGCGTCTGTCTGAACCAAATTGAAAATTACATTAACCTTTTCCCTTGTAAGCACCATACCCCTGTCCTTTTTCTCACTTCGAAAATTTTTAACTCGTGTGGTTTTACTCTCCACAAAATACCTCAACACATAACCCACTTATCTCCTGTCATACTGACCCTATTAGGGTTGCCCTTATCTCGGACTTAAATAGTCTCAATCCTGATGGCTACCCCCATAATTCCCTTAGCTTTGTTAGCCCTAAGGAACGTGCTACTGGCTTCAATACTGAATTCACCATCACTTGGTAAGAATTCAACTATTCGAATCATTTAAATGAGCCCCCTGATGGATCTCCCCCTTGCAGCGCGTTGCTAACTGAGTTTCATCTAGTCTCACTCTCCAACTGAATCATTCGATTACTTTAACTCCCTTCACATAAGAGCGTTAACATCTCTACGGACAATGCGTGACATTGTCACCATATGGATCGATTGTCCAACAGAATTCTCTTTAAGTGTTGTCAACTTTCCTCACGAGTTGATCTCCCACTTGAAATCTTCTCTACCATTGGTATCCACTTCCGCTAATATAAGATTTGCTAAAAGTCTAACTTCATTTACAAATGGACCCCTGTTCGGCCCTTCCATGATGGGTTCCGAACAACATTCACATCTTATTCTGAACAATTGATGAAGGAACGTGCGGTTAAAATGTACCTAAGGTCCTTTCATTTACGCAACATTTCACTATTAAATGTGATGGTTGACTCCCACTATTATAACTTTACTCCGATGAGTCAAGAAAAAAAATTTATATTTTTTTTACCCCAAATTTTCACTTATAGTTAATCACACTCCGCCATATGCCCAAGACCTTGAATATATTACCTTTGTTGGGTAACACACACAATTCTCGCATTTCTAGAATTTCTACTGATGACTCTCCTTAATTTTCCATTTGACCCCCTCCCAAGCGTACTATATGGGATGAGTCTGATTCGACTTCTCTTTCGACTATAGCAGCATTTGGAAATCATAGGCTATGTCCTAGCAGTCTTTACAGTCCTGGCCTCTCGTGCCATAACAGGGGTGACTTCGACTACGGTCATCATCCTCGAATATACTTCTTGACCTCACTAATCCCTACCTCCCGCTACTCGCCCAACGGCCCTCATCTGCCATACTTTATTGTTCGAACACGCCCGAACGTAAATAAGATTCAATGATATATACATGATAGCATGAGAACGAAATCTCACCAAAGAAATCAATAATCCTAAACATAAGGCTCTATATCAAGGAAAGCTAGGTTGGAAGCATAATAAGCCGCACAGATCCTAAACGAGACTAGAACCTGATGCTCTGATACCACATGTAACATCCCGCCTAATTAAATACCAGGTGATCAGTCCTTTATTAAATTAAAATGAAGGTGAACGATTGGTTCATTCTCAACATCATTGTCGTACAATAAATATTTCCAATTTAAACACCCTAAATAATTAAGCTAAGTGTCAAAAAATTTTTAAAGACTTATTTTTACTTTATTAAATACCAATATGAAAACCTTTTTAATACTCAACGGTTTAAGAATCACATACATACTAAAGATGGCAATTAACACACAAGAATTAAACCATCTAGATGTAATACCCCGTAATTTTATTGATATTTATTTATGGGATTAATTAAATTAAATGAGAATTAATTAGAAATTAATCCGGATATAAATACTAGCGAGATGTGAGTTGGTATTTGATTATGATGCGTATATATATGGTAATATATGAATATTGAAAATATTAAAATAAATTGTCGCGAGACTGAAATACGCTAATTTGGGAAATTTAGTTGGGACGCGCGTGTCAGTCGCGTCAGGAATGTAATTATTTGAATTTAGAAGTGAATTTTATTTTTATCAACCGAATGGTCATTTTGAGTGCGCCAACGTATCCGAAAGGGTCGAAATAGTCAGAAAACACTAGCCGGGGGTTTAGTTTGGGTCCCGGGGCATTTTTGGGCCATACCGGCAACTTAAAAGGGTATTTTGGTAATTTAAAAATATGGGAATTAAAACCCACGAAAATTAGAGTTAATATTTATTATTCTAAAGGGGCCACTAAGGCCATTACCAGCAAAAAGTTTTAGAAGTGGGCTACGGGAGTTAGAGAGGAGTTACCATAGGGTTCCAAACCTAAAACACCAACCACCATCTTCAACCTTGGGAGAAAATCTGTAGAAAAAGGGGAGAAATCAACCTCCGTTCACCAACATCAATTCTGAAGAACAATCTAAGGCAAGTGATTTGATATTTTTAGTGCATTGAATATTTCTTCCATATTTAGTGTAGGAATTATCTTATCTTGAAAGTTTTGAAGAAAACCTATGAAATTGTTGGAGAAACTTTGAATTTGGGTTAGGATTTGCATGTAGGATGATGATGGACTGATTTAATGTTCAAAAAGTTATATATGATGATTTAAAAACGGATTTATGATGAGTAATTGGGCATAATAAAATTATGGGTTCATGTTCATAGGGTTTTGGAAAATATCTGGAGATTTATATTAATTCCTTGATGATTTGTAAGATTTGACCCCTAAAATATGTTAAGGGATGATCTAGGATGATTAGAAATGGTTTATATACGTTAAAACATAACTTCGATGGTCTTAGGGTGGATTTAGAGAGGAGAAGAATTGAGAAAATCGGACTTGGGAATTTCTGGACTGAAACTGCCATCTCGTTAGAAGACCTGCCCAGGTCGTTCGAACGACCTCATTCGAACGAACTTCTAACGAGATGACAATATCCCTTCTAACGAGTTGGTAGTTCATTTGAAGCCTTTCGTTCGAACGACACTCGTTCGAACGACACTTGTTCGAACGACCTCGTTCGAACGAGATTTCTAACGAGTTGACAAAATGGTTTTATGGCCTGAATTTATTTCTAGTATCCCGTAGACTTATTTAAATGGTGAGATAACCTTCCCTTATTAATTAGTGGGTATAGTTTGGAGATTGGGGTACGTTGAGGAGTAAAACATAGAATCTTGTAGTAAAGCGGATGACATTTGTGGATTGGGAAGCGAATAACTAATCACGACGTGAGAAGAGTTAATAACTTAAATACATATAAACCGGGGACTTGTGAGTTGTGTAACACTAAGTGTTGGTATAAGAACGAGAAGTATACCACTAATGAAATATTGTGATATATAAGAGGTGTGAATGCTTAGTAAATGTAGTATTCTGTGTATAACATACCTACTGTACTTGCTATCATGGGAGGTCGGCGTTCGATCAGGGCCATCTAATCTTTGTGTGCCTACGGGGGGATTTAGAGTGGTACCTCGAGGACATAGGTCAGAGAAGGACTTATTGAGAAGTTAATAAGTCTGCTGATCATGGGAGCATAGGTATGTGCGTGACCCATGTGATGTGAACTATGTTCGCCTCTATTGTTTGTGACTGTTGATTAACGAAATGATTCATGAGAGATTCGGAATACGTGGTCCTTATGTACGTGATGTACCGCGATCAGATAGCAGAGTATGTGTGCACTGCAGCTTAGTCTCGGGGTGCTAGTATTGTATATTTATGATGAGAATAATATACTGTTAATTGAAATGAATTGTCATGAATAAATGTGAGTATAAATAATAGCAACAGTTTGTAAAGTGAAAATGGAAGATCTCAATAATTAGTAGTACTAGCATGGGAAATTGTGTAGCAAGTTATAACACTCTATTAAATAAAAGTTGTTGGGAATTGAATTGGATATCGTATAGTAATGTTACAATTTGGTATCAGGACTAGTTGGATATGGGAACAATTAGAATGGGTACGGGTACGATAGGAGTGCACAATTAGTTGAGAGGTAAGGAACTCATGTGAGTGCACACACTATCATGTACTTTATATTCACTCTTTAATGATATTAAACACTTGCAAAATTTTAAATTATTTTCACAATCGGGATCTGACCCGTTTCCTTTCAAATCTATTTTTGTAAAAACCTTTTAGGTGCCCATCCACAAGGACACCATGCATAGGAGTTATATTCAGGTGACGTGCTGTAGCTGCTGTGGAAGTTACAGGACATTGACAGTAGACGCCTCCATTTCCGATCTTGACTCCATTATCAGATTTTATTATTTGTTGGGCATGTCGACCCATTCCTTGTAGAGACCTCTTACTTATCAGTTATTTCAGACTTTGGGTTGTAATTAATTTACTGATGCAGACTTGGTATTTGTTTATTTCAGTATTCAGATTGTTGTGAGGAGTATTTCCTCCAGACTCATTATTATTTGATGGTTATTCAATTGTGACTATGTTGTGGTGGTTATGTTAGCATTTCATAATTTACTTATTATATGTTAATCGGATTTAATTAAAATTGACAACTCACTTTTTAAATATTAGGTGGCTAGTAATTGTTAAAACATTTTCGACAGTGATGCTACAAACTGAACCAACTTGGCATTTTACATTAATTTAATAAAGGAGTAGCTACCCGGCATTTAATTAGTCGGGGTGTCACACTAGATAAACTAAACTAAGTTAAGAACTATAACTGAAATCATCCCGACAAGAGTACTCTCGAAGAGTACTGAATACTGGAAATATAAATAAACATAAATCTCTGACAAATTCCAACAGAATAGGAAATCGAGCGATACATGCCATAACTATAAAGAACTAAAGTAAGAACTGAGTCAATGACGAGGTCGTCTAAAGCAAAGGCCTGCAACTTCCACATAAGCTGCAGCACGTCCAATCCAAAGAACCTATGCAAGACGTCCCTGTAGCTGGGCAACTGTAGTACATACATATATATATATAAGAAAAAAAGAAATGACAGAGAACGGGTCAGAGGCCGAGTGTAAAACAATTTTAAAAATAATTTAGCAAGTATTTAAAATGCTTACCGGCTAATATAAGCACCATGTTAATGCACGACACTCTCTTGAGAATTCTCACCTCTCATCTAGTGTGCATGTCTACCGTACTATTGATCACATAGGTCTATCTAACTTATTTTTCCATAAAAAACTATCCCGAGAAGTACTAAGGCCATAATATTTAGTTTTAGAAAATCATTCTCTTCCATATTCTTATGTTACTTAGAACCACTTAGTACCGTTATAAAATTCACAAACACTTGTTATAAAGCTGAAGCATTTATTCATTACTTAACTACTTATACACACAGTAGAAAGTTTCCATATATAAGCATATATGTATATCAATCACTCATATAATATATATATATATATATATATATATATATATATATATATATATATATATATATATATACTATCGGCACCCCACATAAATTTATGGTGCGGGCATACTCTGCTATCAAGTCCCCGTTTCACTCATACTAAGGGAAATACTAGTTCAAAATCACTCTCTCGAACTGTATTAACACAATACACATACAAATGGAGGCGAAGCATAGTTCCAAATCCTAAGAGGTCAGCACATACCCTCACGTCTCTTAGAACTATCTAACTATCATTTTCAGATAGCTTGTATCGTGGATACTATCTTTTAGGGTACGAGTCAATATCCCCCATAAAGGTCCAATGGAGATAAGACTGTCCCGGTGTGGAAACCTCCGTGATAGCAAGTAAATCGGGTATTATTCTTACACATATACATAATATATGCACAGTCACACAGTCATATATATAAATATTCACATTTTCCAAATTTGGTTCGCATACGTCCCATAATTATTATTATCCGTTCTTAGCACAAATTTTATTCAATTATCTCGCATAACGGGTTTGTCTATTTTATTCTCATTTATAATTTATTTCATACTTACTTCTCATCTCTCGAAGTATTCTCTCTCACTTAGTATAATTTCAGTTGGTACACCCTCACTTACCTTATGGTCTAAATCTTTCATGAGTTTCAATCTTTTTGTAAACATAAACACAATTTCCAATGTATGAATAACTCCCCATTAACCCATAATTTCATCTCATATTAATTTCATTAAACGGAGTCTACTTAGAACCTACTAGTCCTCTTCACAACCCATTATACTCTATAAATAATAATCAAGGGTTCCTATGTATCTTAACCAGATTAAACGAAAAGGAGAAAAATATGCAGTTTTCCAGGAGGGATCGATCGATCGAGGAATGGGGTCGATCGATCGATCGAGCTATTCTTGCCCAGTTTTCTGCAATTTTCAACCTAAGGGTTCAATCATTCTAACCCCTCCAAACCTCTATAATTTCATCCCAAACTCCCATCAAAGTAATCCAAATGTATAAGTAATAAATATAAACGAGTTCTAACGTAAGGACATCGATAATTCCTCAATGAATCAATCAAAAAGGGTTTAATCCCAGATTTTTTTATAAAACCAAATTTTGCATGAATAATCAGAAACTTCTAGTTTAATACAAATATTCTTCCCAAATATCATAATAAATTCGTGGGTAATCCTCTACATATGATCAAGATTTCAGACTATATGGATTCTCCCTGCAACTTATACAAATTCTCTTCCAAAACATATAATTCTTCAATTAAAACATATGATTTTCATTCCTAGACTAACATGGAAGGAATATCAACTAAAAATTAGCAAGATAGATACTTGCCTGGGATTCAAGGGTCTGATTTGTTGATGAAAAATATATGGTTGCGTTCCTCGTCGTGCGATCTACGTTTTGGTGGTGGTGGCGGTGAAATCAAGTGAGTTCTTGACCTTGGATTGCTTGGAAAACTATTCACCTTCTCTAATGGATGTTCTCATGTTCTGTGTTTGATAACCCTATAAGAGAACTCCTAATGTATGATATATCCTAAGAAAATTCGTTGGTTTAATTACCCCAAAATACAAAAGGTCTATAATACCCTCCCGGAATGTCAATTAGGCCTAAAAACGCCCCGAGACCCAAACTATACCCATGGGTACACTTTTCTTACTATCTCGACCCTTCCGGACACTTTTGTGCACTCGAAACGACCGTACGGGGGACTTATAATTTATTCACTTTTATAATAATAATTTAGTTCCGACACGACACAGACGTGTCCCGACTTAAATTTTAATAATTGCCATATTATTCACTTGTGACAATATTAATAAAATCAATCTCATATATTAATTTACTCATCCAGTAATATTCAACAAATTCTTAATAATTAGTAACTCTCGTCACACTAGTAAATATTTAAAATAAAATTCCGAATTAATATTAAATTAATATCTCAATTAAATTTAATAAATCCCCAATTTTAAAAGCCATAAAGATAATATCTCAATTAAATTTAATAAATCCCTTAATTTAAAAGCCATAAAAATATGGGGTATTACAGGCTCCCGATTTGATTATACGATGATAATTTATAAATTTTTAGACTTAGGCTTATAAACATGTCGTTAGTGGGTGAAAATCCGAAACATCCCCCGAACGACCCCGTGAGAGGCACTAACACCTCGCACGGGACCAATGTAACTCGTAGGAACTGTCCGTATGATCACGGGACTCCCGATTTGAATATACGAGGATAATTTGAAAATATCAGAACTTAGACTTAAAAACATGGCGTTGGAGGGCAAAAACCCGAAACACCCTCTTAATGGCCCCATGATTGGCACCAACACCTCGCAAGGGACCAATGTAACTCGTAGGAACTGACTGTGCGATCACGGGGCTCCGCACGTTAATGGAACTCCCGATTTGAGAATACGACTGTAATTTAAAAATGTCTAAGCTTAGGCTTAAAAACATAGTGCTAGAGGAGGAACCCCAAAACAGGCCCGTGAGTGGCACCGACACCTTGCACGAGACCATTGTAACTCGTAGGAATTGATATGTTGATAATTATAACTCTTGTATGCAATTTTTCAGCTTGAATATTTTTTTTGTAAAACTACTTGGTTACTGATATCATTTTTTTATCCTATCATTTGCAGGATAACATTGCATAATTTGCTTTTTTGCCCATGGAACAAATGAAACAGGTAGTGGTTTACAACATGAAGATTGTTTATATAATGTTGTGGACATTTAGAATTATTTTTTTATGTGTTACAGTCGTGCGGGCTTTTATTGTTTAGTTTTATGGACGTGCGGGCTTTTATAATTTGATTGTTAAATTTTATGTCCATGCGAGTTTTATAATAAGAAGGTTTTATATTTGCAGGGTTTGGAATGTTCAGAAAATAAAGGAAACTCTGCCCAATTTTTTTTGGTCTGTGAATTATTAAGACGTGTAATATTTTTAAGTTTGTATATATATTAGTTTATTAACAACGTTCTCGATTCGCAATTTGTGATTTTTTTATTGTTTTGCCAATAATAAATATTTGTAACACCTCGTACGAGTCCAACGTTACACGTAGCAACCGAACGTGCAGTCACAGGACCCCCAATTTTAGGATTGGACCAAAAAAAGACATTTTTAAAAAAAATTATAGTTAAATATAGTCATGGAGTTTGTCCATGACCATTTTTATTTTTTCCGTCGCGCATAAAAATGGTCGCGGCCAAAGTCCATGACCCCCAACCGTGATGAAAAATGTCCGCGACCATTTTTTTCCTTTTTTTTTTGTCGCGGTGTGGGTCAGGAACTTTGACCGCGACCATTTTTTGTCACGGTTGTGGGTCACGGACTTGGGTCGCGACTATTTTTTTCCCTTTTTTTCATCGCGGTGTGGGTCGCGGACTTTGGCCGCGACCAATTTTTGTCATGTTTGTGGGTCACGGACTTTGGTCGCGACCATTTTTTTTCATCGCGGCGTGGGTTACGGACTTTGGCTGCGAACAATTTTGTCACGGTTGTGGGTCATGGACGAAGGCCGCGACCATTTTTTTCCCGTCCCGGTATGGGTCACGGCCCAAGTCCACGACCATCTTCTGTGACCCCCTGCGGGCCGTGACCATTTTTTGGTCACTGACTTGGGCCGCACCCACGAAATTGGTCTCACCCAAAATGGTCACGTCCCAAGTCCGCGACCCACTGTCTTGGTCAGGGATTTTGGCCGTGAACATTCGTCAGTTTTGGTGCAGTGCCTTAATTTACATTCTAAAGATAATAATTCAATACCCAATACTTCTAAAAATGTAACTACAATCAAACACATTATTTATATACTTAGAATAGTCTATCTTAAAGTCCTAAAGAGGAAACTAGTTCATAAATAACAAAATTAGGCCAAATTTATGAAGGGAATCGATTCTCAAAAGGGGGAATTGATTCTCCCCTAAGTAAACAACCCAAAATCATGAAGGAAATCGATTCTCACCCTTGAGAATCAATTCTGCCCTCGTAGCTTGACAACTTCATTAATAGCGCCTTTAACCAACTCAAACCAACCTAACGCCTTTAAAAGATAACAAAAACTCCTCCTCTAAAAAGTATTCAACATATTTATGTTTAAAAATATTTCTATAAGATTTAAAGGTTTATAACAAATATTAAGGTTCAATTCTAAGATTAATCCAATTTAACTTAACTTCATCTTCTTCAAATGAAAGATTTCAATTAGCCTACGCATTATAATCAAATAACATAACAGACTTAGGGATTTTACATATTTCAACATGTAGTATTCATATCTAATGTTCGTAAGTTCCGATTACAAAGATTCATGATTCAATTTATGGATTTATCAATAAAATTAGATTACTTCTTCAAGGAATGATTATGGCTTTAAAATGTAATTAACTCAAATTACAAAAAATTAATTATAATATGATTTTGAATCGTATTTCATGAATTTGATTACAAAATAAAACATATTACCATTATTCTAAAACAAACCCGATCATATTATTAATCAAAATCGAGTCTTGGAGTGACTGAAGAATTAACTCCCAATTCCCCTAATTCTTTAAGACCAAAACCTTCATTTTCAAGCTAGGGTTTACCACCTCTTCATTAGTCTCTAGATTTCTCCCAAAAGTTTATAATGCTAAATGAGTTAATCTATGAGGTTATAATAAACTACTAGCCATAAAATTAAACCTAGGCTTGAAAGTAACTCCAACTAAAAAGGCCCAAATCATGCTCCAAATGTCCCTAAAATTGGCCAAACCAATTATTAACCAAATGGATCTAATTTCCACTATTTTAAGTAAAAAAAATAGAATTTCCAAGAGTCCCTAAATAGAACATATTTTAATGAATAATTTTCTAATGCCTCGAACCGGTTTTGGGTCACCATTAGGTCAACTAGCAGTGAGTCAAGGAGTTTAAGGGGGAGGAGGAAAGTTCAATTTTATTACTTAAGAAAAACCCTTTTAATTGCAAAATTTATTAAAGATTAATTTATCATTTTTAAGCTGGAAAAGGGGTGGCCACTTTAAGTAATGAGGTCAATTTACAAGACTTATTTTTAAAAATCCGATTTAATCCACATTACTAATTAACTAAGACCGGAGACTACTCAACTATCTAATTCAATCAGATTTAGTCCACTCTTTTTTGGTACATCACGTAACAGTATTGAACTGTCCAAAACTCCTCAAGACCCGAGACTCAACTCAACAATCATATTCAAGTAAAGCGCACAAAGGTAAAAAGGTAAAACACTGTGTGGATGTACATTACACCTTTGACATGCTTTAGCACTTATGCATTGCATACTTGAATATATTTGACTATGTGTCTAAAATAATTTTAAAAAAATAAATTAAAATTAATTTTGGCTAAAAATTTGTTACAACCCGCGCAAAATAATAACGGGTGGCCAGCCCTATACTAAAATAATCAGGAATCACAAGTGGATTATTCTCAGCATCAACTGACGATCCTAACAATAAACACAGCTAACTACCCATTTATTATAAAAAGAGGGCGTCAAAAATTTTAAAACTTTTATTTAACACCAACCAAACCAACCATACATTAACTAACTAACAACATAACATCTAAATATGATGAGGGAAACACATATTCTCCAATAATTTATAAAAGAGTACAACGAAATGTGCACAGTAAAATACCCGAATATGCTGTCGGGTCACAGACAATACAAAAATCTGAGAGAGAGAATATAAAAGTATTAATCTACAATACTTGGGTATAAACCTGGTCTACAAAATGAATCCTAATCTAGATATACAAAAGATTGGAAACGACCAAGGCAAAGTGCCGCAACAGTCCGCTACTGCCATAACTCCACGAATACACTAGGTGGATAAACATCCATGGCGTCCTTGCGGAGGAACACCTAAAATAATACAATATATATATATATATATATATATATATATATATATATATATATACATAGCAGGAGAAAATATAAACGGGTCAGAGCCCGAGGTGAAAACATTTTATAGCAAGTGCATTAAAATGTATAATAATTATAAATGCGTTATGACATGATTTAATGGAGTCGCAATCTCCATACTAATCCAACTCACCTCTCAACTAAAGCGCGAAACTAAACGTATGCACGCGATCTCCAAATAAATGCCCCGAATCTAATTAGGCAAATAAATCTAACTAAATCCCAATATAAATACTCAATTAAAACCATCTAACTTATCTCACAATCTACGCTTATATAAATTTCCATCTAAATCATATACTTCAATTTCTAATGTTATTGCTCTCTTTTATTTGTTCATTTACTTAACATACAAAGTTTACATAACCATCCTCTCACTACGCATACACAATACATAAACATTCTCCTTACTAGAATTTATTGTATTCTAGTTATACCATCAATATACATATAATTATATATGAGTTATTAGCATCCAAGTGCTAAGGACTAAACTTCTCCCAAGTCTCAATACTGGATTGCGTTTCGTGCGTGGAACGTCTCGCAAAGTGAAATCCAAACAAGGAACCCCCCCGTTACACTACTCCTGACAGTATTGATTTTTGAGATTCATTATGCCCTCAATGCATGATGCATGTAACCCAAATTCTTATTATTCAATTAATTAATTTATTATTCCCAATTCTAAATAGTGCACTGCGATTCGTGCGAGGGACATCTCGCAAAGCGAAATCCAAAAAGGGAACCCCTCGATACACTACATCTGGCACTGTCGATCGTCGAGATGTATATACTATATATATATGATCATTAAGGACTAACTTCTCCCCACTCCCAACATTACACTAAGTTTTGTGCGTGGGACGTCTCGCAAAGCGAAATCCAAACAAGGAACCCCCTATATACACTAATCCTTGGCAATGTTGGTCGTTGAGGTCCATTATGCCCTCGATACCTAAGTACCAAGCACATCAATAATATAATAACCACCCAACCGAGCTATAACTTGAGGACGCAGGTTCTCAATGCTATCATCTTCCAGTGCCCGAATCACGTAGCATACAGGGGACCACCTGTAGGAATAAGCGACACCTACCTCGTGATCAACTCACACACACAACGTCCGGGAAGCGATCATAGTTCCTAACCGGTCAAGTGAGAACGACACATACCCTCGATTTCTCAACCCCAAAATATAATGCAAATCACATATCAACACAATGGACGACTATGACCTGGGGAATATCCACACACTGCTCATCGAGCTAGAGTTCTCACCCTCATCGCGCAACTTCCCAATGATAGCAAGGAGGGGGTATGCATCACTATTATATATATATATATATATATCATTCACATAAGATATACATACATCATCACATCATATAAATATATACCATCATATAAGGTATACCTATCACATTGTTTACATATTCTTAGTATGCTCTTAGGCGTATTTGAATTGATATCATTATTTAGTATATTTCTCTCTCTCGATATACTAATCATCAATTCTCACACATCTTCCCACTTAGTATACACTATACTATTTCTCACTTGAAGTTTTCGCATAACTTCATGATTATGAATTATCTCTCAATTCTATTTATGTTAAGGATACTCTCTATCCTAATGCACCTCGATTAGCATTCCTCATTGTGTGAGACATCTCCCAAATTAATCATCGTTAAGGATATTTCTATATCCGTATGAACATTTATTAGCATTTAATTATTTTCAAATCATAATTTGGTTCAATCAATCATATGAACCTTTAAAGTTATCCCATTTGGGATTTGATTCTAAGATCCAATATTACTACGCACATTCTCATTCTTTCATAAGTTTCATAATTATTTCCAAATAGAAATCTCAATGGTAGTGGGCTTCCCCGCTTAGTATATAAACGATATTCTCTAATCAGTAATCTCTCACATTAAATCAATACGACTCCAATCATTTCTCATAAGGGGAAACTCCCTAAAATCTCCAAGACATACTCCTAATAATCACTATAGAGATTCCCAATCGATAACCTCAAACGAAACGGAATGTAATTCTCCCTAGAAAAACATCCCCCGAAATGCCCTGTTTCCGAATCGATTCGGGCCAAATTCGAATCGATTCGGCCCTGCGAATCGATTCAGCCTCCAAGGCGAATCGATTCGGGTCATCAGACCTGGGATTCTGTCTCAGGCTGAATTGATTCGGCTGGGGTCCGAATCGATTCGATCACTCAGACCTGTCAAGCTGGAACATTTTGAATCGATTCGGGTTGTGGCCGAATCGATTCGGCCTGTTCTAGGGCTATGAAAATGGCTATTTCTTCAAAGCCAAAATTCCCAAAAATAATTTTTAATCAACTTCTCTTCATTTATCTCCAACCCAATCACATATATAACATTAATATTCATCCAAAAACACCTTTAAGCTAATTTCTATCATCAAATCCATTATACACACAACAAATCTAAGATTTTACCCAAAAGTTAGGTTTTATCAAACTAAACCTAAAACCCAAAGATTTAATCTACAAATCATGAAATAAATGGTATACAACAATTATTTAGCAAGTTTAATCACTTTCCTCAAGTTCGTAGGGTCTGATTCGTCCTCGAGATCGCGTATTGGCCGGAAAACCCACTTTCTCCCTCTTTCTCTTCTTCTTTCTTCTTCTTCTCTCTTTCTTTCTTTCTATTTCTCTTTCTCTCTAAGGAGAATTGTTTCTCTCGTAGACTTAATAAGCCTTATCTCCCAAGATAAACATCTTTAAATGATAATACACACTTTAAATGATTCGGTAACTTTAATTTGAGCCAAACGAGCTTAAATTATTTCGAAACCTAACTAGACCCCAAGTACAGTCATTTTGACTTTCTCGACCCTTCCGAAAATAACTACACCCTCAGAATTGCCATTTGAAACACTTTCTAACAGCTTCAAATTTTGACCTCAAATGCCAATTTAATAATTCTCCAAATAAAATGATATTTATTTCTCCCAAAATAAATAAATTATCATCTCTACAGTCTTGGGTTGTTACAAACTTCCCCACTTTCAAGAATTTCGTCCTCAAAATTTAGTTAAGCCTAATACTCAAAGGCTCAACTAGTTCCTACTACACTCATCCTCACTAATCTTATACCCTAACTTCTAACTTCCCACGACGAATTATTTTAGCTTATTTTAAGTTTTATAATACCAAATTTTAACAACTAGGGCGCCCATACACCCTTTATTTTCGAGCTTTACTCGAACCAATTATAATGACGCTTCATTTGCCTCCAAAGTTCCATAATTCTAAAGATGTATATATAATACTAACAATATTAATAGTATAAATTTTTTGAATGGTCCAAGGAAATAACTCCTCTCAATTCCTGACATTCGCCACTTTCATGCGGGGGAGGTCTCACAAGCGAAATCCAAACAAGGAACCCTCACAATACATTAATATGTAGCGACGTCGGGGATTGAGAGTTTGTTAGATCCGGACTAGGGTTTGGAAATATTTTTTGTGTAAATCATTTTGAGATGGCCCAAAGACCTATAAAAAGTTTGATTTTGAAAACAGTTTATTTAAAAAAAAAGTTTGTCTTACGATACATATATAAAATGCCTTATGCCCATAACATAAGGTCTTAACAATCATCATACATACAACAACATGCAGCTCATAAAAATTAGCATAATTATGAGCTAAACTTCCCCGCGCCTCATTAATCCACAAATTCTGAACTCTTTTCAGTAATAATATCTTATATCATATTAATATATTACAATTCATTAGGACCTTGCATAGCTGGAATACAACAATTATATAAGTTTAACATGACTATATACAAATAAGTAGCTTTATCATTACTACTCGATACACAATACAATTCTTACATTCACCACTAAGTTATAGCTCGCTTCGAGCACATTACAAAATAATCTATTCTCTCTAAAAGATACTAACATAAGAGCCTCACTTGCTCAAAATTCCCTTTCGGATCATTACACACATAATAGGGTTATAGCACTACCCTCTCATAAATATCTCTCATACGATATTCCAAAACTTCATATATTAATATTCCTATTCACAAAGGAAAATAACTTACATCATCCATCTCTAGTCCGATTGCCCTTGCTCATCATTGGGCTCCCATACAAAGTCCCCTGGTCTAAAATGACCTCGAATCTGTTGTAGGGGGTTGCACTTCCAAAACTTCATCAAAACATGGTCCTTTACCTCTTTTAGGACAATCTCTCTTTCTATGACCTATTTCTTTACAAAAGAAACATCTACCCGCAATTCCTCTCGACCCACCTGGAGGAACAAAACGCCGCTGTGACTCTCTGTAATTCGACTTATACCCACTAGTATTACTGGCA
This sequence comes from Sambucus nigra, assembly GCA_949130495.1. Taxonomy (NCBI): domain Eukaryota; kingdom Viridiplantae; phylum Streptophyta; class Magnoliopsida; order Dipsacales; family Adoxaceae; genus Sambucus; species Sambucus nigra. The sequence continues at coordinate 678,678,323 of OX422211.1, forward strand.
TTCCCTTCGCCAAAATTACTTGATGAACCCGAATCTATAAATTTCTTACCCTCTTGCGAACAAAGATGATATTCATGACACTTCAACAGTGCCGCATTCACAACCTCGACGAAAGTCACTAACACTGGGCCCTCTAATAAATGCTGCCGAATTCTTCAATCTAACCCTCGCATAAATTTCGATATACGCTCCTCTTCCGTATTTACCTCATCAGGTACTAATTTCTCCCATCTAGAAAAATATTCTTCATATTCTGCCACTATTCTATTACCTTGAAACACATCCATCAATTTCCTCTTTATTTCCTTCTGAATTGGGGAAGGAAAATACCTTCGATAAAAAAGTTCCCAAAAATCTGTTATAGGAAAAGTATCTCTCTGTTCAGATGTGGTGACAGACTCCCACCATTGGAGAGTTGGACCCGTTAACTTAAAGGTGGCTAAAAATTGCTTTTGCACCTCACTACACTCAACCATACGGCGGTGCCTCTGCATACTATTCTTCCATCGACTTGCAGCCATTACATCAACCCCCCCTGAAAACTCTGGAGGATGCCCCTTACTAAAATCTTCCTTCACTCTTTCCCATAAGGACAGTCCTAAATGGGTTTGGGGTGCTTGAATGGCAGATTGCTGCGCCATCGTAGAAATGGCAGCAGTTACGGTGTGTGCCACTATATTGGCAACTTCATTTGTAGTTATAGTCCTAGGAGGCAATTGGGGTTCCACATTCTCAGCCCCTTTGTTTTCCCTAACTGAACGACCTCTCTTCGGTGGCATCTGAAACAAGAACAAGTGTATCAGAATGCCTTTCAAATGTTTTTTCATTACAGAAGAAATATGGACATATGAATACAACAGTCCTAATAATAAGGCTCTACATCAAGAACGCTTACGGAAGATCGTAGTAACCCACACAGATCCTAAAGACACTAGAACCTGATGTTTTGATACCACCTGTGATAACCCACTCAAAATAATAACGGGTGGCCAGTCCTATACTAAAATAATCATAAATCGCAAGTGAATCATTCTCAGCATCAACTGACGATCCTAACAATAAACACGGCTAACTACCCATTTATTATAAAAAGAGGGCGTCAAAATTTTTAAAACTTTTATTTAACACCAATCAAACCAACCATATATTAACTAACCAACAACATAACATCTAAATATGATGAGGGAAACACATATGCTCCAATAATGTATAAAAGAGTACAACGAAATGTACACAGTAAAATACCCGAATATGCTGTCGGGTCAAAGACAATACAAAAATCCGAGAGAGAGAATACAAAAGTGTTAATCTACAATACTTGGGTATAAACCCGATATACAAACTGAATCCTAATCTAGATATACAAAAGATAGGAATCGACTAGGGCAAAGTTCCGCAACAGTCCGCTACTGCCACAACTCTACGAATACACTGGGTGGATAAACATCCATGGCTTCCTTGCGGAGGAACACCTAAAATAATACAATATATATATACATAGCAGGAGAACATATAAACGGGTCAGAGCCCGAGGTGAAAACATTTTATAGCAAGTGCATTAAAATGTATAATAATTATAAATGCATTATGACATGATTTAACGGAGTCACACTCTCCATACTAATCCAACTCACCTCTCAACTAAAGAGCGCAACTCAACGTATGCACGTGATCTCAAAATAAATTCCCCGAATCTAATTAGGCAAATAAATCTAACTAAACCCCAATATAAATATTCAATTAAAACCATCTAACTTATCTCACAATCTACACTTATCTAAATTTCCATCTAAATTATATACTTCAATTTCTAATGTTATTGCTCTCTTTTATTTGTTCATTTACTTAACATATAAAGTTTACATAACCATCCTCTCACTATGCATACACAATACATAAACATTCTCTTTACTATAACTTCTTGTATTCTAGTTATACCATCAATATACATATAATTATACATGAGTTATTAGCATCCAAGTGCTAAGGACTAAACTTCTCCCAAGTCTCAATACTGCACTGCGTTTCGTGCGTGGGACGTCTCGCAAAGCGAAATCCAAATAAGGAACCCCCCCGTTACACTACTCCTGACAGTATTGATTTTCGAGATTCATTATGCCCTCAATGCATGATGCATGTAACCCAAATTCTTATTATTCAATTAATTAATTTATTATTCCCAATTCTGAACAGTGCATTACGATTCGTGCGAGGGACATCTCGCAAAGCGAAATCCAAATAAGGAACCCCCCGATACACTACTTCTGGCACTGTCGATCGTCGAGATGTATATACTATATATATATGAGCATTATGGACTAACTTCTCCCCACTCCCAACATTACACTGCGTTTTGTGCGTGGGACGTCTCGCAAAGAGAAATCCAAATAAGAAACCCCCCGATACACTACTCCTTGGCAATGTTGGTCGTTGAGGTCCATTATGACCTCAATACCCAAGTACCAAGCACAACAATAATATAATAACCATCCAACCGAGCTATAACTCGAGGACGCAGGTTCTCAATGTTATCATCTTCTAGTGCTCGACTCACGTAGCATACTGGGGACCACCTGTAGGAATAAACGACACCTACCTCGTGATCAACTCACACACACAACGTCCGGGATGCGATCATAGTTCCTAACCGATCAAGTGAAAATGACACATACCCTCGACTTCTCAACCCCAAAATATATTGCAAATCACATATCAACACAATGGACGACTATGACCTGGGGAATATCCACACATTACTCATCGAGCCAGAGTGCTCACCCTCATCGCGCAACTTCCCAATGATAGCAAGGAGGGGGTATGCATCACTATTATATATATATATATATATATATACATACATCATCACATCATATAAATATATACCATCTTATAAGGTATACCTATCACATTGTTTACATATTCTTAGTACGCTCTTAGGCGTAGTTGAATTGATATCATTATTTAGTATATTTCTCTCTCTTGATATACTAATCGTCAATTCTCACACATCTTCCCCACTTACTATACACTATACTATTTCTCACTTGAAGTTTTCGCATCGCTTCATGATTATGAATTGTCTCTCAATTTTATTTATGTTAAGGATACTCTCTATCCTAATGCACCTCGATTAGCATTTCTAATTGTGTGAGACATGTCCCAAATTAATCATCGTTAAGGATATTTCTATATCCATATGCACATTTATTAGCATTTAATTATTTTCAATCCATAATATGGTTCAATCAATCATATGAACCTTTAAAGTTATCCCATTTGGGATTTGATTCTAAGATCCAATATTACTATGCGCATTCTCATTCTTTCATAAGTTTCATAATTATTTCCAAATAGAAATCTCAATGGTAGTGGGCTTCCCAACTTAGTATATAAACAATATTATCTAATCGGTAATCTCTCACATTAAATCAATACCACTCCCATAATTTCTCATAAGGGGAAACTCCCTAAAATCTCCAAGACATACTCCTAATAATCTCTATAGAGATTACCAATCGATAACCTTAAACGAAATGGAATGAAATTCTCCCTAGAAAAATGTCCCTCAAAATGCCCTGTTTCTGAATCGATTCGGGCCAAATCCGAATCGATTTGGACCTGCGAATCGATTCGGCCTCCAAGGCGAATCGATTCGGGTCATCAGACCTGGGATTCTGTCTCAGTCCGAATCGATTTGGCTGCGGTCCGAATCGATTCGGTCACTCAGACCTGTCAAGCTGGAACATTCCGAATCGATTCGGGTTGGGGCCAAATCGATTGGGCCTGTTCTAGGGCTATGGAAATGGCTATTTCTTCAAAGCCAAAATTCCCAAAAATCATTTTTAATTAACTTCTCTTCATTTCTCTCCCACCCAATCACATATATAACATTAATATTCATCCAAAAACACCTTTAAACTAATTTCTATCACAACTCCATTATAGACACAACAAATCTAAGATTTTACCCAAAATTTAGGTTTTATCAAACTAAACCTAAAACCCAAATATTTAATCCACAAATCATGAAATAAATGGTACACAAAAATTATTTTGCAAGTTTAATCACTTGCCTCAAGTTCGTAGGGTCTGATTCGTCCTCGAGATCGCGTATTGGCAGAAAAACCCACTTTCTCTTCTTCTTTCTTTCTTCTTCTCTCTTTCTTTCTTTATTTTCTATTTCTCTTTCTCTCTAAGGAGAATTGTTTCTCCCGTAGGCTTAATAAGCCTTATCTCCCAAGATACACAACTTTAAATGATGATACACACTTTAAATGACTCGGTAACTTTAATTCGAGCCAAACGAGCTTAAATTATTTAGGAACCTAAATAGACCCCAAGTACAGTCATTTTGACTTTCTCGACCTTTTTAAAAACAACTACACCCTCAGAATTGCCAGTCGAAACACTTTCGAACAACTTCAAATTTTGACCTCAAATGCCAATTTAATAATTCTCCAAATAAAATGATATTTATTTGTCCCAAAATAAATAAATTATCGTCTCTAAAGTCTGGGGTTGTTACAAAATTGATTTCCTATGTTAAAAATAAAATTTTGAAATTCATTTAAATATTAATTTTGTTTTCTTATACACACATTTCATTGGATAAATCCAGGCTATAGATCTTGTTTCAATCGAATGGTGTGTAGAAGATTTTAAACCTTGATCCCTGTAGTGATTTGACTGCCCAATTAGAATTACACTGGTGTAATCAGTCAGATAGATGCCAGTTGTCCATCCATTTCTTCTACTGATTAGTCCCTTACCTATTATGTTTAGAGTTTTCGAGAGTTACCAGTTTGTATAGTAAATCCCCATTATTTATTAGGTTTTGTTTTCCAACTGTATTATGTATATTTTTTGTTGACCGTTTAGAGCTTTCCAGCTATACAACATAGCATGGGATTCCTTTAGAGTTCACAATTTTATGGTAAACGTTTTTAATCACAACCCTCCATTCTCATTATGTTTTTAGACACTTCTCTCACCTAGTATGTAAACCCTATTATAGATTTTAGTAGAGTTGGTTAGGTTAAACATTTTTCTAGAGTAAAAAGTAAATAGGGTGTTTATCTTTTGAAAATAGAGAGTGGAGATAAATATTATGAGAGAGAGAGAGAGAGAGAGAGAGAGAGAGAGAGTTAATTTTTCAAACTCGAATATTGTATTTGATTCCGTGTTACTCGTGATATTTAGTTTTTGCTATAAAACTCTTAATGATCTTACACAACACATATACTCTTATGAAGAGTTTTGATTTTTAGTGTTGTAGTAGAGAGTCTTCTTCTCATATGTTTAAATATTTTTTTTATCAAAAACTAATATCTCTTAGTTAGTGTTAAATCTAATTTTTGTTGAATATTTTTCCAGATCTAATATTTTGATTTTGTGCCTTGTTTTATATATTTGTTAAAATAAAAAATCTCTACGAATCTTAAATGCTTGTTCAATATGCTTTATAGATCTATTTCTCTTATATTTGTGAATGGATATTCAGAAAGAGTTTTTTCAATAATGTTTTAACACTTCTTTAATTAAATCTTAATGTAATTGTTTTAGGGAGAACACTTTTTAGCGAGAATATATATTTGGCATGTCTCCATGTTAAGTCTTATACATATTACTTAGAAAGAATTTTTTTAGGATGTTAATGATGATATCTTTCTAATTCTTTCTTTGTTTCTGCATATTCTCGTTTTATGTGTATAATGATAATTTCTCTAATATGTTTAGGAAAATATTTTGTTTAGACTTATGCATGTTTTTTATGTGTGGAATTTGTTGAATATGTTTTTTAGAAAGAAAAACGTTGAAATGGATTTGTTTTTAGATTTTTGATTGAATGAATATACATTTTAAAATCTATGTAAATCACTATTATGAATTAATTTTTGAAATACGATTTGTAAGATTTTAGATAACTTAGTTTCTTGATATTTACATTATAGTTCTATTTATAAATTTTGTTTATATTTTGTAGTAAATTTGAATCTTGTTTCGTAAATATATTATGTTTTGTAACCTTTTGTGTTTAAGAGAGTTATTGCATGTTGTGTATTTCCGAACATTTTCACTACACTACACATGTTGCACACTAAGGCAAGTGGTACTCTGAGTTGCGTGAGGTAATGATGAAAACGAGAAGTGTGGATAAATCAATAGGAAAGTCTACTACAATAAAGGATTCATAGTTCTACTTTTCATGAGATTTGGATTTCTTCGTACGAAATAAGTCTGTAACTTTATATAAGTAACTTGTACATTTGATTCTTATTTCTTAGTGGATTTTTTGTTTTATTCCATTGAGGAAGTTGTGGATGTTTTCCCACCGGTGTCTAATTTTACCAAGTTAAAAAATTACGCATGTTAATCTTCCTTACTTTATCTCCTTCTATATGTGAAGAGAATTGTTATATGATTTATTTAGAATAATTCATCATATTGGATATATTGAGATTAACATAATATAAATCAGTTTGTTGTTAACTTGACAATAGAATAAATTAGATTCAATTGATTTTAACATCTGCATGTATTAAAATTTGAGTAAGTCAGATAATAAAGTTTTTCTAGTTTTAAACTTACATGAAATCAGACTGTTCTTTTGGGAAATTTTTTTCACAAGCACATTGGAATAGAGATGCTAAAATGAGTGAAATCACAAAAAATATGTGCTTTTAAAATTCCGTGCTAAAACCTTAAGGGATCTTAGTTAGCTTCTAATTTGTAATGTTTTAGTTTCTTTGTTATTAATTGGGTCATATTATTAATCTAAACCTATGAGGCTTTTAACTTGGGATTTTTTATTTGGTTTGTATGCCTTGAAAGTGGGATAACTCACCTTCTACTTTTTTTTTATTCTACATTCATTCATTTCACTCCTAGTGAGTTTCACATAAAAATATAAGGCATAACACATTTCACCAATTTTTTCTTTAGATTAGAATTCTTAACCTAATTCATATTTACTACAAAACATACTCTTAATAAGGAATCAAACATTACATAATGACATTATTGACATTTAGGCTGTAAAAAATCTACTTTGGAATTGACCATTGTATGGAAAGCTCACAGGTAAAATAAATTTTGGTTTACTGTATTAAAATATAGTTGTTAGCCAAATATTTAAAGACACGTCTTATGTCTATCCATATAAATATCAATTTAACCACCATAATCTATGCTCAGTACAATAGAGTGGATTTATTTTAAATAAATGATTTTTTTCATGATAATTTTAGGGAGAAATCATCTGGTCCTACATGCACAATCAACGAATAGCTTTTTTCCCTTAGTATCCATTTTTAGATTCAGCAGCTCAGATAAATATGAGTCATTGTTCTCTTACTTCCAATCACGTGTGCTAATTTGAGAAAAATAAGGAGATTGATAAACAAGGAAAAAAACAAGGAGATAAAAAATAAAAACAAGGAGATAAAAAATATTCCTCTACCTTCACTTGAACTATTAGCAAGAAGAAAAACGAGGAGATAAAAAAGAAAGAAAGAAACCTCTAATTCGAGAAGGATTAAATAAACAAAAAAATTGGCAAAATGAAGAGACTGATAAAGTTATGGTAGAAAAGGAAAATGGGATTGATAAAGGCCTACTTAAATTAGGAATGAATGGGTAAAGTCCATAGGTGGTGAGACCAAGACGGCTTGCTTCTTACAACAAGCTCACAAGAATTTAGATGCTGAAATCAACGAAATCAAGACAAAATATAATCTTTCAAAGTTACATGCTAAACCCCTCAAGTAATCTTAGGTAACTTTTAATTTGTAAAGGTTTAGTGTTTTGTCATTGGCTAGGTCATATTATTAGTATAAACCTATTATTATTTTATTTTAATTATTTTTGTTTGATTGGTATGCCTTAGAAGTGGGACCACTCACATTCTATTTTTTTTTATTGAGATTTAGTTAAAAAAAAGATGGGGTATTACACATGTGACACCTCGTAAAATTCATAAATATATTAATCAGGTTTAATACAAAAACCATGGGTATAAAAAATATTTGGTAACATTCTCAGCATAATAAAATAAATAAAACAATACAAGTAAGTAAAATACGAGAAATAAAATGCTGAATAAAAATAAAACCTCTCTGATACCATCCACTAATCAAAGAAATAAACTCTAATTCTGGAATACAAAAATCTCAACATTACAATATCCTACTCTAAATACAATTACATCTCATACAATCTCTGACTCGGGAAAAGTTAGAAATAAACATAACTGCCTGAATTGAAATACAAATAAATACAATATGTAAAGGAGATATACTGATCGACGCCTATGTCCTAAAATGATGAATAAAATGTCACTAGAGATACTCATCCAACTAATAACCTAAGTCTGCGGTAGCAACAACATCCTAAGACCTATGGAAAATAATTCAACAATGAGGATTACACATAGAAAGTCTATAATGACTCAGAATATGACTATATTCAGCCATAATAATAATAACATATCTTCATCACATATCGTTGTGGCTTTTATGTTATTTAAATTACCCAAACCCAAATTACCAAACTAAACATGCGAATCTAATCCCAAACCAAAGTTCTACCCAATGTGAGATAATTTCATCATTTATTAAGGATCACTACTATAACCGTTTTAAGTTAATCTCTAATATTAAGGATCTCATACTATATGATAAACTCATGCATTAACAATATTTATCTTAATAAAAATTATTCTCTTATTTTATTCGTCTTAAATTATCTTTGTACACATGTACACCTCTAATGTATTAATCTTAAGTTTTTCTAAGTCACAATTTATAATATACATCTTTAGTATATTATTACAACAATATTCCCTAGTCATAAGCTTATGGCTATACATCACTAGGATAAGTCTTAATCGAGTATCATCATCTCAAGGTATAACATAATCCATAACGTTTGTGAGTATACACTACTCACACCAAATCACATAGGCAATGCACAATCCCACAAATAAAAGATATGAATGGCTATCACCAATGCCTTCGGATATAACTCGTGCCATTCTAGGTATAGTTATTGATCGTTCAAAACTTATAACCTCAGGTAATAAAAAAAGTCATAATCACTACGCATTCCCATCTATCACACGGACTCCATACCTAAGGTTATACGATATAACTTCCTCGTTTATTCCTCCCCGTGACATGGGTACGTCGGTCATATGATCGGGGTTAAAGAAACAAGATAAGACCATTTCTATCACCAGGGTACCAACACGGTCAACATCATATGTGCCTCATTAAAACTCATCCTAGTATGTCCCCTACAATCACTCACACACCAAGGTATGCTTTTATATAAAATCTAACAAACAAGTACAACCCTACTATGTCCATCCTCGTCTTTCTTCCCCTTCCTCCTTCGGGGGGGGGGGGGGGGGAGGGGTTTCGACTCTCTCGCGTGCAGTTGGAGATAGAGAAGAAGAATGTCTCGCGTCCTTCCTAGGAGATCTTCGATCATCGTCGATGTGGGGTGATGTATAAAGATTGGGTCTCCAGCCTATTTTGCACAAAAGAGTCAAAAGAAATATTTTTGCCTCGAGAGAACGACTTCAAATACATACTAATGCCTGCGAAAGTAATTAGTTCAAAGGTTCGGGGGAAAAGTTATGGAATGGTAAGGTGTTAGGCATTCATCCCACCCTTTCGTTCTCTCATGGGCATGTGTTATTAATCTCCTTAATAATTCTATGAAGTGTGTGTTCGTGTATATATAAATGGAGAATGGAATTACTCGACTCACATCATGGAGAAATACGGAGTGAGGTCATCTGCAGGAGTGTTCCAAAATAGTAATTAAAAAACATACTGTATGCACTCATCGGGATATCGATCGTTATGATAAAATGATAATATGTGTTAGGTAAAGTGCGAATAAGAGTCACAAATATAATTTATTGAAATAAAAAGTAGAAAAACAGGACTCGAGTCTCGGGTTTTAACTCGAGATGCCTAGGTATCCTAAAAATCCATCAAAGTCCACGTAGATCTCATGTGATATGAGGGTGGGGTTTATCCCATAAATCTAACTGAGGATTTTATTTAGATGTGTGTGTGTAGTAAAATGATGTTTTGATTTGAGAAAATGTGGTGAAGAATCCCGTTTGGAGTTTATGATCAAACCCTCCTTTTCTTTTTTTTGGGTTTTTTGTATAGAAAATATGTTATGTTCAATACTACTACAAAAAGTGAGCTTTATTAATATTTATGGACTAACAAAGATGAAATTCCAAAGTAGATTAAAAGAGAGAGAAGAATGTTTAGACCTTCTTTGGAAAGGTTGATCTTGATTGTTGAAAAGGCTTCCCTTGCAAGTGGATGGAGGTGGTAGGAGGAAAGTGAAAGGATTGTTGCTAAATTAGGTGTGAAAGGGGGTGGAAATGGAATATGGAGGAAATATTTAAATAGGGAAACCGCACTAACTTTGAGAGACTGTTGCTGAGATCACTGAGAGGAATAGTTATGAGGTGACTTTCAAAGTGACATCATTCTCTCCTTATATAGGGTCAAGGGGGTAACGATCAAAATTGTACTTGACTTTCCTATCGTCAAGAACCCCCGGACACACTACTGATAGGAAAGGAAATAGGTTTACCATTCGACAACCTCATGCATATTTCTCAAAAAATGATTGTAAAATGTAATGTGTGAGTTCAAATCATGCACGGGGCATACTGTTGGAAAGGGAATTCAGATACCTTTGAGAGTCCATCGTCCACTCCAGGTTCAGGAGTTGGCTTTGGTAAAATGGGACTCAGAAGCACTCGACAGTCTTTTGGACAAGAGATTTCTGAAGGAAAATGAATCGTTCATTCAAACCATAAGGATGATTCATTCACTGGATAGAGCCTTGTAAATGGTATTTAGATTCCTTCTAAGATTCATTAATTTTTGTTCGGTTCGGAGAGTTGGCCTTGGTCAAACGGGGCCTAAAATTTCTCGGTGACCCTTTGGAGTAAAATGGGTTGTTTGTTTGTATCGTAAGGATGATTCACGTAAGAAGAGGACCTTTGGAAACTGGATTTAGAGCCATTCTAGGATTCATTCAGTCTCATTCAAGCTAAATAGTACAAGGGAGTTAAACGGAGTCAGGGAAAATTCATTGGCCTCCAGTTCAGTCATCAGGGAAAAATGGATCGTTCATTAGGGCCGAGATAAATTCAGAGCCCCTAAAGTTAGGGCCGAGATAAATTTTGAGAACCTAAAGTTGGGCGACTAATTCTAAGGACCTACTGTTTGACGACCGATTATGAGGCTTAAGGTCAATTCTAAGGACCGAGGTTAATTCTGAGGACCTAAAGTTGGATGATCGATTCTGAGGGTCGAGGTCAATTTCGAGGACCTAAAGTTGAGATGACCAAATCTGAGGCCGAGGTTAATTATGCGGATCAACAGTTGAGACGACCAAATCTGAGGCCAAGGTCAATTCCGAGGACCAAAAGTTGGATGAAACATTCTGAGGGTCAATGTCAATTATGATGATCTAAAGTTTAGACGATCGATTCTATGTGTCGAGGTCAATTTGAGGACTTAAAGTTGAATGACCAATTCTGAGGGTAGAGGTCAATTCTGAGAACCTAAAGTTGAGATGAACGATTCTAAGGTTTAAGGTCAATTCTGAGGACCTAAAGTTGAGACAATTGATTTTGGGGGTCGAGGTCAATTTTGAGGATCTAAAGTTGGACGACCGATTCTGAGGGCCGATGTCAATTCTAAGGGCCGAGGTTAATTCTGAGGACCTAAAGTTGAGATGACCAATTCTGAAGGTTAAGGTCAATTTTGAGGACCTACAATTGTGACACGGGGAGGTTTTCTCCCTGGGGAGTCTTTTGTACTTGCAATTTTATTGAGGGTTGTGTTGTTTCGAGGTTCCATTGAGGAAAGACATCCGACTTGGGTTCATGTCTTTTTGAGAGGATATAGCTTGGCTGGGGAAGAAAAAATTCTTATGGTTGAAAGATTGGGATAAAATTTAGTATGGGGATTCTTTTGGGGATTTTGGAGAATCATTCAATTTTGGGCTCTGCTTGGGAATTTAGAGGGACATTTGATTTTGGATTCCGCTGTGGAATTATAGTGGACTTTTGGGATTCACCATTTTGCGATGTGCATTTAGGGTTTGTACTAGGGGTAAGAGTGTAATATTAATCTTACTGGGGATTGTAGTAGCTGAAAATGTTTTCTCGGTGAAGAAATCTTCTAATACTTGTTTGGAATTTTTAGGAATTTTTCGGAGATTTTTTTTTATTTTTCTAACATTTCTGGCATTTTTTGTACAAAATTTCAGGGGGTATGCCGATCCATACTTTTCATCTTATGTTTTGTGAGATGATTACTACTCCCATAGGTGTTCAACGATTGATGGGGATTAATTGTGAGGGTTTTTAGATAGAGGTGGATTGCATAGTGGGGTTGAGGCCGGATGCGGTGCAAATGGCATTGGGGGATGTGGGTAGGATAGTTTTTGGAGATTCTATTCGTATTTCCTCTCTTAAGGAGGTGATCTTGAGTCAGAGGATTGATGAGACTGACGGGAAACAAGTGAGACAGATGGACCGGCTGTCTATCTTGCTTCTGTTGGGTGGTTTCTTGGTGGCGACGAGTGGCGACGTTGTCCATCCTTGGTGTTTGCCATTTTTAAGGATCTTTCGGAGGTTCCTCTCTATGATATGGGGAGCCTGATCTTGGTGACCCTTTATTCTTCTCTAGATTCATTCAGCTGGTGCTGTCGGTAGACATTTACGGGGGGCTATGTACCTTTTGGAGGTAATTCTTGCATTTTCTTTTCTTATATTTTCTTGCATTTTCTTTTGGTTTTGCTGATTCTTATCCTTTCTACAAACGTGGTTCTATGAGGTGATTGGTCTCAATGTTAAGTTGATAGAACTGAAAGATGAGTATTTGGGGGACATCAATCGGATGTACAAGTGGCAGAAGTCTAATAGGCGGTTGAAGCAGTCCTTGTCCTTGGCGGTGGTGCGACAGGCTCTAAACACGCTGACGAGCGATCAAGTTATTTTTTTCTTTCTTTTGGATCATATTTAGGGTATTTTATTTCTTTGCACGAATACTAATCTTTTTTTGGAGTTGCAGATGACCTTTTGCCAATGGGGGATGGTTCCTCAGCACACGGGGGTTACAAGCATGCATGCATAGATGCAGAGGTTGATGGTGCATGAGTTCGGGTACTCCTGGTACCTGAGAGAGAGGGTTGTACGATAGATAGTAGAGTATGAGGTGGAGATTCCACTAAAGCTTCCTTTGATGTATATGAGGCGAGTGTGGGAGATGTTGGACAAGGCTAAAATGGTTGTGGTGCTTATCGAGGCTTATTTTCTACATACGAAAACAACGCGACTTATGACTACCTAGATTTCATGAAAATATGGCTGAGGCCCTCATGTATTTATGACATGGTGAACATGACTCCTCATCCTACGACTTCAGGCAGATATACGAGTAGTCCGGTGGGATCCACCCACATCACAAGTGGCACATCGCCGTCGTCGTCGACAGCGGTAGAGGAGGCTCTTCTCATTTAGGTTAGTCCACCCTCCTATAATTTTCGATTGACGAGAGGAGGATCATTGAGCCTATCGCATTACCCGAGTGCAACAGACTCGGGGTTAATGGGGCTTACTCAGGACGTCCTTCAGCCTGAGGTATATTTTTCCCTTTTCTTGTCTCGTCTCCTTTTGATTCTTTCTCTTCTTTTTACTAACTGATTTGGCTTGTGTTTTTTGTTGCTTTAGTGACAGCATCTTCGGATGCTGACCACTTGGCTGAAGGACATCAAGAACTGGGTGGCCTTTGCGACTTCCCATATCAAGGACTTTATTCCTTATTGTTTGGTTCCATCTTATACCTTGAACGAGGGATCGGGATTGGGGAGTGGAGCAACTACAACTCATCGCGGGGGGGAATGTGTCCGCCGCGGGATTAAGGGTTTAGAGAGAGAGATAGTGGATTCGGGCTGACTCTCATTATTTTGCATTTTCTATTTCTTCTTCCTGAAAAAATGTAATCATACAATGTCAATATATATGAAAAAGATTTTTTATTTCTAATTCTTGTTTTAATGACTTATTCTATATGCACGTTTTACTTTGCTGTTGAGACTATATCTTTATTCTAAATGATTAACTCGGGACAAGTTGCATACTAGACTCGAAATAGGGCACATGAATATACTACACTCTTACATATAATCATATTAAGAGTAATCTTAGATTATAAAGTAATTTCCATCACTAACATTTTACAATTCAACTGCGATTTGCCATGAAGTTCGGATTGTCATCAATATTTAACTTTTCAATTCAAGTGCAATATCTCATGGTAATGGGATTTTCAAAAACTTTCAATTTCATATGAGTAATTATATAATTCAGGCTTAATTTCTTAAAAATAATGGGATTTCCATCAATTTGTAGACTACGTTAGAATATATATATATATATATATATATAATGTTAGCATTAATTCATATAATATGGAATTGTCATTTTTTACGGAAGTGGTATTTCCACCCAACTTTCATAATCGTGGAATTGCCACTCAAATATCATAAGGACGGGATTATCGTCTGAATTTAACTAAACTAGGATTGTCACCTTTCTCATGAGAGTGGGATTTCCACTCGATATTCATACGGAGAGGATTTCCATCCATTTTTCACCCGGGGGGGGGGGGGGGGGGGGGAGGGGGGATTTCCACCTGATTTATTTAGAAGACCATCTAGGCATGTTTTCGTGTCTAACAACTGATGGATTTGTTATGAGAAATATTTTTGATAAACATATATTTTCAATCATGTATCTTTGAGTGTCTAGTGATACTTTATCAAGCATGGTCTAATATACCAATATAGGAATGTAAGCACATTTAAACTATACAACTGTCAGTATGACCATATAAATGTATCACTAAGTTCATTGAAGTAAAGAATGTGAAGATCATGTCAAATATATCATTAATATCTTTAATATTCCCTAGGATCGATGTCGTAAATGTTATCATTTTAATTCTAGAGTCATATAGTAATTAAGGGAGTATTCTCTTAAAAAACACTTATACAACATATTCTACCTGTATATCATGTGTCAAAGATATTGCAATTAGAAACATGTGTGAAAATATTCATGAATAACATCAGTCACATAATAAAATATTCATATTTAGAAGCATGTATATCCTTGAACTAATTAAGAGCATGCGTCTTTCATTGCCATGAGGTTTGTCTTAAGCATGATATGAATTCATTCATATCTTTCAAGCATTTAAAACATCGTTTCATTATCTTGTGAGGTGTTTGAGAATTTATCAGGTGAAGGCTTGCTTAATCTTTTTCAAATTCTTATTGAAAGTGTTTTACCTTTTACAGAGTCTTTAAATGTGTGAGGCTATATAGATGTCTAATGTTGTCATGTATGAGCGTATTTTAAAAAAAACTTTTCTTTATCAAATCTTTGGAACTTTGGCTTAAAGTTGGAATGAGAACATTTTTAGAATAGGTCATTTTGACGTAACCCCCAAATTTTAATGCCAAATTTGATTTAATCCCTCATTTTAATAATTCTTTGACTTTGCCTTCAACATGGGGGTTAAGTCTAATTTGATATTATAAATAGGGACAAAGTCAAATAAATCCTTGAACTTAAGCCCCTTCTTTTATTCAATATTTTGAGATAACCCTTTTGTATAGGAGGGCATATCAAAGAGATTAGGAAAGTGGGAGTTAAGTCAAATATCACATTAGAAAGTGGGGGATAAGTAAAAAAATCATTTTTAGAATAAAAAATTGTTGTGTAAGTGACATTTTATCAAATCTCATCTATTCAAGTGTGAGTGTGACAATACTATGTGAATATCCAAGTGATCAAGTGACAACGTCCGTGTTCTAAGTGTTGGAAGCATGTTGGTTCCTAAATAACATTTCAATTATAACAAAAACCATGTCTACTAGGAAAGCTTATATTAAATCAATTGAATCAAATAATCACATCTAGTTGAACATATATGGATCTTTAACAACATTTTTCAAGATCATTTGCTACCAATATTTTCTCCAAATCGTGTCTCTAGTTCATTTTTTGTCTCTCAAACACAATTTATCCTTTTTATAAAAGCATGTCACTTTTTCAATGTCATGATGTTGAAAGTTGTACCATTAGTCTGTTGGGTTGTTAAGATGAAGAGGAATGCTTTAACCATCGGCAAAACTTGCCGCCTATTTCAACCGGCTGATGTGGACATGTAACTTGGCATCGCATGTATATTCTTTTCAAGCCTTTTAGCTAAATGACAAAGCGAAGACTTATTGCAAGTTATTTTTTTGTTCTAATTTTGCAAGTTCTCTTACCCAATTTTTAAATTAATCACTAAATTGAAATATTTTTTTATCAAAAAGCATTTTTTAAACTAGTTTTAACACAAAAAAATAGTTTTTAGAAAGAAAAAAAATAATTTGACCGAAAAATAAAAACATAAAAAACATTTTTTATCCAAATAAAAAAGATCTTAACCAAGGAAAACAACTTTTAAACATGTCAACATCAATTTTTATGCCGACTCATGATTTTTATGTGTAGTTCGCGACACTGGTTGTTGTCGCTGGCACGAACCCACATTTATAAAATAATAACCAATCGCAACACATCGTGTCAGTTTGTTGCAACCGAAATGTATGACACAACATTACAAAAACAAGATAAAGACATTTTTTAGCAAAAGATATTTTTAATAATAAAGAACAATTTTGTCAAAAACGAAAGATTTTTTTAATAAGAAAAACATTTTTTAGTAAAAAAAAACATTTTTTTCAACTAGTTTTAACACAAAAAATAGATTTTGGCAAAAAGAAAAAATGTTTTACCAAAAAATAGAAAACATAAAAAATTGCTTTTATCAAAATAAATAAAAGTTTTAAAATCGATGTGTTAGTGTCGCTGGCGCGAACTCACATTCATCGGATGATGTAGATCCGCGCTAGCGACAATAACCCACCGCTGATTTAAGATATCAACATTTTGATGTTTAAGAGACGCCAAATTTTTTTCCTAAACTGATATATTACAAAAATGTCTCAATTCTTAACAAATTGATATATAAAAATTATTATTGACCAAAAAAAAATCATACCACAAAATAGTTATTAAAAAATAGTTTCTCAAAAAATAATTTTTACACTAAAACAACTTATAACGGGGAAACATTATTCTTAAAAAATAACACTTAAGAGAGTTTATAACAAAAAAACATTTTTAGAAAATAGTTTAAAAATTAGTTTTTAAGGGGGACAAAAGGTAAAACAATTGAAACATGGAACAACCGACGAAAGAAAATCTCTCTCTTACCCACAAACAAGGCACCTTAGCAAGTGTAATAATCATGTGCATTCAAACTGATACCAAAACAAGTTTTCAAGAGCCTATTACCAAAACTATGTAAACATCCCACCCCTATTACGACCTATCATCAAACAATTTCAAACTGTTTTTCAAGAGCCTCAAGGGCTACTACTCAAGAGGGAATTTGATCACCACATTCCACTGAAAAGTGTCAGTAACCTAGTTAATATTAAACCTTGTAGGTATCCCTACATCCAAAAATAAGAAATAGAAAAAATAATCCAAGAAATGCTTAAAAGTAGGGTTATAAGACCCTCTTATAGTCCATTTGAATCCCCAGTTTTATTGGTTAAGAAAAAAGATGATAATTTGAGGTTGTGTATTGAATATAGGGAGGTCAATAACCTCACTATTAAGGACACAATTTCCATTCATATATCGAATAACTTTTAGATGACCTCCATGGCGCTAGTGTTCATTTTCTAAGATTTATTTGAGAGCAAGATATTCGCAAGAAAAACTTTAGAACTTATGAGGGGCATTATGAATTCTTGATTATTTCGCGTGGCTTAACAAATGCATCTGTTTCTTTCCAATCCATTATGAACTCTATTTTTAAATAATATCTCAGAAAAGTCATCTCAATCTTCTTTGATGACATCTTAGTCTATAGCCTTGACCTTGAAACTCATAAACAACACCTCACTATTACCTTAGCTCTTCTTCATAAACACATGTTATTTGTAAAGTTGTCCAAGTGTCATGTGGTGAAAACCAACATGAATACTTGGGGAACATAATTTCACATCATGGGTTAGAAGTTGATCAATGAAATGTTGGATAATATGAATGCAAATACAGAAATGAAACTCTTTATATATCACAGTAATGCCAACTTCAAAACAATAACGTAACTTCGGAATAGATACTAGAAAGTTTCAAGGTGTGATGTCACTTTACTAAATACAGTATTTGCCCCACACGAATAACTTCGGTATATAAATGGGAATCCGAAAATCCGTACTCAAGATACAATGAAGCAACTTGCACTGCCCGCAACTTGTATATTTGAAGACAACCTTTGGATGCAGCAGCGAAGAACAGTCAATCAAGTTCTTATTCTGTTTATGTACACAAAATAGAATAAGATAATTTATATCTCCTAAAAATTGTAAGAGAGTAATAGCAAGGGTTGGAAATTTCGGAACTGGGTAATATTTGTTATATCTGCAATTTAATTTTAGGCAACCTTTATTTATAGATAATGAAAAGCTTTGTCTTCAAGAGTTATGACTGTTGGATTAACAGTCTTAATAAATTTTGAAATGGTATGACTATTAATTACCAACAGTCTTAAGTCATTTTTGAACAAGTACAATTAATGTCGAATCGGTTTTGCACGGGTCAACCAAAAAGTGACCGCGCTCGAGCTACCGCGATCCGACTCGAACGAATCCCAGCAACCTGCTACCACTGCGGACACGCGGCATACAAAGTGCAAAGTGCGCCACTAGCGCCTCTACATCCCACTGCCTCGCACCCGCACGCTCGTGAGCGCGCGCGCGTGTGCGTGTGCGTACGGTGCTTCGCACCGTATTGAGGTCTCTTGAATAACCTCTTAAATGCTAGATGAATTAACTCTTCATCTTCCATTTGTACTTATTAAGAGCCCAAATTCTTAATATTTTTCCAATGTGGGACTCAAAGGTTGCCCACTCCTTTTATAGCTTAGTGGTGAAACTTAGCTTTGTATATTTTCCAATGTGGGACACTATCCCTTTTTTATATTTGGGTTAGCTTCTCACCTCTTCGACACACTTCCAATGTGGGACAAGATCTTTAAGATCTTCCACCCAAAAACTCTTACTCACTTATTTTAAAAATCACCAACATTCCTCCACCATTTTCAAAATAAGTTTTATAAATCTTTGATTGTCTGTAAGACTGTGTATAAACATTGGTGTCTCGCGACTTGAACCAATACCTTGTGAAGGTTCGTCAAGGCTAACCATGAAAGTATAGTAGACTTGTCTTTGAACTATCAATCCATATTAACCAGCCAGATTTGTCTTCACACACAAATCTTTTAGTCACTGATTATCCATATAAGTCGACACATGTATTAGGCCTTATGTCTGTACCTTGATTTCATGAGTGCTTTAGAGTCAAGCCCAGTTCTCATAGGAAGCGGCACCACTTCCACACTCATATAGGTAGATTATCATAGGTGTCCATGTAACTTAGAACACCATAAATCTATTAAGGTTAAACTCATCCTCTTTCATTATTCATTACATGTTCTAAGCACTTATCCTTGGGATGTTAAAATTTTATAGTGCTTATAATCACGTCGTATGATGTACTTTAATCATTGAACTTTAGACTTGAATATATAAAGTTTCAAGTTGAGTTTCCATCAAGAGTGATTATTATTAATGGGCTTTAGTCCCATCCCTATTGATGTCATAGACACCAGTCCTCTTGCAAGACCTTTTGTAAAAGGATCAGCTAAATTTTGACTTGATTTTACATAATCCACTGTGATTACACTATCTGTAATCATTTGTCTGACATAACTATGTCTCAGGCCAATATGTCTAGATTTTCCATTGTATACTTTACTATAAGATCGGGAAAGTGTAGACTCATTATCACAATGCATAGATATTAAAGGCATTGGTTTTGGCCAAACTGGAGTTTCAATCAATAAATTCCTTATAGATTCTGCCTCTTTACTAGTTGCAGCTAATGCTACAAACTCAGCTGCCATAGTAGAATCAACTATACAAGTTTGTTTCTTTGATCCCCAAGAAACAGCTCCTCCACCAAGAGTGAAAATCCATTCACTTGTTGAGGAATGATCCTCCAGCTCAGTTATCCAACTGGCATCAGAAAACCCTTCTAACACTGAAGGATATCCACTATAGTATATACCATAGTCCATAGTTCCTTTTAAATATTTTAATATTCTATTGACAGCATTCCAATGCAATAAACTTGGATTACTAGTATATCTACTTAATTTACCAACATCATAAGCAATATCAGGTCGAGTACATGTCATGGCATACATTAAACTACCAATTACTCGTGCATATTCCAATTGTGAAATAGCTCTACCATTATTTGGGATCATCTTTAGCTGTGGTTCAAAAGGTGTACTAACAGGTGTGAAGAGGTTGGATGGAACCCCGGGTTTTTAAATAATTATCTCGATTAAAAATATTTAATTTTTTTTTTTAAAATAAAACTCAAGAGATGCGGAAGCGTTATAAATGTGATGGTTCAACTTACAAAAATTAATGACAACAAGTTTTAATTAACTCAAGTCCTAGAATTTGCCTAAGTCATAATTTCCAATTATCCAAAGTTAGGCGAAACCAATTTTAGCAAAAGACTTGAATAAACCAAATTTACCCAATATTTAATTTAGTCCCAAATTAAATGAGTGTGATAATTAAACCAAATTTTATCTTGAAATTATCCTAAGCATGGATTCTAAATTATTGTGCAAGATAAAATAAACAATGTCACACTACGCCGCGATGTACGAGGAAAAACCCAAGACGGGAAACAACCTCGGACGACCCTAGCCACAAGTCCACTAGATATGGAATTACGATTACAAGACAGATAGACTTACAACGACTGACTCGATCCCTCTCAAGCCTCGACGCTTCTTCTCGTAGAAACCTCTTCCTAGCGAACAACCTCGGAACACCACCGCGGTCTCGGAATCCACCGATGGGACTTTATATGGTCACCGTCACCCAAACATGGATCCTTTCTCCGTGTGGGTAGAATCTCAACAAAAAGTCTTCTTTGTGATGGGGTGTAGAAGCAAACCCGAAACGTCTCTTCTTGAATTCGGTAGAGAAAACCGGTGCCAAAAACTCCAAGTAAAGATATGTATATAGAACTTGGATAAACAACTATTGGGTGTAAACACTAGAGTGTGTATGAATTTTTCTATAAAGAATAACACTCAAAAACTAGATCTTTTTCCTTAAACAAATTTTCTCTCAAAACACTCTCTAGGAGTTTGTATGGTATGAAAAAGATGCCCCTTGAAAAATGATTCCCGTCCTTATTAAAGCCTTAAAAAATCAGTTAAGAAACAAGTGGGGAAATGGGGTGAAAACTGGCAAAAACTGCTCAAAATCGTTCCCGCCCTGGCATCTCGTTCGAACGAACTTGACTCTCGTTCGAACGAGACTTCTAACGAGCGACCAGACTGGGCTCGTTAGAAACTCGTTAGATACCTCGTTAGAACGAACAAACTCGTCCGAACGACATATGGAACGACTGACCAGTTTAGGGTCGTTGGCAAACTCGTTCGAACGAAACCTGGTTCGAACGAAAAACTCGTTCGAATGAAACCTGGTTCGAACGAAAAAACTCGTTCGAACGACATTTCTAACGAACGACCAGAAAGTTTGTAAAATTCGATTTTGGCCCGGAAACCTTTATATACTTATTATTTTAAAGATCTAATTGATTCTTTCTGAAAATAAAATGCAGTTTTTATTACACCTAACACCCAATAAATATTGTTCCAAGCTCCTATATAAATATAATTACATTCATACCTTGGGAGCATGGAACCTTAGATGATGACGTAGAAACGAGGCACGCAAACCGGCATTTTGATGAAGCTTTATATTCTTTGCCGCTACGTCTTCAACACACACTTCATAGGCTTGAGAGTATTATAATAAATCACTAACCTATGAATAAATGTTTTTGTCCGGAATTGAGCCAAAACTATATATGGACTCAATTGGAAATTTGTGTCCTTACAAGGTGTGCAATCAAACTGATTAAATTTCTTTAAAATTTTCTCAACATAATGAGATTGAGTGAGAATTATATTTTTATCTTTCCTTATTATTCTCATTCCTAATATGACATCAGCTACACCCATATCTTTCATATCAAATTTAGAAGACAGAAAACTCTTTGTATTATTAATGCTTTCTAAATCAGTACCAAGAATTAACATGTCATCTACATATAAACAAATGATCACACCTTTACCATTAGCAAATTTACTATAAACACACTTATCAGATTCATGAATTTTAAAGCCATAAGAAATAATGACTTTATCAAATTTTTCATGCCATTGTTTAGGTGCTTGTTTTAGGCCATATAAGGACTTAATAAGTTTACATACTTTATTTTCTTGTTCAAGCATAACAAACCCTTCAGGTTGTTCCATGTAAATTTCTTCTTCTAAGTCACCATTTAAAAAGGCAGTTTTCACATCCATTTGATGAATCTCAAAATTATATATAGATGCTAATGCAATTAAAATTCTAATAGTGGAGGTTCTAGCAACAGGTGCATAGGTATAAAAAATAATCAATTCCTTCTTTTTGTGTAAAACCTTTACCAACCAATCTAGCCTTGAATTTATCAATTGTTCCATCTATTTTCATTTTCTTTTTAAAAATCCATCTACACTTAATGGGTTTAGATCCTGGAGGTAATTCTACTAACTTCCAAGTTTTATTTCCCAAAATTGAATCCATTTCATCATTTATAGCTTCTTTCCAAAATGCTGAACCTACAGACTTAATTGCCTCACTATAAGTTTGTGGGTCTGTTTTAACGCTAAGAGTCAAAGCATATTGATTACAAGATGTGTCTCTAGTTCCTTAAACAAGATAGACCACAAAGTAGGGACCAAAGATTTTTTCTTTCCTAGGTCTTTTACTTTTTCTAATCTCTTCTTGTTCTACTAGTGGAGTTTCAGGTAACTGTGAAGGAGTGCTTACTTCTTTTTCATTATTAATTCTAGGAATAGAAGAAAACCTTTGTTCATAAAAAAATACATCTCTCGATTCAATTATTGTATTTACCTCAACAGAATCATTAGGTTCACTAACCAAAAATCTATAGGCTTTACTATGTTACCTATGAAAATACACTCAACGCCTTTGCTTCCTAATTTCTTCCTCTTAGTTTCAGGTAGTCTTACAATAGCTCTACAAGCCCAAACTTTAAGATAACCTAAATTAGGTTTTCTATTCTTCCATAATTCGTAAGGAGTTTTCTTATTATCTTTAACAGGTATCCCATTCAGAATATGACACGCAGTTAAAAGTGCTTCTCCCCCAAACCCTTTACTTAAACCAGAATAAGAAAGCATAACGTTAACTATTTCAGTTAGTGTCCTATTTTTTCTTTCTTCTACTCCATTTTGTTGTGGTGTATAAGGTGCAGTAACTTCATGTATAATTCCCATATCTGCACAAAATTGAGGAAAGTGATATTCACCACCTCTATCAGATCTAAGACATTTTATTTTATAATCACATTGATTTTCAACTTCATTTGTATATGTCTTAAATCTATTAAGCACATTATCCTTAGAGTTTAAAAGATATACGTAACAATATTTTGAAAATTCATCGATAAATGTAGCAAAATATTTACTACCACCTCTAGGAGGTGTTCAATGCAAATCACAAACATCACTATGTACTAATTGTAACAAAGATGTAGTTTTTTCTATTTTTGGAAAAGGCAATCTTTTTATTTTTTGTTTGCATGCATATTTTGCACTTTTCATTCATATCATTCTCATATTTAGGAATTAAATTTAAATTAACCATGAAATGCATTTTCTTGGTATTAACATGTCCTAAACGACTATGCCATAATGAAAGACAATCAACGATATAAGCAGAAGAATCTTTTTCATTGATATTGAGCTTAAACATGCCCTCATACAAATATCCTTTGTCTACAAAGGTACCATTATTAGTCAGAATAAATTTGTCTGACTCAAATATAAGCTTAAAGACAAATTTGTTAAGAAGACTTCCAGAAACTAAATTTTTTCTAACATCAGGAACATGAAAAACATTGGTGAGGCTAAGGATTTTTTCAGAAGTGAATTCGAGATCCACTGTCCCTTTGCCTTTAACCGCAGGAGTAGAAGAATTTTCCATATAGAGAACATCTCCTTCCACTATTTCATAGGCAGAGAACAAGTTCTTGTCCTTACAAACATGCCTTGTGGCACCAGAATTAACCCACCAAGAGTTGTCTTCTCCAAGAATATTAGCCACAGATATCATAGCAGAAAATTTTTGCTTTATGTCTGATGTCCCTCCTTTTTCCTTTAGTTTCTTGAACTCACGACAATCCTTCTTAAAGTGACCTGGTTTGTTGCAATGAAAACAATTTCCTTTCTTCTTTTTGTTTGTTTTAGAATTATTTGAAAAATTCTTCCGCTTGTTATTTTTTCCATGATTGCCATATTTTTGCTACTTTCCTTCCTCCACCACATGGACCTTAGAAACATAATTTTCTTGTTCCTCTTTACCATCTAGAATTCGAGACTCTTGTTCAATTCTTAAATGAGTCTCTAATTCTTCAAGTGAAAGATCCTCCTTTTTGTGTTTGAGTTCTTTCTTATAATCTTTCCAAGAAGGAGGAAGTTTTTCAATTATGGCAGCAACAATTACATTATCATCCATATTTAATTTTTTCAGTTTGCAATGATTTATGATGCGTTGGATGTCATGAAATTGTTCTATCACAGGCCTATTATCATGATTTTAAAGCTTAAAAAGTGATCAATAAGGAACTTCTTACTTTTAGCGTCTTCCGTAAGATATTTGGTCTCTAATGTTTCCCACAAAGTTTTTACAGTCCCAACATTTTGGTACAAGTCGAACAAATTGTCAGCAAGTGCATTGAGAATATGACCACGACATAAGTAATCATCGGTCTGCCATTTTATGCGTTGCCTAGTCTGTTCCATGGTTTCATCTTCATCTTCATTTGGTTTCGGTTGTGACAAGAGATATACAATCTTCAATGTTGTTAGAAGAAAATGAACCTTTTTCTGCCAACGCAGGAAATTACCTCCATCAAAATGGTCCAACTTGACAAAGCTTTCTATTATTTGTCGAAGTGATTTGGAAGAGTCGACCATTTCTGATAATACTGTGTTTAGATTGTTGGATAATATGAATGCAAATACAGAAATGGAACTCTTTATATATCACAGTAATGTCAACTTCAATACAATAATGTAACTTCTGAATAGATACTAGAAAGCTTTAAGGCGTGATGTCACTTTCCTAAATACAGTATTTGCCCCACATGAATAACTTCGGTATACAAACGGGAATCCGCAAATCCGTACTCAAGATACAATGAAGCAACTTGCACTACCTGCAACTTGCACTGCCTGCAACTTGTATATTTGAAGACAACCTTTGTATGCAGCAGTGAAGAACAGTCAATCAAGTTCTTATTCTGTTTATGTGCACAAAACAGAGCAAGATAATTTATATCTCCTGAAAATTATGAGAGAGTAATAGCAAGGGTTGGAAATTTCGGAACTGGATAATATTTGTTATATCTGCAATTTCGTTTTAGGCAACCTTTATTTATAGATAATGAAAAGCTTTGTCTTCAAGAGTCATGACTGTTGGATTAACAGTCTTAATCAATTCCGAAATGGTATGACTGTTAATTACCAACAATCTTAAGTCTTTTCCGAACAGGTATAATTAATACCGAATCGGTTTTGCACGGGTCAACCCAAAAGTGACCGCACCTGAGCTACCGCGATCCGACCCGAACGAATCCCGACAAACCGCTACCACTGCGGCATGCGAAGTACAAAGTGCGCCACTAGAGCCTCTACAGCCCACTGCCCTGCACCCGCACGAGCGCGCGCACGCGCGCGTGTGCGTGTGCGTACGGTGCTTCGCACCTTATTGAGGTCTCTTGAATAGCCTCTTAAATTCTAGATGAATTAACTTTTCATCTTCCATTTGTACTTATTAAGAGCACAAATTCTTAATATTTTTCCAATGTGGGACTCAAAGGTTGCCCACTCCTTTTATAGCTTAGTGGTGACACTTAGCTTTATACATTTTCCAATGTGGGACACTATCCCTTTTTATATTTGGGTTAGCTTCTCACCTCTTCCACACACTTCCAATGTGGGACAAGCTCTTTAAGCTCTTACACCCAAAAAGTCTTACTCACTTATTTTAAAAATCACCAACATGAAAGATAAAGGCTATGATGGAGTGGCCATTACCTAAGTCTATTAAGTCTTTTGGAGGATTTTTGGGACTCACTCAGTATATTATACTAGAAAGTTTGTAAGAAGTTATGGAGTAATAAGTATGCCTTTAACTTCAATGTTGTGTAATGTTCAATTCAAATGGATTCAAGAAGCACGGGTCTCTTTTGAGAACCTCAAGTTTGCTCTCACCACCACGCCAGTTTTGGCAATGCCCAACTTAAACAAACCTTTTGTTGTTGAAACAAATGCCATCAATGACGAAATTAGCATGGCCCTAATGCAAGAGGGATGGTCCCTTTATTTTCTAAGTAAGGTATTTACCCTAGAAAGAAGGTTATATCTACTTATGAAAAAGAATTGTGGGCTATAATAGTGGCACTGTAAAAGTGGAGGCCCTATTTGTTTGGTCATTTATTTATTATCGAAACTGATCACCAAAGTTTGAATTTTTTGTTGGCTAAAGAGTTTCATCCATGCTGCAATAGAAGTGGATCACAAAACTTTTGGGATTTGATTATACTATTACTTACAAGGAGGGAATAGAAAACAAGGTAGTTGATGCCCTTTCTAGAGTTCATGAAGAAGATGGAGAATGTAAGGGTGTTTTAACAGACCAAACTGCATGGTTACAACACGTTTACCAGAGTTTAGAGGGAGATGAGTTGGCTTAGTAGTTACTAACCAATTTGATCAACAAAACAAAATAAGGGGAAGGGTATTCTTATACAAATAGGACATTAAAATATAAGGGCAAGTTGTATATAGGTGACCAAGCCTCCTTAAGAAAAAAATTATAGAGGAAATGCATTCTAAAAGAATTGTTGGGGGGGTGGGGGACTCAAGAAGTAAATCTACAATCAAAAGAATAGATTTTTTTTTTCTATTGCCCTAGTTTGTAGAAGCAACTTACAAAAACAGTGTTGGAAAGTGATGGGTGCCAAAGGAATAAGAATGAGCACGTACAACCCTTACCTATCCCAAATCTACATTGGAATAACATTTCTATGGATTATATTGAAGGACTCTCTATATCTCAGACCTTTGAATCCATTTTCGAAATAGTTGATAGGTTCACCAAATTTACCTATTTCATCCCTTTGTTCCACCGCTTTTCAGCCATATATATTGCATAATTTGTTTGACAACATTCATAAAAACCATGGACTATCAACAACCATTGTATCGGATAAGGACCCTATTTTCTCAGCCTATTTTGGACCTAACTCTTCAAACTTTTAGGTACCCAACTTCACCATTCCTTGGCTTACCATCCACAAACTGATGTGCAAACCAGAGGTTTAACCATGTTTAAAGAATTACCTTAGATGTATGAAAAGAGGCTAACCTAATCTATGGGCCAAATTGTTACCTCTGGGTCAATAGTGGTACAATACCACATACCATTCTTCATTACAAACTACCCTATTATAAGCCCTCTTTGGTTATGACCGACTCTAGTTGATTATTCCCCATAACTAGTCTAACCCTAGACCAGAGGTCAAGGAATTATTGAAGAAAAACCAAAGCCAGTCAGTTGATGAAGAAATATGTTAATAAGCGTAGATCTAAAAGGCAATTTGAGGTAGGGGAATGGGTATATCTGAGACTTTAACCATATAGACAGAGTTTTGTAGCATCGAGGAGAGATGTGAAGCTGACACCAAGATATTATGGGCCCTTTAAAGTCACTGCAAGAGTGGGAAAAGTAGCTTAGGGCTTGTTTTGTTTTGTATTCAGAAAACTCGAATTAAACACCGTTTTTAAATACAGTTTTAAAATTCAGTTTTTTGTATTTATAAATATTGGTGCACGTTTGGTAACCTTGTTTTTAAATACAGTTTTTTGAAAATTTGACAAAATTGACACACACACACACACACACACACACATATATATATACACACACACACACACACACACACACACACACACACATATATATATATATACACACACACACACACACACACATATATATATATACACACACACACACACACACACACACACACACACACACACACACACACACACATATATATATATATATATTATAAGAAAATGATTTAATAACATAAACCCGCCCAAGGGGGCGGAATCCCGTATACATGAAGTATACAAATCATAAAACAAGGAACATAACCAAGAACTGACTAGCCTAACACTTGGAGATCCTCCAAGAACTCAAGAAAGAGAGACACCGATGAAACATGACTCTTCCTATACCAAATGAGAAGCAAGCTTAGAAAATTATACCGAATACGAGAGGGAGCAAGTTCGACCCCCTCTAAGCATCGCCTATTCCTCTCCTGCCAGACATTTCAAAAAATGCAATGGGGGGCCATCCTCCAAACAACCCGCGGGCCACTCCAACCCCTAGGCCCCCTCCAAGCTGCCATCACCTCGCACATCGTACATGGCATAACCCGAAGAATCTGGCATAAAGAGAAGAACAAAACCCATATATATATATATATATATATATATATATATATATATATATATATATATATATATATATATATATATATATATATATACATACATAAATTAACAATATTTTTTAATACATATGTACTATATGATATTTGATATTATTCTATAGATTAATAATACTTGTATAAAACTATATATAAGTATCATGCATCAGTTGATAATATTATTTAACAAATGGTTCGTAGTATATTATAATTTAATAATACAAATGTATGTAAGTTTGTATACATGTACATATATACTTTTTATTTATAAGAATTATACATATATTAATGTATTATGTATGTATATCATGTTGAAAAAAAAAAAAAACAGAAGTTATAAAATACCCTTTGCTGTTTTCTGAAAAACATGATTATAACACATATATATTATAAAACATGTTTAAAAATAGATTGTCAAATGCAAATTTTTATCAGACTTTTGCTTAAACACGGTAAACAAAATTATAATTGCAAACTAAAGAGGCCGTTATTGATTAAAATTCCATCATTTCTTTATGGTTGTAGTAATATGAAACTACATGTTTCTATATAAATCACGTAGTCAGAGAGACTCGACTGTAAAGAGTAAACAAAAATAAGAAATGGTCGGCCAATTGTTTTCCGGATGCCAACACCGGTTCCATGTTTGCCCAGAACCCACCCAATCAAATCTTAAATCAACGCTCCATGTTTCCTTCAATACCCATCTTCCAAAAAAAAAGGGGTCTAGAAAAACCTCATCTACAAACATGCACGCAACAACAAAGGCAGCTGTGAACAACATGTACGCAACAACAACCAAGAACACAACAGAGAGTTTCTACGAGTTATTGGGAATATCAGAGAGTGTGAGCCTGCCTGAAATAAAGTGAGCGTACAAGCAATTAGCTCTCAAATACCATCCCGACGTGTCACAGCCTGACCAAACCTAGGAGCACACGAGGAGGTCCATAAGAGTACAAGAAGCTTATGAGAGGTGAAGATTGGACAGATTGATGGGAGTCTTAATTGTCGGAGCTAAAGAGAAGAAGCAGTAACAAAGATTCAAGAGGGAATAATATGCCGTGGGGAGCTAGAGTCCGCAGGTAGTAATAATGAAGTCAGTGTTATGCTTCAAATCTATGTATATGGTTTGGGTTTTAAGTAGGTGGAAATCTTACTGTTCATCAACAGATCATTATATGTACTTGATTGCCGAGAATATATAATCAAATTTTTCCTTTTTTCACGGATAACTTTCAGAGATCAAAATGCGTGGGAATTTAATTTTTATATATTTAGTACTATATTTTGCTTTTAATCGGTTTGTGGTACATTTTTCATCCCTAAATGTCATTAAAGTTCAGTTTTTGTTGCAATTTTTTTCCTTTTATTAGTGAAAAAATAAAAAAAGATTTATTTTGTAATTTTACGATTTCACAATTTCGATATAATCTCAAGAGTGTTGTTGCATCAATGTCTACACCCAGTTTTGTTTAGCATATGTATTTTAATTCAAACTTACCCGACCTAGCCGAATCTAACCCACATTAACCATGCCTGCAATGACAACTACAAGAGGACTACAAGGTGTCAGTGGGGTTAAGGTTTGGTTTCTTTTATGCAACCCAAAAAGGACAATGAAGTATGTCGTGCCAATAAAACCGAGGAGCACACGAGGAGGTTCATAACGGTACAAGCATCAGACAAGGCGTTATCTGAAGAGTGTAGTAGAACTTCTTATGATATGGATTTGTCAAATGGTTGCCACTTTGCTTTCTCGATTAGAAGGAAGAAACCGGTGGAGAGAAGCGAAGAATGGACGGATATGTGGGAGTTTCAATTGAATGATTTGAAGAAAAGAAGCACCCAAAAAGATTCAAGAGGGAATAATATGTCACGGGGATATCGAATTCGCAGCCAAAGAAGGTGAAAAAACCTTTTTAATTTCCTTCCATAGTCTTAGCCTTTGTGTAAATATAACTCCCCTTTTTTCTTTTCTTTTTTGATCCCATTGTTTTAACATGGGATACGCCACTTTGTAAAGTGGGTTGAAGGTGTAACTTTTAGAAATATTCAATATGTAGTCACTTGTACTGGAGCTCATACCTTTTAAATTTAGAATCATTCCTTTTCAATCACAATTTCGTGATCTTTAAATTTAATCAAATCAGCAAACTAGACCAATTGTAAAAGTCAGTTATTTCAATTTCATAAAAGTAGTTATAAAAATTTGCATACTTGATTTTAAGTATTTGTAACCCCTTTTAAGTATCAAATTTAAAATTTGATGTGTTGTAATTGTGTATAAAATTTAACATGAAGTATGCTTGCTCACAATTGTATTCAATGGCCAAATAACCATTTATAGATAAATTACTTATAAAAACCTTTATATTTGCATTGGAATAACTCTGTTCTTAAATACCAAAAACAACCTTGCTACTTCCTACTAAACTTTTATGTTAATACAAGACATTAAGATTATGTCCCAAAAATGAAAATAAAACTTTTGAAGTTCTCCTAAACACCACCAGATTGCATGGGGTTGAAGTGATTAGTCAGAAAGATAAAAAATTATGCTGCTATCCAAGTCACCCGATCTACTAAATAAATCATTTGGCTCAACTCAACTCAATAAAGCCTTTTTTCAATTATTTGGGTCCGACTGCATGAATCCTATTTTTCCATTAAATTCTGTATAGTGTAATATTTTTAGTCAAATCATGTGATATCACGTTCTTTTTTATAATATTCCATCAAGTCAATTTAGCCTTACCTCTAGACCTTCCATTACCATCAATACTAACTAAATCACTCTTCTTTACGGAGACATTCATTGGTCTATTTTTGATGTGTCCAAACCATCTAAGTCGATTTCTCTCAATTTATCGTATACATGAGCTACTTTTACTATTTCACGGATTTGGTCATTTTTAATTTTATCTTTTCGAGTTTGACCACAAATTCATCTTAGCATTCGCATCTCCGCCACACTCATTTTCGGCACATTTTATATTTTGATTTTCTAACACTCTTTCCCATATAACATGGCGGGTCTAATGGATTGGATTGACATTAACCCATATCCGATCCTTTTAGTAAATGGATAATCGATTTATCAAATTTCAAAATTAGTACCGGATCAGAATCAAAATTCGATTCATTGACAACCTAAGTTCGGGGCATCACTGGCAAAATTTTCCTTTATCTTCGAGGTCGGGATATCGGCTCACTCTGTATCTAGTTACGGTTTTGTATGCAATAGTTTATTGATTATGGATTGTTTTAAAGTTTATATACGTCTGAAAATGTTTATATATGTTTGAAAATGTTCCATATACCTTTTAAATACATTTTTCAATTCAAGAACCATGTATTTTACAGTGATAACATGCCTATTATATATGTTTTGTGTAGTTAACAAACAAACCCAACAATGTTTATTATATGAGTTTTGGTGTTGATGATGTTCATGATGTTGAGTACCAACCTGATTGTATAGTGTTACTGATGATTTGATATTGATCTTTAATGCCTTTGAGGTTTAGATGTTCAGAAGTTTAGATGTTAAGAGGTTTAGAGAGAAGGAGAGAAAGTTAACAAATGAAAATTTTAACTACAAATAGTTGGGTGCCCCCTTGGTGGTATAATGAAGTATGAAATGGGTTTGTGTGGTATTGTAGAGTTATTGTATCTTGTGTGGTATTATGGAGTAATTATTGGGTGACCCTTTTAAAAATAATGTACATGTTGTTCACCCAAAGTAGGAAGTTTTATAGGAACCAAACCTACAGACCGAATAAGAAAACAAATAAATCAAGCATGATAGCCAAAATTAAAAATGAAAATAAGGATTTCATCATATTATGATCCGTTTCATCCAGTTGGCCACCTTACATGTTGCACAAATTCACCCAAACTTAAATGAGAAATAAAATTCACTCTAAATACTCCATTTTCTCGTAAGATCCGATAAGCATATCCATATTTGAGATCCAAGCATTTTGGCTCTCCCTTTTTAGTTTCCCATATTTGCTAAATTATAATTATAAAAAATACATTTAGTTTATGCAGCTAGATTGACAAATTACATTCTCTCATATCGCTTGGTTTATGGATGTAGATTCAAAAATCCAATGCTTTAATTTTTGATTCATCGATCACAAACCTCCATTATTTAAATAAAACTTCAATAATAATCTGCTAGAAATTATGAAATGCAGGGATATCACTCTCTCATATCATTCTCTTAGTCTACCAACCTTTCGTCCATTCCCCTCCCTTTCTCTATTTTTTCCTCTCTCACTCACTCTTCCTTAGCTCTCTATCAATGGACCCTTGATTGCCACACAAACGTCAAATAACTTTGTAAGGAATTGTTATTAAGTCCTTGACTTGACAATTTTACTCTAAAATCATTTTTCAACAACAATGTTCTAAGCTAAAAGAATCTTATCTTAAGACAAACAATTTTTTCTATCATAAAAAAAACTCCAAAGACAAACCACAAAGCTACAACACTAAACCCTAATAACTAAGAAAAAAGAAATCCATAAAATCTAGAAAGAAATATTACCAAAATGACAAATAACTGCTTAGATCTAGAAGGAAAACACCTAAACTCCTAATATTTGATATTGGTAGTAAGAGAGATGACAAACAAGTGAAGGGGTAACTAGGTTTAGGTGGTAAAGAATAGATCTTCGAAAATTAATTTTAAATCAAATTCTCTCTCCCTGACTCATTCGCTGATGCGGTGGTCACTATTCGTTGGTCACGGCAACTGTCACTACAATGAATATCTAGTTTGTGAGTCATGAGTTATGACAAGATCTAAAATGTGTAGAAAGAGACACACTGAAGTGTAAACATAGTTTTCATAGTTTTTAAGCAAGTAAATTATATCCCCATTTAAAATAAACAAGGATATGGCCATAAATACTTTCAAAATCACCCTCAAGGTTTATGTTTATGTCAAATACTCCACAAAAAAAGAATGGTTTAGTATTCAAGAGGCACAATGGTGCAAACTATAGACATTTATAAAGAATTGTGATTTGAAACATAACTCGTGATATAAGTGAATAACATGAGCACTAACCTATATATATACTAAAGAATGAAGATTAATGTTGAATCTCACTTTTGAAAATTGTGGTTTATGCAACTTTAAAAGCCTCATTTTATACCATCATTTTCAACTGCCACTTTTTACTTCCTCATTTTAACATCATTGGTTAAAACCTCTCATATCTTTGGTGTTACCCAATTTTAGTTGTATTAAAATCTTTGATACATCGTAACAAAAGCGTTTTTGGAAGTGGTAACTTTCACACACACATAGGCATATAAATTATTTCCTATTTTCAAAGGTAAGTATCTCTTTTAAACTAATGTCGTATCCTTAAACATTTTTTTCGTCATGAATTTTTTAAAGACTAGTCATTGATTTTTCAACTTCACCCATGATCAACTCTCTCGTAAAAAAATGATTACAAATGAAACCCCATTTTCCCAAGCATGACACAAACTTTTAATTTCCTTTAGGAGAAAAAAAAATTCCTATATTTTACTTTGTTCAAAAATTGCTAAATTCAAAGTGCGGTGTAGTGTATGAGTTATAACAAAATACTCTCAAATATGCAAGCTTAATTTATCAAGGCATTTTAAGTAAAAAATTCTAAACATGGATAATGAAAGTCATAAAAAGAAATCTATTAGTTAATATCTAAACCTGTAGGTTGAAATTAGCGCATGGGATATATGAATACCTACACACATAGAGAACTATAATGTACAAAAGTAAAGGTTATGGGTACGAACAAAGAAAGAACAATACAAACCAAATAGCATATAATCAACCAAACCTAGATACAACCAAAGAAAAGTATGAGAGACCTAAAGCACATCCTAGGCATATCTAAACAGTCCTAACTCTAATTACTTAAAGGAGGGAGATGGCCTCCAACAGGTTATAAGGTCATCTATTTCAGCTAGATCAACATCGAGGTTCCTTGTCCAACTACTATTTGAGAGTGAGGTAGTGGACTCGACTATGAATTTAGGAGAAACCTTAGTTATTTTCCCCTTAGGGGTCTTGTTAGGGGTCTCTCTATTCATCTTTCCATATTGATCAAAATGCAAATTATCCTTAAATCTCACCAAAAGTAATGAACAGTTGAAGTAAAACACAGAAGTCTATGAGATGACCTATTTTATATGGCACTCGGTACACTTATAGGGTATAGGTTCTACTTGAGTAATCGGATTTCTAAAAGATTGTATATTCGTCTTGAAACAAAACTCTTTTTAATGTCCTTTTTTACAATAGGAACAACTAAAGTTCACTTTTCTTTTATTATTCAAAGATGTATTTCTTGAGGAAGAATTTTATAAGGAAGGTGGAAACATGGGTTGTGATGTGGGGTGATGACATGAGACTTAGCGACAAGGATACAAAGGAACCTCACTTAAAAAGACAATTACGCTCTTTTCTCTCGATGATCGTCCCCCCTAAAATCATCTTACCCAATTTGTGAGATCTATCCTCTAACCTACTTTCAATGTGGAAGAAGATATTAAATCAATATCAAGCACAAAAATTTTGTTCATTAAGGAAAGTCGGGAATTTTCACCTTCTTTCACGTATTTCCTCAAGTACTCAACCTCAACTCAAAGGATCCATCACAAACACTCCTTACAAGTAGTGGTTTATCAAACATCACATTATGAGATACTAAATCTCTCTCACATATCTTACACACCATACCTTAAATCACACCACTACTATCATCCAAATAGGTAGTAGTGGTAACACCAACACATGAGGGAGGAAAATCAAATTCCTCCAAATCACCTGAATCCTCAAAATTCCCCTGGGTCATAAAAGCCACATAGTTACTATTTATAATTTCTTGATTGGAATTTGAGTTATCATCACTAAAAATGGATTGATATACATTTCTTACACTTCATAAAAATCTTCTTTAAAGTGGAAGAACATTTTGTTCCAATTCAGAAAAACTAGTGAGTAATCGCAAACTACGACTAGGATGTGGTAGGATATCTTATAGTTGAAACGATGTAGTAAAAGTTTTGGTTTCTCTCTAAAAATTCACAAGTTTTTTTTTTCATGCTTGAAAGAAGGTCATACTCAAGAACAAATAATATTTGGAAAATGATTCGTAAAATCCTACATAAGTACAAAATCCTTACATTCAAGGATTCAAGAATGAATCTAAAAGCTTGAAAATCACAAAAAAATATGTTGAATATTTTTTCTTCTTAAAAACTCTCTTATAATTCAACAAGGAAAAATGGCTTGCAAGAGTATATATAGTACTTATGTGTAAAGACAAGTGAGTACACATCCAAGTTAAGCACCCTTATTTTATAAGAAACAATCATTTTTGGATGCAAACAAAGATTGTTCTATAAATAACTTCCAATAAAATCTTAGTCAAAAGATCTCAAAAAGTGAAGAAGCTAGGTAGAGCTCGCCGACACCTTTGCTATGGAGAAGTCTTTTCTCACTAATGCGACGATTCAGTGAACTAGGTTGCGAATGTAACCAAATATTTTTAACTATTCTTACTTAAGGTCACAACCAACGAGATGGGACCTTCGTTGATACCAAGCCCATTTCACTGAGTTGGGCTAGAATTTTACACCAAATTAGTCTCCACATAGTCACTACCAACAATGTAGAGTTTCCTTAGATGAAGTCCTCTTTTGTTGTAGCGAACCCTTAGTGAGCAAGGTCACAAATGTAAACAAAAATTTCCATATTTTTCTATTTTCATAAAACACATAATTTTAACATGTTCAACAGTGGACAAGTAAAATTAGATATGCAAAGATGCATTAAAAACATAAGTTGTTGTATAGGAAGAATATTGCATCTTTGGATTTGGCAATTTGAAGTCAAAAGACCACCAAGTTACAAGATTAGGATTTTTCAATTATGAAAAATATTTTAACCGATGGTGAATCTAAGTCCACTAGACATGTACATTTATCCTAAATGACTAACTCAGGAAAAGTAGCATGCATGATCAATTATGAGTTTAATGAAACTTTTCAAAGACCTTTTGGACTAGACTCAAAATGTATTTTGTAGCATAGAATAAGACAATTCATCATGTCGTAGGGTACATGAATATACTACACTCTTACATATAATCATGTTAAGAATAATCTTACATTATAAAGTAATTTCCATCACTAACATTTCACAATTCAACTACGATTTGCCATGAAGTTCGGATTGTCATCAATATTTAACTTTTAAATTCAAGTGCAATATCTCATGGTGACGGGATTTTCAAATAATTTAAATTTCATCTGAGTAATTATTTCATTCAAGCTCAATTTCTTAACAATAATGGGATTATCATCAATTTGGGGACTATGTTAGAATATATATATATTGAATGTTACAATGAATTCATATAATATGGAATTGTCCTTTTTTACGGGAGTGGGATTGCCACCCAACTCCCGTAAACATGTAATTACCACTCAAATATCATAAGGACGAGATTGTCGAGTGAATTTCACTAAGCTGGTGTTGTCACTTTGATCATTAGACTGAGATCTCCACTCGATATTCGTATGGAGAGGATTGCCATCCATTTTTCACAGGGGTGGGATTTTCATCATATTTTTTTAGAAGATCATCATCTAGGCTTATTTTGGTGCCTAACAACTTATGAATTTGTTATGAGAAATAATTTTTATAAACATATATTTTCAATCATGTAGCTTTGGGTGTCTAATGAGATTTTATCAAGCATGGTCTAATATA
This sequence comes from Sambucus nigra, assembly GCA_949130495.1. Taxonomy (NCBI): domain Eukaryota; kingdom Viridiplantae; phylum Streptophyta; class Magnoliopsida; order Dipsacales; family Adoxaceae; genus Sambucus; species Sambucus nigra. The sequence continues at coordinate 678,716,029 of OX422211.1, forward strand.
CCAAGATAGGAATGTAAGAACATTGAAACTATACAAGTGTGAGTATTACCATATAAATGTATCACTATGTTCAATGAAGTGAATAATGTGAAGGTCATGTCAAATATATGACTAATGTCTTTAAAATTCCCTAGGATCGATGTCCTGAACATTATCATTTTAATTCAAGTGTCATATAGTAATCAAGGGAGTGTTCTCTTAAAGAACATAGACAACATATTCTACCTGTATATCATCTGTAAAAAGATATTGCAATTAAAAACATGTTTGAAAATATTCATGAATAACATACGTCACATAATAAAATATTCATATTTAAAAGCATGTGTATCCTAGAACTAATGGGTAGCATGAGTGTTTCAATTCCATGAGGTTTGTATTAAGTGTGATATGAATTCATTCATATCTTTCAAGCATTTAAAACATCATTTCATTATCTTGTGACGTGTTTGTGAATTTATCAAGCAAAGGCTTGTTTAATCTTTTTCAAATTCTTATTGAAAGTGTTTTACTTTATACAAAGTCTTTTAATATGTGAGTTGTGTGCATTCCTAAGTTTTTTTTTTCAAAATAGAGACAATTTTTTAAGATGTTATACTAAGTGATAAAATCTATTTTCTTTGGATAATATGTTTGTGTGTTTTAATATCTCCTAATTTCTCAAGTTTCTCGTGTATTGTGATTGTCACCTCCTTGGCAAAATTTATTTTTTTAAATCATTTGTCACCCTGTTTCTTTCATAGGTTGTGCAACAAGTATATGGTAATGTGTTTCTTTGGTTTCAACCTTCATAACTCTTTTGGTTAGTGAGAAGTAGGTTTGACTCAAGTTGTCTAGACTTTAATTTTTTTAGGCCACGAGAAAATATCACTTCAAATGTGTGAGGCTATATAGATGTCCAATGTTGTCATTTATGATCATATTATCAATTAATTTTTTTTTTATCAAATCTTTGGAACTTTGGGTTAAAGTTGGAATGAGAACATTTTTAGAATGGGTCATTTTGACTTAACCCCCAAATTTTAATGCCTAATTTGATTTAATCCCTCATTCTAATAATTCTTTAACTTTGCCTTCAACATAGGGTTTAAATCTAATTTGATATTATAAATAGGGACAAAGTCAAACAAATCCCTGAACTTAACCCCCTTTTTATTCACTATTTTGAGATAACCCTTTTGTACAAGAGGGCATATCAATGAGATTAGCAAAGTGGGAGTTAAATCAAAAATCACATTAGAAAGTGGGGGCTGTTAAAAAATACTTTTTAAAATTAAAATTTGTTATGTAAGTGGCATTTTCTCAAATCTCATCTATTATATAGGGTTCTTGTATGTATTAATGTTATGAAGTTTATTTTAATGTGTTTAGAAATCATTCAAGTGTGAGTGTGACAACACTTTGTGAATATCTAAGTGTTCAATTGACAACATCCGTGTTCCAACTGTTTGAAGTGTGTTGGTGCCCAAAGAACATTTTAATTATAACAAAGACCATGTTTATCAAGGAAGGTCATATTAAATCAATTGAAACAAATAATCACAGCTAGTTGAACATATATGCATCTTTAACAACATTTTTCAAGATCATTTCCTAACCAATATTTTCTCCAAATCATGTCTCTAGTTCATTTTTTGTCTCTCAAACACAATTTATCCTTTTTCAAAGAGCATATCACTTTTTCAATGCCACGATATTGAAATGTTGTACAGTTAGTCTGATGGGTTGTTAGGATGAAGAGGAATTATTTAACCATCGGTAAAACTCACCGCCTATTTCAACTGGCTGATGTGGACATGTGACTTGGCATTGCATGTATATTCTCTTCAAGCCTTTTAGCTAAATGACAAAGAGAAGCCTTATTGCAATTTCTTTTATTTTTTGTGCTAATTTTGCAAGTTCTTTCACCCAATTCTAAATTTAAAACACTAACAATTTTTTTTTATCAAAATACATTTTTTAAACTAGTTTTAACACACAACCCAATTTTTAACAAAAAAAAAAAACAATTTGACCGAAAAATAAAAAAACATAAAAAGACAGTTTTATTGAAATATAAAAAGGTTTTAACCAATAAAAACAAGTTTTGAACATGTCAACATCAATTTTTATGCCGACTCATGATTTTTATGTGTCGATTACGATACTGATTATTATCACTGGCACGATCCCACATTCATGAAATAATAACCAATCGCAACACGTCATGTTAGTTTGTCGCAACTGACACATATGACACGACACGACAAAAACAAAATAAAACATTTTTTAGCCAAAGATATTTTTAACGATAAAAATAATTTTGACAAAAACAAAAGATTTTTAAATGAAAAAAACATTTTAAAACTAGTTTTAACACAAAAAATAGATTTTAGCAAAAAGAAAAACAGTCTTAAAGAAAAATAAAAAATCGTTTTTATCAAAATAAACAAAAGTTTTAAAATCGATGTGTTAGTGTCGCTGGCAGTAGCAAAGATTCAAGAGAGAATAATATGCCGTGGGGAGCTAGAGTCCGCAGGCAGTAATAACGAAGTAAATGCTATGTTTCAAATCTATGTATATTAAAGCAATATCATGTTGGGTTTTAAGTAGGTAGAAATCTTGTAGTTCGTCAACAGATCATTATATGTACTTACAAAGAGGAGAATATATAATTGAATTTGTCGGTTTCACTGATGACTTTTAAAGAGAAAAATGCGTGGGAATCTAATTCTTATGTTTTTTGATACTATGTTTTGTGTTTCATACTATATTTTGCTTTCAATCAGTTTATGGTACATTTTTCATCCCTAAATGTTACTAGAGTTCACTTTTAATTGCAATCTTTTTTTTAGGGTCTATTTGGTTCGGGGTGAAATACTTTTAATTTTTGTGAAAAGTAAAATGGTTAAATATTTTTTACATATCTAAAATTAATTTTTTGTTGGATTGACATTCTGAATAAATGTACAGCCTATAATTATGAAATTTTAAATCAGAATAGAGAAGAAAAATTAACTCTAAATAGGTGAATATCTATTTCACCATATTACTTTTCACCGCGTTGAAACATATTTCGACCTGAACCGAACAGCTACTTTGTAAAGTGGATTAAAGGTGTCAATTTTAGAGTTCTTTAATATGTTATCACTTGTACTGAAACTCATACCTTTTATATTTAGAATTGATCCTTCTCAATCATAATTTTGAGAACTTTAAATTTAACAAAATTAGCAAACTAGACCAATTGTAAATGTCAGTTATTTCAATTGCATAAAAGTTGTTATAAAAATTTGCATGCTTGATTTTAAGCATTTGTAACCCTATTTAACTATCAAATCTAAACTCGAATATGTTGTAATTGTGTATAAATTTTTACTTGAAATATGCTTGCACATAATTATATTCAATGGCCAAATAACCATTTAGAGATAAATTACTTGTAAAAAACTTTATATTTTCATTGGAAAACCATGTTCTCAAATACCAAGAACAACCTTGATACTTCTTATTAAACTTTTACGTTAATACAAAGCATTTAGATTATGTCCCAAGAAAAATACAACTTTCGAAGTTATACTAAACACCACCAGGTTGCATAGGGTTGAAGTGAGTAATTATGTTTCCTATTTAAGTCACCTACTCTACTAAATAAACCGTTTGTCTCAACTACTAGAGTTATATATAATTTTCAACCTAACTCAATAAAGCATTTTCCCAATTATTTGGAGTCGTCTACATGAATCCTATTTTTTCATTTCATTATGTTCAGTGCAATATTTTCGGTTAAATCACGTAATACCATGTCATTTTTTACAATATCCCACAAAGTCAATTTAGGCCTACCTCTACCCCTTGCATTACCATCAATACTAACAAAACCACTCTTCCTTACGAGGGCATCCATTGGTCTACATTTGATGTGTCCAAATAATTAAGTCGATTTTATATTAATATCTCCTATAGGAGATACTTTTACCGTTTCATGGATTTGTTCATTTCTAATTTTATCTTTTCAAGTTTTATTACAAATCGATCTTAGCATCCGCATCTTCGCCACACTTATTTTCTGCACATTTTATTTTTTAGTTTCCTAACACTCCGTCCCATATAATATTGTGGGTCCAATGGTCGTCCTATAAAAAAATTCTTTTAACTTCAAAGCCATACGCATATCACACAATACGCCGATATCGCATCTCAACTTAACCTAGTCTACTTTAATCCTATGAATAACATCATCACTAATATCTCCATCTTTTTGGATAATCGAGCCTAAAAAATGAAAATGATCATTTTTAGGTATCTCTTGTCCCTTTAATTTCACCACATCCCCGTTTGTTCTCCTATTACTACTAAATTTGCACTTCACGTATTCTGTTTTAGTACTGCTTATTTTAAATCAACTTGTTTCTAGAGTTTCTCTCCACAATTTCAATCTAGCATTAATCCCGCTCTTAGTCTCATCCATTAAAGCAATATCATCTGTAAATAGCATATATCACGACGCCTCCTCTTATATTTGTCCAGTCAACTCATCCATAATAAAAACAAAGAGATAAGGACTTAGTGCTGAACCTTGGTGTAGACCTATAGTAATTAAAAATTCACTACTTTCTCGAGTTGATATTCTTACTATAGTCCTGGCCCCATCATACATATCCTTGATCACATCAATATATCTACAAGTCACTCCTTTTTTATGTAGAACCCACCATATCATATCTCTTGGTATCCTATCATACGCCTTCTCCAAATCTATAAAAATCATATGAAGGTCCTTATTTTTCTCCCTATACCTCTCAATTAATCTCCTCAATAAATAAATTGTTTCCATTGTTGACCTCCTAAGCATTAACCCAAATTGATTCTCAGAAAATGTTGTTTTCAATCTCAATCTATATTCAATCACTCTCTCCCAAATTTTAATGGTATAACTCATTAACTTAATACCACAATAATTTGAACAACTTTGTATGCCCACTTTATTTTAATATATAGGTACTAAAATACTCTCTTTTCCATTCATCGAGCATCCTATTAGTCATTAGAATTCAATTAAATAATTTTGTAAGCCAAGATACTCCATGCTTCCCTAAGCACTGCCAAACCTCAATAGACATACCATCTAGTCCTAAAGACCTCCATGTTTTCATCTTTTTAAGGGCAATCGTAACCTCTATTGTCCTAATTCTATGAAAAAATATATTTTCTCGAGTCTCCCTAAGTTTTTTTTATATCTAGTCTAATCCCATTATCACAATTCAATAAACTCTCGAAGTAGTTTTTTTATCTTTCCATAATCTCATCACCCATAAATAGAATCATCACTTTTAATACACCTAACATTATTAAAATCTTTTATTTTTCTGTCCCTAAGTTTATCAAGCTTATAAATACTTTTTTTCTCTTCATGTGTTCCTAATTTTGTATAAAGATCATCATAAGCCTTTAACTTAACATCTTTTACCATTTTCTTAACTTTTTTTACCCCATTTATAATTTTCAAAATTTTCGTTATTTTTAGTTGCTTTCCATATTTTAAAGCACTCCTTTTTATTTTTACTACATTTTATACGTCTTCATTCCCCCACTAATTTTATTTGGATTATTGCCCCCTATTTTTGGATTCTCTAAGAATTTTTTTGATATTCTCCTAATGCATATGGCCATCTTATCCCACATTATGTTAGTCTCCTCTTTGGTATTCCATGACGCTTCATTTAATACTTTATCTTTAAATAGTTCTAATTTCCCTTATTAATCTTCTCTTTTCGCATTTGTGATTGATTTTTAATATTTATACCCAACACCATTATCCTATGTTGTGATGCTAGGCTCTCTCTCGGGATGACCTTACAGTCTTTACATGTTAATCGGCATCCTTTTCAAATAATAAAAATATCTATATGGATCTTATGCGTTCCACTTTTATAAGTTATTAAGTGTTCAATCCTCTTTTTAAAACATGTATTTACTAGTACAAAATCATAAGCTATCGTAAAATCTAAGATAAACTCTCCACTATCGTTCCTATCTCCAAAACCATATCCTCCATTAACTATATCATATCTGCATGATCGTTTCCTATATGGCCATTAAAATCTCCCCCTACATAAATTTTCTCACCTACGGGTATTTCTTGAATTAGTTCATCCATTTATTCCCGAAATTGTACTTTAGTGTGCTCATCTAATCCTACTTGGGTTGCATAAGCACTACTAATATTAATTATATTTTCACCTAATACCAGTTTTACAAGTATAAGTCTATCACATTTCCTAATAACAGTTACGATATCATCCTTAAGGTTCTTATTTATTATTATTCCATCTACATTCCTATTTCTATATTTTCCTCTATAATATATTTTAAACCCAGTATTTTCTATTTCTCTAGAATTCTCACCAATCCATTTAATTTCTTGTAAACAAGTTATGTTAACTTTTCTTCTTATCATGGTATCCACTAAGTCCATCCTTTTCCATATCATAGTCCCCATGTTACAAGTCGCTAACCTAAGTCTCTTATCCTGGACTAGATTCTTTACCCACACATGTCCAGATTATTACGGGAACCCTTTCCTGTTTATTGTAGCATCCGGGCGTCGTTACGACGTCCTTTGCTTATTTTTCGAGACACCCGGTGGCAGGCACAACATCCTTTGCCTATTTTTTGAGACACCAGATGGAAGGAGCAATTCATCACTTAAGGAGAATGCCCTAGTATTAGTGAGTATATTCATAGGATTCATTTTCATAAGGATCTAACAAAGTTTTTCACTGGCAGTCAGTTCATAAGGATCTAACAAAGTTTTTCACTGGCTGTTAGTTATCTAACGCAACCCTCCTCATTTATCAGGGCTTAGGACCAACGAAGTCCAAAAAATATAAGAAGTTAAGCACATCATAGGTGGAGTTTTATATATAATTAATAAAATAAGGATGAACAATTATGTGTAATTATTAAAAGGTATGTTATTATTTTGAACAAAAATTACCGCGAGAGGTTTTAATAACATTTTAATTTTAAAATTTCGTGATACCGCCTTAAAATTCAACTGTTTGTTAGCCAACTCTTTGAAAAGACATAAAATATCCACCCATATAAATTTAAATTGATAACCTAAAGCATCTCATTTATTGCTTCGATGATAAATGAATTCTGAAATTTGATGGCAAAATAATACCCACCATCTCCCATTTTTGTTTCTCATAGGTATGTTTATACATTCTAACCCCACCCAGACTAAACTACCCTCAATTTGAATAGTAAGAGCAATAATAACCATCAAGTGGGATATGAAAATAACTTCCATGCATCAATTTGACAACATATTACACTAGGTATAAACCCGCATGATGAGCAGATTAGTGGGAAAACATAAAAGCAAAAGGGAAAAAAAGAACACATCCTTTGATAAAAGAGAGGGAGTACAAAACATTTCTGAAGCTGGCATTGGATGATGAAAGAAAATTTTCATTCTTCTTTTCTGGCAAACTAAATCAAGAAAATAAAACCCTTAATGCATCCAAGACATTTTTTCCTTTCTTTAAAGAAAACAACTGAATTTCACAAACTAAATCGGGAAAAACCACCCATATTTAGATAACCAAAACTCTCTATTTTCTCTCTCCCAAATACCACTAAATTTTAAAATCTAAACCAACTAAACAACACCCATCTTTCCATAACCCAAATCCTCTAGTTTTTACTCATACCCAACCCGAATAAACTAAATTTCTCAAACCATTACTAAACCAAGAAAAACAATACCCATAACTACATATGTACCCTCTTTTTTCCCCTAATACCCAAAATAGACTAAATTTTACAAGATGATCCAAGAAAATAAAACCTATATTGCATTTATGTCCTTACTTCCTTTCTTTATATAAACCAGTATAACTGAATATCACAAACTGAAACAAAAAAAACAACACCCATATCTTCTCATAACCAAACCATATCTCTTCTCACCTTAATACTGAACCCAAACAAACTATATTTCATAACCATTAAAAAACCAATAAAACAACACCCGTGTTTACATAACCAAATCAATTTTAAGATTCAAAACTTTACATGTTTTTTTTGCATCAATTTAAGAAATATGACTCAAATAATTTTCATCAATTTTATCTCTCTATCTTTGTTTACATTTGGAAGAATATATCTCAAACAACAGATTTACCATTCATCCATGAAGAAGAAGAAGAAGAAGAAGAAGAAGATGACCAGAGATGAAATTTCTACCATACCCAAATTCATAGATCAACTGTTGGTTAATTTCTTCCATACCAAAACTCATAGATGACTTATAGATCAACTCTTGGTTAATTTCTTCAGTACCATAACTCATTGATCAACTATTGATCAATTTCTTCCATACCAAAACTCATAGATTAGGGTTTGATCATTTCTTCTTGGAGATGAAAATTTGAAGAATCAGTGGTTTTCGAAACAAAAAAAAAATGAAGATTTATATAGATTACAAGTGTTAAAGCCAAAAGAGATAAATATTAGTAGAAGATTCAGGAAATATGCCTAGATAAGAGAGGGAAATAGATGAATGTGACACCCCATCTAATAAAATACCGGGTGATCAATCCCATATCAAAATAAACAGGAATCTCATAGGTTTCATTCTTAGCATCACTGTCGAAAACCAAATTAATTACTAATAGCTTATTAAGCCGGGCGTCAAATTTTAAACTGTCTAATCTTTTTAACCTAAATGCACAAGTAAAAATCCAATCACACAAAAATATAAGAAACAAATGGAAAGAATAAATCAATAATTGATAACACTCGGTAAAACATTTATACTACCATAATGAATGGACGTACAAACAAAATCACTGTAAATGAAATAAATGACATCAGTTGGGCAACCTGCCCAATTAATACTATAGTACCTCCTATCTAGATCACAAGGAGAGAAGCGTCTATACAATTTCCTGCCAACATCCACAGCTACAGCAGCGACTTCTGACTCGAAGGGATAATCATCCAGGCGTCCCTGTGTCTAGAAACCTAAAAAGTATACAAATAAGAAGAAAAAGAAATAGATATGGGTCAGAGCCCAAGGATTTAAAAATATTTTAGCAAGAGCTTAATTTACTTTAATGTGTAAAATATGATACTCTTCATATTTAAAATTGGTGTCGCACTCACATGAGATACCCCTCACATCTCATCTAACAGTGCACACCTAACGCATGTATTTTAAAACACCCTAGTTAGCTACCTAGCCTAACTAGCACCTCAAAACTCCAAAGCCTATGCACTATCAAGTATCCCTCGTATGTAAAATGCTCTATGCGTTCGCCCAAGCTCATATCATATAATTTCTCGCTTCTTATATAACTGTTCATTTTAAATAAACTTCACTAGTTATTACCCCACTCTCATTTTAGGGTTCTTATTTCGTATATAATATTCTTACATTAATGTATGTATTTTACATTTCATACTTTGAATTCTACACTCCTAGATATCATAAATTAACTCACAATCCCTTACTTGTTTTAGTCCATATATACATATATTCTCATCTCATATATATAATATACTATACACCTCTAGTGTATATAAACTACGTTCTTTATCTTTGTCCATGTGTGCGTGTGTGTGTGTGTATATATATATATCTATATCTATATAACATACAATACACATCAACTATATCAATACTTATACATCACACACAATACAAGTATATATCCATATCTCAGAGTCGAAACTCATGGATACAATTATGACAGTCCTATCATCTTTCAGGGCATAACTCACATTACCAAATCCGGGAGCCAGCAGTCGGAATCTCTCATTTCGCCCTGGTAAAAACCCAAATCTCAAACGTATGGGAATCGGTCATAGTTCCTCAATATGAATGAGAACGAAACACACCCACCACGTGACACCCCTAATAAATCACCCAAATAAATAATGGACGCTATGACCCGGGGAATATACACACCTGCTCCTAAAGCCAGATGATTCACGCAAATCCCGTAACTTCCCATGATAGAACTAGAGGGGGTATGCTTCCCTTAAATAAACTATTCACACACAGATATATTCATAATCATATCATATACATACTCTCTCTCTCTCTCTCTCTCCATATATATATATATATATATATATATATATATATATATATATATATATATATCATCAATTTGGCTATCTATGCCTATCTCACTTGCCATTAGCCTAAAATTCAAAGATACCAATTCGTATTAATTTATAAGTATACACAAAACTTATATTCATACAATAAGTATTCCCTTACTTATAATAGGATCTCACCTTTTAGTTCTTTTGAATGTTAGCTTATCACAACTTGCTAAAATGCTAAATTCATCCTACTCACATATTCAGATTATTTCTCATATAATCTGCATATATATCTTGCACGTATATATATATATATATATATATATATATATATATCCGCTTAATTAATTTACCGAGTGTCACTCGTCCCAAAACACTCTTTCAAATCATCTCCCAAATTTAATTTCCATAAATCCTAAGGGTCACACATCTCTCATTTAAACTCCTAGAGGTCCATACACTATATTTAGGATCCCCTAACATTTTTCTCCAAAAGGAATTTGTCTCTAATCCTTTTTAGGCCAAGAAAAACTGTTTGGATTTTCTGACAGAAGCGAACCGAACTGGTTTCCAGGAAAAATGAACTGGTCATGTCCCTAAAATTCAACAGAAACCTTTAATGGCCGAATCGATCCGATGTCTACCAAAAACGAACCGGTTCGGTCATCAGACCGAACCGTTTACTAAGAAAAACGAACCGATCCGGTCGGTCTAGATTTCTCTCCTTTCGACGAAATTTACATAAACTCTTATCCAACCAAAAACTTATGGTTCCTAATCTCCCAAACCACTAATATAAACATCTACACACTTATCTACCATCAATACAACCCTTAAATTTTATAGGATTCATCCACTTCTAATAATTTAAACCTTAATTCTTTTTTAAGCCACTCTTTCATCTTCTCACTAAAAATTACACCATTTACATGGATTTTAACTAGATTTCATGTAGGATTATTATTATATCAAAATCATATGAAATCATCTCCCCAAAACCAATTTTTGATTCAAGAATTGCAATCCAAAATTTATAATTTTCTCAACAATTATGATATGAAAAATAAACACACTTAATAGCTAAAGCAAGTTAAACACTTTCCTAGTTGTATAAATTCGACGATCTCGTGCCGGGAATCCGCCGAAGTTAGCCCGATCTCCCCTTTTCCCCCCTTTTCTTCTTCCTTTCCCTTCTTCCTTCTTTATTTCTCCCGTGCTCTTACAAGAGATAAATAGGGGTTTATTCCTTATTAAACCCAAAATTGACTCGTATACACAATTGCGAGTCCATACTGATCCAAAAAGTCTTCGGAATCGAAACACTACATTCGGGTACTCTACTCTAACTATATCGGCCCTTACGAGACCAACCGTGCACTTGAAATCACCATCCGAGTCGCGTATGAAAAATTCACGTCTTAACCCAACATATTTCCACACTTGTTTTCCGCATAAAATAATATCACCGGTCACTGTTATTCACCTGCGACATGAAATATAATCAGTCCATCTTATATACGTTGAATAATCAAATTATTAAATTACACCTACTCATTTAATTTAATTACCCATAAAAGTACGGGGTATTACATTCCTCCCCCTTTACAACGGAATTTCTTCCTCGAAATTCAAATACAACCGCTATTAAGACTGAGGATCCTATAACACCACATCCTCCAGTATTCAAACCAACTTCAAGGTAATTCTCAATCACTATATCCCCAACTTTATAACAAAATTATTCGATTCTCTTCATACCGGTACCCTTTATCAGTCATAAACTCTGACTTCAATAATGGCACATCAACAATGTCCTCTACCAACGACATCCAAATAAGATGAGCCTATACATCATTGACTCAAGTGCCTAAATATTATTAGAAAGACGCACATAACTAAATGATAACTTCCCATGTCCATCCCAACACAAATCTCCCATCTTAAGAGAAACCACAAGGGCATAGGACCATTCCTGACCATCATTAACTCTTACGATGCACAAAAGTCACCTTAACAGCTTATTATTAATTCCCCTCTCAACGATGGACTCTAGATCGTGCTTGATCTGGAAGTATTTTTATTCCTCACCTATAAACAACCAAAGGGAGAATGACCAGGCTTTCCCACAGAAAACCTTAATAAGCACCTTGTCCACATCAAACGGGTACGAATAACAACCCACAACTCTGCCAATTGGTAATTTCTCTTCTCAATTACCGTACCGTGCTTACTTAAATTACAAGCCATGTTAGTTACGGAAATAAACTACCCACAATGATTCCATAATCACATTCATATCGCTTTACTAGTCATCAGTCACCTCCCATCAACACATCGATTTATACATGACACAATTTGCCCAAAACAAAATGCCATTCCCACTGGTTCCCAAAAATTCCCAATGGAGGTGGTGTTCAAGGATCTCATCTTGATTTACAACCGTATTGGGTAGCACCTCACACTGGTGCACTCTTCCTTTACTAGCATGTTTGCCCATTCCGTCACTAGAATCGTTGGCTTGATACAAAAGTTCTGGTAGGCCATCTCGAACCAACCTAGCTTCATCTGCAAGCGGTGCTTCCGAAGATAGTCTCACTATATATCTCCAAACCCAAACTTCCACTTATAATGTCTCACAGTAAGTGGTACTTATACTCCCCCTTTTCCCCCAAGGTATACCAAGAGTTTCAGCCCGTGCACTTTTTGCCACAATGTGCACTTCTCTCAACTCTTCATAGCTCATTGACATCACCATTATATTTATGCGCAAGTCACTCTCACATTCAACTGAGTAAAACTCCGCCTTATTTTCCAGCAATAATTAGACTTTTCCCTCTTCTCAAGAGGTATCCCTTTAAATGGCTTCCTACAGCCTTTTAACCCATCTCAAGTGTGACAACTCTCATTGAACACATATACTTGGATTATCGTCATTCTCACACGATGTTCAATCCCTCATACAATTCTAACTTATTTAACATCCCCACATGCACACTTTTATTCCCACATCCTTCTATCTTGGATTATTTTAAAATTAGCTAACCATGGCGCCCATACACCCTATAATCTGCACATATTAATGTAAACATCACATACGTTTCACACGTAATACAGAAAATCATATTGCCCTCGCATTCACAGCATGACTAGAATACTTGGGTAGTCTCAATCACCCCATAAATTGAAATTTTAAATTCTCATTATCATCGTTTCACCCTTCAATTTGTGGTGAAAAGAAGAAAAAATTTCAGCGCTCTCTCATGGCACTACCGGCTCTGCTCTCCTTATATCATAATAGAACTTTGAATGCGCAGTTATAGTTAGATATTTTTATAATAACCGAGGTACTAGACTCGTGTACTGAAGATCAAACACCTCCCCACTTCCAACGATGCGCTAAGTTTCATACCTGGGAGGTCTCGCAAAGCGAAATACCAATAAGGAACCCCCCCGATACACTACAACCTAGCATTGTTGGAACATCAAAATCCGTTAGGCCCTCAGTCCATAGCATGTACCCTCAAACTCCTGTCTCTTGACACAATAGTATACCCATCCACTATGTGTTACACAAGACCACGTATATCACGACGCTCTTACTATCACTAGTTTCTTAGAGAAAATATGTCTCCGCTCGATAAAAGACAACATGTCCTAAATCACATCAGTAAACGTCCCCACTCATCAGGTTCAAATATTACAAGACAACATACACAGAAGTCTTCTACACAATATATTATAACATATATACTCATATAGATAGGCCCAACCTTATTCAATCGACCCAATATTAAAAGAAAAAATGGAAATGATAATATAAGTCTCATCTCACTAAAGGGATACACCAATCCCAACAAATTTATCCATTTAATTATATTAAGAACAATAATCCAAAATTTCCTAAGGTCTAACATCTCCCAGCTCCCGACATTTACTTCTTTCGTGCGTGGGAGGTCTTGCAAAGAGAAATCCAAATAAGGAACCCTCCCGATACACTACTATGCATCTCTCTCGATTATTGAGATCTGTCGTCCCAGGACCTAGGTCTAATAATGCGTTTAAATCAAAATATATTATCACTAAAAGACATCACAAAAATGAGTAATCTCAATAAAATATACTCATTCTCTACACTTGCTAAACAACAGGAATTCCATACACATAATAATGTTATCGATATAGTCACTAAACTCGTCTCAAACCTGAATCTAACGCTAATCCAAATACTGTGACTCGCTCAGGTAACATAAAACATACCTCATTCACATGAGAATAAAATTCATATATATATATATATATATATATATCATGCCAATCATCTTGGCTGCTTAAATGGTTCCCAAGCATAACGTACTCATTCCCACTAGGCACTATACTCTTATCCATCTACTCACTTTGGGAAAAATCAATTCATGTTGTCTTACCCCCACATGATATCTCTCCATATAATCCATTTATCTTTGTCCATGTTGACCGTATTAGAGTTGTCCTTCTCTCTGACCTTGGTAGCCTCGACACCAACGACCACCCAAATTGTTCCCTTAGCTCCGCTGGCCCTAAGGAACACCCTACTGGTAACTCCTCTCACGAGTCCATTTCTCATTTAAGAATTTTCTTCTCCATTGTACCTACTTCATCCGGTACAAAATTCATTTTCATAAATGGACCTCCGTCCAACCCTTCCCGTGATGAGTTCAGAACACTGTTCATATCTCCTTTCTTAACAAAAGATAAAGGAACTTACGATCAAACCAAATCTAACATCCTTCCATTGTATTATATTTCACTTCTCAAATGTGGAGATTTACTCCCACCATTACAACACTGCTCCTACAAGCCAAGAAATATTTTATCCCAACATTCACTTCTAGGTATGCCACACCCTACTCTAAGCCAAGGCCTCTGGGTGTCTCTCGTCCATTGGCTACACACACAATCTCTGAATTCATAAACATTCCAATGGGTGGTCCTCTTCAAAGACCCCTTTGCATTCTAACCATGATGGGTGAGTTTAGTTTGGCACCACTTTCTGTTATAGCAGTACTTAAGAATATACACTGCACCCTAGAAGTCCTTACAACCCTATCTTCCCGAGAAACAATACCCAAAATTTTACAACTTCAACGGAGCCCTGCCGCCTACTGTCTCCTAACGGCCCTCACTGGTCCTCCTCTGCGTTACGGGCATACATAGCCCACTCGAATGCAAATAAGATTTAGTAATGAAACTCAAAAAATTAATTCGGTGTATATATATATATATATATATATATATATATATATATATATAGAGAGAGAGAGAGAGAGAGAGAATTATTACGCATGTAAGATATATATGCAGATTATATGAGAAATAATTCGAATGTGCAAGTATAATGAATTTAGAATTTTAATAAGTCGTAATAAGCTAATATTTGAAAGTACTAAAAGGCGAGATCCTATTATAAGTAATTGAATACTTATTGTACAAATATAAGTTGTGTGTACAAATATAACTTGTGTGTCTACTTATAAATTAATACGAAATAGTATCTTTGAATTTTAGGCTAATGCCAAATGAGATAGGCATGGATATCTAGATTGATGACATACATATATATACGAGTATAGAGACAATATATATATATATATATATATATATATATATATATATATATATATATATATATATATATATATATATATATATATATATATATATGAGATTATGAATATATCTGTGTGTGAATTATATATTTATCTTAAGCATACCCCCAATCTAGTGCTATCATGGGAAGTTGCGCGATGTGGGACGAGTGTCACTCGTCCTAAAACACTATAGAGGGAGAAGAAAATATCACCATAGAAATGACCAATCCTAAACAGAGGGCTCTATATCAAATAGAAGGCAACTCTGAAAGCATAGTACGTCCACACAGATTACTAAGGACTCTAGAACATGATGCTCTAATACCACCTGTGACACCCCGCCCAATAAAATAGCACGTGATAAGTCCTATATCAAATTAAACAGGAATCTCATGTGGTTTCATTCTTAGCATCACTGTCGAAACCAAATTAATTACCAATAACATATTAGTCCTAGCATCAAATTTTAAACTTTCTAATCTTTTTAACCTAAATGCACAAGTAAAAATCCACTCACACAGGAATATAAGCAAAAAATGGAAAGAATAAATAAATAACCGATAACTCTTGGTAAAACATTTATGCAACCATGGCGAATGCGCATAAAAATAAAATCGTTGTAAATAAAATAAATGACATCAGTTGGGAAACCTGCCCAATTATTACTAACATTAACTCCTATCTAGATCACAAGGAGAGAAGTGTCTATATAATTTCTTGCCAACATCCATAGCTACGGTAGCGAGTTCTGACTCGAAAGGATAATTATCCAGGCATTCCTGTGTCTGAAAACCTAAAAAGTATACAAAGAAGAAGAAAAAGAAAATATATATGGGTCAGAGACCAAGGATTTAAAAATATTTTATCAAGAGCTTAATTTACTTTAATGTGTAAAATATGATACTCTTCATATTTAAAATTGGTATCGCACTCACATGAGATACCCCTCACATCTCATCTAACAGTGCACAACTAACGCATGTATTTTAAAACACCCTAGTTAGCTACCCAACCTAACTAGCACCTCGAAACTCCAAAGTCTATGAACTATCAAGTACCCCTCGTATATAAAATGCTATAAGCATTCACCCAAGCTTATACCATATAATTTCTCGCTTCTTATATAACCGTTCATTTTAAATAACCTTCACTAGTTATTAACCAATCTGATTTTAGGGTTATTATTTCGTATATAATATTCTTACATTAATGTATGTATTTTACATTTTATATTTTAGATTCCACACTCCTGGATATTAGAAATTAACTCCCAATCCCTTTTTTGTTTTAGTCCATATATACATATATTCTCATCTCATATATATAATATACTATAAACCTCTAGTGTATATAAACTACGTTGTTTATCTTTGTCCATGTATATATATATATATATATATATATATATATATATTATATATATATAACAAACATCAAGTATATCAATACTTATACATCACACACAATATAAGTATAAATCCATCCCTCAGAATCGGAATGCATGGATACAATTATGACAATGCTACAATCTTTCGGGGCATAACTCACATTACCAATTCCTAGAGCCAACAGTCGGAATATCTCATTTCACCCTGGTAAAAACCCAAATCTCAAACGTATGGGAAGCAATCATAGTTCCTCAATAGGAATGAGAACAAAACATGCCCACCACGTCTCACCCCTAATAAATCACCCAAATAAAAAATGGAAGCTATGACCTGAGGAATATACTCACCTGCTCTTCAATCCAAATGATTCACGCACATCGCACAACTTCCCATGATACAACTAGATGGGGTATGCTTCCCTTAAATATATTATTCACACACAGATATATTCATAATCATATCATATATACTGTCTCTCTCTCTCTCTTTCTCTCTCTCTCTCTCTCTGTCTCTCTCTCTCTATATATATATATATCATCAATTTAGCTATCCATGCCTATCTCACTTGGCATTAGCCTAAAATTCAAAGATACCAATTCGTATTAATTTACAAGTATACACACAACTTATATTCATACAATAAGTATTCCCTTACTTATAATAGGATCTCACCTTTTAGTTGTTTCGAATATTAGCTTATCACGACTTACTAAAATGCTCGAATCAACCTATTCACACATTCAGATTATTTATCATATAATCTGATATATATATATATATATATATATCTTCTACGCATATATATATATATATATATATATATATATATATATATATATATATATATTTCCGCCGAATTAATTTACCGAGTGTCACTCATCCCAGAAGACTCTTTAAAATCATCTCCCAGATTTTATGTACATAAATCCTAAGGGTCACACATCTCTCATTTAAACTCCTAGAGGTCCATACACTATATTTAGGATCCCCTAACATTTTTCTCCAAAAGGAATTTGTCTCTAATCCTTTTTAGGCCAAGAAAAACTGTTTGGATTTTCTGACAGAAGCGAACCGAACTGGTTTCCAGGAAAAATGAACTGGTCATGTCCCTAAAATTCAACAGAAACCTTTAATGGCCGAATCGATCCGATGTCTACCAAAAAAGAACCGATTCGGTCACCGGACCGAACCGTTTACCAAGAAAAATAAACCAGACTGGTCAGTTCGGATTTCTGGGCTTTCGATGAAATTTACACAAAGTCTTATCCAACCCAAAACTTATGGTTCCCAATCTCCCAAAACATAAATATAAACATCTACACACTTATCTAGCATTAATACAACCCTTATATTTCACGGGATTCACCCATTTCTAAGAATTTAAACCTCAATTTTTTTTTATGACACCCTTTCATCTTCTCAGTAAAAATTACACCATTTATATGGGTTTTAACTTAGATTTCATGTAGGATTATTATTATATCAAAATCATATGAAATTATCTTCGCGAACCAATTTTTGATTTAAGAATCCCAATCCAAAATTTATAATTTTCTCACTCATTATGATATGAAAAATAAACACACTTAATAGCTAAAGCAAGTTAAACACTTGCCTAGTTGGATAAATTCGACGATATCGTGCCGGGAATCCGCTTGAGTTGGCCTGAGCTCCTCTTTTCTCCCCTTTTATTCTTCCTTTAACTTCTTCATTCTTTCTTTCTCCTGGATCTTATAAGAGAGAAATAGGGGTTTATCCCTTAATAAACCCAAAATTGACTCGTGTACATAATTCCTAGTCCCTTCTAATCCAAAAAGTCTCTGGAACCCAAATACTACATCCGAGTACTCTATTATGACTATCTCGGCCCTTTCGAGACCAATCATGTACTTGAAATCTACATTCGATTCACTTATAAAATATTCACGTCTTAACCCAACATATTTCCACGTGTTTTACGCATAAAATAATATCACCGGTCACTGTTATTCACCTGCGACATGAAATATAATTAGCCCATCTTATATACTTTAAATTATCAAATTATTAAATTACACCTACTCATGTAATTTAACTACCCATAAAAGTACGGGGTATTACATTCTCCCCCCCTTACAACGGAAAATCTTCCTCGAAATTCAAATACAACCGCTATTAAGACCGAGGATCTTACAACACCACATCCTCTAGTATTCAAACCAACTTCAAGGTAATTCTCAATCACTATATCCCCTTATTTATAACAAAAATTATTCGATTCTCTTCATACCGATACGCTCCATCAGCCATAAACTCTAACTTCAATAATGGCACATTAACATTGTGCTCTACCAACGACATCCAAATAAGATGATCCTATACATCAATGACTCAAGTGCCTAAATATTATTGGAATGAGTCACTAAATTCCATCTTCCCATGTCCATCCCAACACAAATCTCCCATCTTGAGAGAAAACACAAGGGCATAGGACCATTCCTGACAATCCTCTAAATTCTAGTTCGTGGCGATGTAACTCGTACAACGCATAAAAGACACCTCAACAACTTATGGTTAATGACCCTCCCAACGATGGACTCTAGATCGTGCTCGATCTAAAATTCTTTTTATTCGCTCACCTCTAAACAACCAAAGGTAGAATGACCAGGCTTTCCCACATAAAACCTTAATAAGCACCTTATCCACATCAAATAGGTACGAGTGACTACCCACAACTCTACCAATTGGTAATTTCTCTTCTCAATTACCATACCGTGCTTACTTCAATTACAAACTATGTTAGCTGTGGAAATGAACTAATCGCAATGACTCAAGAATCGCATTCATATCACTTTACTAGTCATCAGTCACCTCTCATCTACTCATCGGGCCATAGATGACACGAGTTGCCAAAACAAAATTTCATTACCACTGGTTCCTGAAAATTCCCATTGGAGGTGGGGTTCAAGGATATTACCTTGATTTAGAACCATATTTGGAATCACCTTGCACTGGTTTACTCTTCCTTTACTAGCATGTTTTCCCATTCCATCACTGGAATTGTCGGCTTGATACAAAAGTGGTGCGTTCGGAGAGAGTCTCACTATATCTCTCCAAACCCCAACTTCTGCTTATAACATCTCACTGTAAGTGTTACTTATACTCCCCTTATTCCCTGAGGAATACTAAGAGTTTCTGCCCATGCACTTTTTGCCACAATGTGCATTTTTGGGCTCTTCATACCTCATTGACATCACATTATATTTATGCTCAAGTCACTCTCACATTCATCTGAGTAAGACTCCTCTCTATTTTCCCATAATAATTAGACTTTTCCCTCTTCTAAAGAGATATCCTTTTAAACGGCTTCCTACAGCCTTTCAACCCATCTCACGTGTGCCAACTCTCATTGCACACAGATACTTGGATTATCATCATTCTCACACGACGTTCAATCCTTTATATAATTCTAAATTATTTAACAGCCCCACATGCACACATTTATTCCCACGCCCTCCTATCTCGGACCATTTTAAAATTAGCTAACGATGGCGTCCATACACCCTATGATCCGCACATATTAACGTACACATCACATATATTTCACACGTAATACAAAAAATCCTATTGCCCTCGCATTCATAGCATGACTAGCATACTTGGGTATTCTCAATCACACCATAAATCGAATTTTTTTATTATCATTAACATCTTTACACCCTTCAACTAGCGGTGAAAAAAAGAAAACATTTCAGCGCTCTCGCATGGCACTACCGGCTCCACTGGCCTTATATAATAATATAACTTTGGATTCACAGTTATAACTTGATACTTGTATAATAACCGAGGTAGTAAACTCGTGGACTGAAGACCAAACATCTCCCCACTTCCAATGATGCGCTAAGTTTCATGCCTGGGAGGTCTCGCAAAGCGAAATTCAAGCAAGTAATTCTCTGATACACACATAGCATTGTTGGAACATCGAAATCCGTTTGGCCCTCAGTCCATAGCATGTACCCTCAAACTCCTATCTCTTGACACAATAGTATACTCATCCACTATGTGTTACACAAGACCACGTATATCATGACGCTCTTACTATCACTAGTTTCTTAGAGAAAATAAATCACGAGCTATGTCTTGGCTTCATAAAAGATAACATACCCTGAATCACATCAGTAAACATCCCCACTCATCAGGATAAAAAATTACTAGACAACATAAACACTAGTCTGCTACACAATATATCATAACGTATATACTCATATAGATAGGTGTAACACCCCGCCCGCCCGGAGAGAGCGAACGGAGCGCTAGTACGATAAAATAAATCCAAATCCACAAGTGACAAGGTATAAAGCATCTAAATAAACCCACAATAATATAAATCCACTAATCTCAATCTCTTCAATTACAACAAGTCTCTCGAATTAAAATTACAACTATCTAACTCGAATAAAAATACAAATCTCCAAAGCTCTATACATCAAAATAATACAAGTATTTCCCAAACAATCCTCGCTAAAATTAATCTCCATAGCGCCCCAAAATCCGCGCTAACCTGCCACTAAAAGAAAATATGGGGAAGTACACAATACGACAAGAAAGATGCTCAACAAATATATTAACGGTGAATAAAACGTAACAACACGAGTATGAATATTCAAATCAAAATGCAAATCTCAAAGTATTTATCATTATAATTTCTCAACAACACTTTAACCGGGTCACCAGGACTCACCACATCCGTATATGCTTTATCAAGCCATATCCCAAAAAATAGGAATTTTAGCGGGTGCCCAACATCCGTGCCATATTAAAATCTCATGACAACGTGCTCATCAACAATATAATGATACCACATGAATCAAAATAATTTCAACAATTATTTTCCAGATTTCAATGAATTTATCAATTCAAATATGAGTTCAATTAAACAAGAATTCAAAGAGAATGACACTCGCGAGATTTAAGGAGCATATTGTGTAAAACCCCATACCTCAAACCATGATGAGAAACCAGTGATCACATCCTCAAGATCAATACAAAAGATCTACAAAATCTCCTACAAGAACCTCCAAAAAAATAGCCCCAACAACACCTCTAATCTAAGGTTGGAACTCATAAATCTCAAGGGCCAATGTGTATATAAAAAGAAAAGGAATATAAAATATATTTGCTGCCAAAATTTGTGCCAAAAGTATGTTAAAAGGTTTGCCCACGACTTCCTTTTATAATGCAAAGAAATGAAAAGTTGGAATCCAAAAGACTCCTTTAAATAAGGCAAATAAATGAAGAGTTGGAAGTCAAAAGAACACCAAGAGTTAAAAGCATTTAAAAATCATTTTAAAATCCGTTTTAACTCCGTTTTAAAAACCGTTTGAAATTCTCGCCTTTAAAAATAATAACCAACATATTTGAGCAATAAAAATAATTTTATCAAAAACTTTATTTTCCTTCATTTTCCAAAAATTAATTAAAATAGCCCAAAATCTACGCGGGTTATTACAATAGGCCCAACCTTATTCCATCGGCCCATGATTAAATGGAAAAATGGAAATAATAATATAAGTCTCATATTACTAAAGGGATACACCAAATCCCAACAAATTTATCCATTTAATTATATTAAGAACAATAATCCAAAATGTCCTAAGGTCTAACATCTCCCAGCTCCCGACATTTACTGCTTTTGTGTGTGGGAGGTATTGCAAAGCGAAATCCAAACAAGGAACCCTATCGATAAACTACTATGCAACTCTGTCGATTATTGAGATTTGTCGGTCCAGGACCTAGGTCTAATAATGTGTTTAAATCAAAATATAGTCTCACTAAAACACATCACCAGAACTAGTAATCTCAATAAAATATACTCATTTTCTACACTCGCTAAACAATAGGAAATACATACACATAATAATGTTATCGATGCAGTCACTAAACTCGTCTCACACGTGAATCTAGCGCTAATCCAAATATTGTGACTCGCTTGGGTCACAGAAAACATACCGCATTTACATGAGAATAAAACTCATATATATATATATATATATACACACACACACACACACACACTAGGCACCATACTCTTATCCCTTTACTCACTTGGGGAAAAATCAATGCATGTGGTCTTACCCCCATATGATATCTCTCCATATAATCCACTTATCTTCGGACACGCTGACTATATTAGAGTTGTTTTTCTCTCTGACCTTGGTAGCCTTGACACCGACGACCACCCTCATTGTTCCCTCAGCTTCGCTGGCCCTAAGGAACCCCCCACTGGTAACTCCTCTCACAAGTCCATTTCTCATTTAATAATTTTCTTCTCCCTTGTACCTACTTCATCCGGTACAAAATTCATTTTCATAAATGGACCTCTGTCCGACCCTTCCTTTGATGTGTTCAGAGCACTATTCACATCTCCTTTCTAAACAAAAGACGAAGGATCTTGTGGTCAAACCGTACCTAAGATCCTTCCATTGTATTACATTTCACTTCTCAAATGTGGTGATTTACTCCCACCATTACAACACTGCTCCTACGAGCCAAGAACTATTTTATCCTAATATTCACTTTAAGGTATGACACACCTTGCTATAAACCAAAGCCTCTGGGTGTCTCTCGCCCATTGGCTACACACACAATCTCCAAATTCACAAAGATTCCAATGGGTGGTCCTCTTCAAAGACCCCTCTAACTCTTTCCAATTCTAACCATGCTGGGCGAGTTTAGTTTGGCACCACCTTCTGCTATAGCGGTACTTGAGAATATACATTGCACCCTAGCAGTCCTTACATCCCTATCTTCCCTAGAAATAATAGGGGTGACCTTGACTAGGGTCCTCGTCCCTAAAATTTTACAAGTTTAATGGAGCCCTGCCTCCCGCTGTCTCCTAACAGCCCTCATAGGTCGTCCTCTGCGTCATTGGCTATGAAGCTCACTCGAATGCAAATAATATTTACTAATGTATACACTATAGAGGGAGAATGAAATCTCACCACAGAAATCAACAATCCTAAACATAGGGCTCTATATCAAATATGAGCAACGTTCAAGGCGTAGTATGTTCGTAAAGATTCCTAAGAAATCTAGAACCTGATGCTCTGATACCACATGTGACACCCCGCCTAATAAAATACCAGGTGATCAGTCCTATATCATATTAAACAGAAATCTGATGTGGTTTCATTCTCAACATCATTGTCAAAAACCAAATTAATTACTAATAACCTATTAGGCCTCGCGTCAAATTTTAAACTTTCTAATCTTTTTATCCTAAATGCACAAGTAAAAATCCACTCACACAAGAATATAAGAAACAAATGGAAAGAATAAATAAATAACCGATAACTCTTGGTAAAACATTTATGCAACCATGACGAATGCGCGTAAAAATAAAATTGCTGTAAATAAAATAAATGACATCAGTTGGGAAACCTGCCCAATTATTACTATCTAGATCACAAGGAGAGAAGTGTCTATATAATTTCTTGCCAAGATCCATACCTACGGTAGCGAATTCAGACTCGAAGGGATAATCATCTAGGCATCCCTGTGTCTAGAAACCTAAAAAGTATACAAAGAAGAAGAAAAAGAAAATAAATACGGGTCAGAGCCCAAGAATTTAAAAATATTTTAGCAAGAGATTAATTTACTTTAATGTGTAAAATATGATACTCTTCATATTTAAAATTGGTGTCGTACTCACATGAGATACCCCTTACATCTCATCTAACAGTGCACACCTAACGCATGTATTTTAAAACACCCTAGTTAGCTACCCAGCCTAACTAGCACCTCGAAACTCCAAAGTCTATGAAATATCAAGTACCCCTCGTATCTAAAATGCTATAAGCGTTCTCACAAGCTTATACCATATAATTTCTCGCTTCTTATATAACCGTTCATTTTAAATAGCCTTCACTAGTTATTAACCAATCTGATTTTAGGGTTATTATTTCGTATATAATATTCTTACATTGATGAATGTATTTTATAATTTATATTCCGGATACTGTACTCCCAGATATAAGAAATTAACTCACAATCCTTTCTTTGTTTTGGTCCATATATAAATATATTCTCATCTCATATATATAATATACTATACAACTCTAGTGTATATAAACTACGTTCTTTATCTTTGTCCATGTATATATATATATATATGTATATCTTTATATATATATATATAAAATACCATACACATAAAGTGTATCAGTACTTATACATCAAACACAATATAAGTATAAATCCATCCCTCAGAGTCGAAACTCATGGATACAATTACGACAGTGCTATCATCTTTTGGGGCATCACTCACATTACCAAATTCGGGAGCCAACAGTCGGAATCTCTCATTCCACCCTGGTAAAAACCAAAATCTCAAAATTATGGGAAGCGATCATAGTTTTTCAATAGGAATGAGAACGAAACATACCCACCACGTCTCACCCCTAATAAATCACCCAAATAAACAATGGACGCTATAACCTGGGGAATATACTCACCTACTCCTCAAGCCAAATGATTCACGCACATCGCGCAACTTTCCATGATCGAACTAGAGGGGTATGCTTCCCTTAAATATATTATTCACATAAATATATATTCAAAATCATATCATATATATATATATATATTGTCTCTATACTCGTACATATATGTATATCATCAATCTAGCTATCCATGCCTATCTCACTTGGCATTAGCCTAAAATTCAAAGATACCAAATTTGTATTAATTTATAAGTATACACACAACTTATATTCTTACAATAATTATTCACTTACTTATAATAGGATCTCACATTTTAGTTCTTTCGAATATTAGCTTATCACGACTTACTAAAATTCTAAATTCATCTTACTCACACATTCGGATTATTTCTCATATAATCTGCATATATATCTTACACACATAATAATTATGTGTGTGTGTGTGTGTGTGTGTGTGTGTGTGTGTATATATATATGTCCGCCGAATTAATTTACCGAGTGTCACTCGTCCCAAAACACTCTTTCAAATCATCTCCCAGATTTTTTTTACATAAATCCTAAGGGTTGCACATCTCTCATTTAAACTTCTAGAGGTCCTTACACTATATTTACGATCCCCTAACATTTTTCTCCAAAAGAAATTTGTCTCTAACCCTTTTGAGGCCAAGAAAAATTGTTCGGATTTTCTGACAGAACCGGTCCGGTTCTTAAAATTTGAACAGAAACCTTTAATGGACAAATCGATCCAGTGTCTACCAAAATCTACCAAAAATGAACCTATACAGTCATCGGACCCAATCACATACCAAGAAAAATTAATCGGTCCGGTTGGTCCAGATTTCTCTGCTTTCGGCAAAATTTACACAAACTCTTATCTAACACAAAACTTATGGTTCCTATTCTCCCGAACCACTAATATAAACATTTACACACTTATCTACCACCAATACAACCCTTAAATTTCATGGAATTCATCCATTTCTAAGAATTTGAACCTTAATTCGTATTTTTGCCACCCTTTCATCTATTCACTAAAAATTACACCATTTACATGGGATTTAACTTAGATTTTATGTAGGATTATTATTATATCAAAATCATATGAAATCATCTCCCCCAAACCCATTTTTGATTCAAGAATCCCAACCCAAAATTTATAATTTTCGTACCAATTATGATATGAAAAATAAACATTCTTAATAGTTAAAGCAAGTTAAACACTTGCCTGGTTGGATAAATCCAACGATCTCGTGCCGGGAATCCGCCGGAGTTGGCCCAGGTTCCTCTTTTCTCCCCTTTTATTCTTCCTTTACATTCTTCCTTCTTTCTTTCTCCCATTCTCTTATAGGAGAGAAATAAGGGTTTATCCCTTATTAAACCCAAAATTGACACGTGTACACAATTGCGAGTCCCTACTTATCCAAAAAGTCTCTGGAATCGAAACACTAGATACTGGTACTCTATTCTAACAATATCGGCCCTTCCGAGAATAACCTTGCACTTAAAATCTCCATCCAAGTCACGTATAAAAAATTCACGTCTTAATGCAACACATCTCCACACGTGTTTTTCGCATAAAATAATACCACCGATCGCTGTTATTCACCTGCGACATGAAATAGAATCAGTCCATCCTATATGCTTTAAATTCTCAAATTATTAAATTACACCTACTCATGTAATTTAATTACCCATAAAGTACGGGGTATTATAATGAAAGGGCCAATTTTTTTAGGAACCAAAAAGTGTTGAACTGATAAAAGTTAAGTGAGAGGTAGAAAATGAAGAAGAAAATGCGCTTCCACGCGGATGCTCTAAATGGGATTCATATTAAATCCTTTGTAGTGTGTTTTATATTATTTATATAGATAATAAAACTATCAAGTGGGTATACTGTTAAGTATTAATTTGTCAAAAGATCAATGTGTACCATATTGTTATTTCCATCTAAAGTCTTCCTCCAAGAGAAATATTGATCAATTCTTTTTGTGCCTTCTTCTGTTTTCTCATCAATATAATAAAATTCTACCAGTGCTATACCCAATGTTGTACATAGATTGATAGACTCGTTCTAAGGAAATACAAAAAGAAATATATAATAATTAACCTTGTTATAGTATAATGGTGACGTGTTTGGATCCACCTGTACACCATCAGTTGAGATAACATAGCCTAAAAAGAACAAGCTATTTGAAAAAAAAGTAGCACTTCTTCATATTAATGTATATCTTCCGATCTCTAAACACATAAAAAACCATTTGAACATGCTCAAATGTTGATTTTGGTCATTACTAAATACAAGAATATCATCGAAGTAAACCACAACAAACTTACTCATTTAAAGATTGAATATGTAATTCATAAGAAGCATAAATATGTTAAGAGCATTAGAAAGTCCAAATGGAATCACCATCCATTCAAACATTCAATCCCTTGTATTGAAGGTGCCATTTCATTCACATCCCGATCTCATATGAATCTGATGACAACCACTTCAAAGGTCTATATTTGAAATGATTACAGCTCCACAAGGTTGGTCATCAAGTCGAGAAATAGGAAAGCGATCTAATTAGTAATTTTATTAATCGGCCTATTATCAATACACATCCTCCAAATCATGGAATACTGTCCAGTTTATAGAAGTTATCTCAATATACAAGGATCACGTCTCATTTTATAGTTGAAATAGTATATGGGAGAAACTATAGGGCAGGTGGTGGGTTTCTGTATCCCTCCCACGTAAATCCCGTGGGGTTAATTCTTTCACTGTCAAAAATCTCAAAACCACCTTATATGATAAGGTTAGAAAGGAGAGTACAATAAAAAGGGTCCCCTACATGAATTTATAGTTCATGACATTGGATTCTACATGGATTTAAGTTGTACGCCACCTTTTTTTCATTATGCTTGGGTTAATGTCTCAAATGATGTGCAACATAATATTGACGACTCTCATAATTCTAACCCCATTAATAGTGGTCGTTCATTTTATGACAATGTCACAAATATTAATTGGGCATATTATTGTGAGGACGAAGATGAGGTTTATGAACACGTACAATCGAGTCGATTTATATTAAAGTAAATGATTTTTTTAATGATAATTTTAGGGAGAAATTTTTTGGCCCTATATACAAAATCAACTAACATGTTTTTTCCCCAGTACCCATTATTTATATTAAACAGATCTGAGAAATGCGAGGCCTTGTTCTTATATTTCCAATTACATGATCTACGAGGAGGAAGATTTCTCTACCTTCACTCCCACTTTAATTAAACATAAAAGAATGATATGAAGAAGAAATAAGGTAAACTTTAATTCAAAAGATTCAATAAAGAAAAGAATTGGCAAATGCGAAGATTGATAAAGTTATGGAGGAAAAGAAAAACAACCTTGACTATGGCCTACTAAAATATATTAAATGTGGAGACTCCACTAATGGTGATATCAAGATAGATTTCTTCTTTAAACGAAATGAAATACCCTAAATAAATGACTTTCTTAAGTTTACTCTATTAAGTGTTTCAAAATAATTGGATATTTTTGACAAAATGTACTTTTAGTTTAAGTTCATTCTTTTTGGTACATCATGTCACACTACTCAACTATCCAAAACTCCTCAAGACCTGAGACACAACTCAACGATCATATCCAAGTAAAGTGCACAAAAATAAAAAGGTAAAACACCGTGTGGATGTACATTACACCTTTAACACGTTTTAGCGCTCATGCAATGCATACTCGAATATATTTGATTATGTGTCTAAAATATTTAAAAAAAGTAAAACTAAATTAATCTTTGCTGAAAAATTCAAATTTTAAAAATAATTTTTTGGAATTTCTTTAACTATTAATTGTGTTTTCTTATACACGCATTTTATTGGATACATTTAGGGCATAGATATTTTTTTAATCGGATGGTGTGTACAAGATTTTAAACCTTTATCCTTGTAGTGCTTTGATGACCCAATTAGAATTACATAGATGTATAATCTTTCATCCATTTATAATTTGGATGAAAATTGATTTATGGATATTAGTTATGAGTTGTTTTTAAACCATTAGATCCAATCCATTGCTATCAGGCTACGTTCCTGTTTAGATGACCGACGTTAATAAGACTTGTACATTTAATATAGGAGCTTTAATCCATTTGATTTCCTTTCTAATTGTGAGCATCTATAGCTTTAGGGTCCGTAAACCTATTATGACATATACATGTTTTGATCGGTTAGTATAGAAGCCTTAATTCATTTGGGTTAATACCCTTTGGATCGCTAGATTTTTTAAAACTTATTTATAATCAGTTGGATAGATGCCAGTTATTTGTCCATTTCTTTTATGGATTAGGCCATTACCCATTATGTTTAGAGATTTCGAGAGTTAGCAATTTATATAATAGATCCCCATTACTTGTTAGGTTATGTTTTCCAACTATATTGATTGTAAAGTTTTTATTGAGCGTTTAGATCTTTCCATACATATAACATCGATTGGTATTCCTTTAGAGCTCATGGTTTAGTGGGGAAAGTTTCTTCGCTATAGGTTTGTGACATCATGGGATTAGGAATCTCTTTGGTTAATTTTTATATGTCTGTTGGCTCTCTTTGTTATTTGGATATTAGATGGTTTACCAAATATTACCCTTATTTACCATGATTTCTTAGTACGCAATTAAGAAAACCTTATAGAAATAAATTTTATTCGAATATTTTTATAAATCTATACCGATCATTTTTGTCATTTATGGTTTAGGGTATTTTGAACCTAAAGCTTGAATAGAAATAACCCTTAGATTAGAACCATCTAGTATATTCAACCCTAACCCTCCATTCTCATTATGTTTCTAGAATCTTTCATCACATACTATATAAACCCTATTATAGATTTTAGTAGGACTGATTAGGTCAGACACTTTTATAGAGTGAGAAATAAATAGGGTGTTCATATTTTTTTAGAGAGAAAATTATAGAGAGTGGAGATAAATATTATAAGACAGAGAGACAGAGAGAGAGAGTTAATTTTTTAGACTCGAATATTGTATTTGATTTCGTGTTACTCATGATATTTACTTTTTGCTGTAAAACACTCATTGATCTTACACAACACATACTCTAATGAAGAGCTTTGATTTTCAGTGTTGTAGTAGAAAGTCTTGTTCTTATATGTTTAAATCTATTTTTATCAAAAACTAATATCTCTTAGTTAGTGTTAAATATAATTTTTATTGAATATTTTTCAGGATCTAATATTATGATTTATTTCCTTGTTATATATATTTATTAAAATTATAAATATCTCCAGATCTTGAATGTTTGTTGAATATGCTTTATAGATTTATTTCTCTAATATTTGTGAATGGATATCTTAAAAGAATTTTTAAATAGTGTTTTAACACTTCTCTAATTATAACTTAATGTAATTTTTTTTAGAGAGAACACTTTTTAGTGAGAATATATATTTGGCATGTCTCCATGTTGAGTGTTATACATATTACTTAGAAATAATTTATTTAGGATTTTAATGATGACATCTTTCTAATTCTTTCTTTGTTATTTCATATTCTCGTCTTATGTGTATAATAATAATTTTTGTACTATGTTTAGGGGAATATTTTGTTGATACATATGCATATTGTTTTTGAGGAATTTTTTGAATATGTTTTTAGAAAAGAAAAACGTTGAAATGGATTTTTTCGGTTCTAATCCCAAACCGAATTGCAACCCAATGTGAGATAATTTCATCATTTATTAAGGATTGCGACTTTAACAGTTCTAAGTTAATATATTATATTAACGATCTCATACTATATGATAAACTCATGCGCTAACAATATCTATCTTAATAAACATTATTCTATTGTTTTAACCCTCTAAAATTATCTCTGTACACATGTACAACTCTACTGTATCAATCTTAACCTTTTCAGAGTCACAGCTCAGAATATACGTCTTTAGTATATTATTACATCAATATTCCTATGACACCCCGCCTAATAAAATACCGGGCGATCACTCTTGTACTAAATTAAAACAGGAGTCGCATATGGTTCATTCTTAGCATCACTGTCGAAAACCAAATTAATTACTAATAACTGTGACACCCCACCTAATTAAATACCGGGTGATCAGTCCTTTATTAAATTATAACCAAGGTGAACGGTTGGTTCATTCTTAGCATCACTGTCGCAAAATAAACTTTTCAATTTGAACACCCTAAATAATTAAGCTTAGTGTCAAAACCATTTAAAACATTATTTCTATTTTTAATTTAAGTCCAATAGTAAAATCTTTCATAATTCACAATTTAAGAGTCACACAAATAACTAGAATGAAAAAGATCATCCAAGCAATTTAAGCATTCAAATAACTAATTCAAACTTTAAAACCACGAAGGAAAAGACATCCTGACAGTCACAAATCCCAAAGTAAAATACTAAAAGTAAATGAATCATAATCTCTGACAAAACCAATTGAATAAGGAAAAAAGGCGACACATGCCCAACTGGATAAAACAGAACTAAGAGTGGAGTCAATAATGAGATCGTCTAAGAAAAAGGCCTGCAACTCCCACCTAAGCTGCAGCACATTCCTTTCAAATAATCCTATGCATGACACCCTTGTGGCTGGGCACCTGTAATATATAAATCTATATACAAGAGAGAAGAGATAACATGAAACGGGTCAGAGCCCGATTGTAAAATATTTAAAAATTTAGTTTAGCAAGTATTTAAAATGCTTACTGGATCATATTAGTATGCGACACTCTCTTGAGAAATTATGAAAGTCGAAACACGTATGTTAAAGTTGAAATATTTATTCATTACTTAACTACTTTTACTCACAGTAGAAAGTTACCAATTTCAAGTCTATATATATATCAATCACTCATATAATATATATATATATACACTATCAGCACCTCATATAAAATTTATGGTGCTGGCATACTCTGCTATCAAGTCCCCGTATCACTCATACTAAGGGAAATACTAGTTCGGAATCACTCTCGAACTGTATTAACACAAAACACATACAAATTGAGGCTAAGCATAGTTCCAAGTCACTAAGAGGTCAGTACATACCCTCATGTCTCTTAGGACCGTCTGACTATCGATCAGATAGTCGGTACCAAGGATTCCTATGTTTTAGGGTACAAGTCAATATCCCCCATAAAGGTCCCATCGAGATAAGACTGTCTCGGCGCGGTAACCTCAGTGATAGCAAGTAGCGCGGTCATGATTTTTACATGTATATAGTATATGCACAAACACAGTCATATATATATGTATACTACCATTCCCATTTCTAAATTAGGTACACCCATGACCCATACTTATGATATTCGTTCTTAGTACACATTACTAGATTATCCCATATAACAGCACGTCTCTTTTATTCTTATTTATGGGATTATTCCAAACTTACTTAATATCACTCGTAGTATCCTATCTCCCTAAGTATAATTTTAGTAGGTACTCTCTTATTTCATGACGTAATCAGAGCATCAGGTTCTAGTGTCCTTTAGGATCTATAAGGCTTATCTCGTTTCCAGCTTAGCGTCTTTGATTTAGAGCCTTAACATTAGTAATGTTGTATTCATATTTATGCATTGGAAATTCGTGCTTCTGCGATTTGTCAATGTGAATGTTGAACTTATCCAGATTATTTTAAACTTTCAGATGGCCCGTCAAGATGAATAAGCTAATGCCATTGGGGAAGTTAATGAGCAAGAACAACTCACACCTCATGTGTCTTTGAAGAGGGTATCAATCTCTGAATTTGCTGGCATTATGGCACAAGCAGTTACCACTATAGTCTTACAGTACCACAATCACAGTATGCAGCTCAAAGGAGGCAAAAGACCTAGAGAGATTAGTTAATTTCATATGACTAGAGTTGAAAATTATGTGAAGACACTGAAATTGCGGCAACAAACCCCTCAAGACCAAGACGACTCCAAAGGTAACAAAATTTACATAGAGGACCAAAAGCGTCAGGGTCAACCAAGTCGGGGTCAGAATGAAGTCACAAAGAGGTGTTTTAAATGTGGAATGGACGGTCATAAATGTCAATCTTGTTCGAATCAGACTGCAGAGAAACTCCAACCCGACCAGCGAGAAATTTTAGGACTCTGCTATAAATGTGTGCAACCGGGTTATAAGTGGAAGGATTGTCCTCAACCTGACATCGTTTTCCCTCAAGTTGCTGAGCAAGGCTAAGGAAAAGGCAAAACTAGATAATCGTGTAGTAAAATGAGACAATTTCGAGGCAGGTGCTTCAAATGTGGTAATAATGGCCATAGATGTCAGGATTGCCTAGAAGGGAATAGGGCCCCACGGCAGTAGGGTGCCCGTAATAAACT
This sequence comes from Sambucus nigra, assembly GCA_949130495.1. NCBI lineage: Eukaryota > Viridiplantae > Streptophyta > Magnoliopsida > Dipsacales > Adoxaceae > Sambucus > Sambucus nigra. The sequence continues at coordinate 678,749,993 of OX422211.1, forward strand.
GCAGAGGCCAACTCTACCAGCCATCCCAGCAGCCTCAGATCAGAAGGGGCAATTAAAGTATGGACGTGTCTATAACGTCCACCAGGCAACAGCACCTCAGGCACCACCCACGATAAAGGGTACGTTTCCTATACATAGTACTATGGATAGAGTTTTATTTAGTACTGGGGCATCACACTATTTTATAGCTACTCATTGTGCACGAGCCTTAAGGTTATTAGACACGACAAAGAGTACAGTGTCGTGCATAGACTCACCATTGGGGAATGAGTCTTTAATTTTCTATATTTGATAGGGTGTAGATATAGAAATGGGTAGCTTCACTTTACCTGCAGATATGCAGGTGTTAAATATGCATGAGCACAATGTCATTATTGGCATGCTATATTTTCTGATAGGAGTATTATCTTTGCCAGTTCGGGACAGAAGATGTGTTTGGTGGTGATGCCTCGCCCAGATGGAGGACTAGCCAAGGTGTTTGGCAAATTAGAAGTATGACTTTCATCCTCAGAGGATGAGGCATGTTTTAGGTGACACGAGCAAGTCACTATATTTTCTTTATTGCTAGATTAGCGTGTGAGACGAGTTTAATGTGTACAACTATAAGCATTACTATTATGTGGATATTTTTCCATAGTGTAGCGGGATTATCTTTAGTGCTAACCGTGGAGGAGGAATGGGTGTATTACTAGTATTATATACTTTATTGAGAGTACTCATTTTAGTGATGTGATACACGAGTATGATGTTGTCTTAGTTACAACTTTATAGTAATCATTAGTACGATAGTAGGTAGTTATTGCAAGGCTATTGGAATGGTTGCATTAGTGCAACATGTTTTATTCTGGCGAGACCTCACCTATGAGAGGGTCGGACTCACACTTATATTATCTATTCTAGAGACTTTGGAGGGGATAGTGATTCAATACGTATTGGGTACTGTTGAGAGAAAAGATTTAACTCATTATTATGTTTAGCACTCAAGATTTGGTGATAGGAAGAACGCATTAATATATCTATCTTTTAGAGACGTGAGAATTAAGAGTTATACCCATATGTTTGGGGACAAGATTTCGAGAATCCCGATTGTATGTATCCAAGGTTCATGGAATACGATTACCACCAAAACTGAACGATATTACAATTGGTGAAATGTTCTTTGTTAAGTGTAATTATGGGAGGAGATGTAACTTCTCTGTCAAGAGACGAAATAAGGGGATACATGCTATGGACGGAGGACCTAAAGGATCTCGATAACCGACAATGCTAGGTAGTAGTGTATCAGGGGGGGGGGGGTTCCTTATTTGTATTTCGCTTTGCGAGACATCCCAAGCATTAAACTTAGCAGAAAGTACGAAATAGGGAGATGTTTGGTCATTAGTCCATGAATTCGGTACCTCGGTCGTAATAGGAGCAGGTAATTAAATATATAAGTTGGGAATTAAATTATAATTTAAGGCCAATGGATCCAGTGTTGTGGTAATAAAACATTGGAAGTTTTGTTTTATCACTACGAGTTGAAGGATGGAACAATGATAAGGGGAATTTAAAATTGCAATTTCTAGGGGTGATTGAGAATACCCAAGTGTTATAACCGTGTTCTGAGCACAAGGGAAATAAAGAGATGGGATGATTTTTAGCGTGGATTATCTGGGAGGAATTCTTAATACAAGAGAGATGACTTGTATTTATTTTGATATATAGAGCATTGGTAATTTATTTTAGTCGTTGTATTTATTCGGGAGGATTATTGTGCTTATTTGAAGAAATTTGATAATTAGTGTTTTCTCTTTTGTTATTATGGGATGTAAATGTTCTATACCTAGTATTTTGATGAATTTGGCTAGTTTTATCGATGATTAGCACACTGTTCGCTCTTCCCGGGTGAGCTAGGTGCTACAGAATGTGGGCATCCAGGTTAGAGTGGATTAAACGTCGCGTGAAGAAGGATGATCCATATATACGTGTGCGATTAGAGTAGCACTCCCGAATTTGATTAGAAGGCCGTAGGAAGCCATTTAAAAAGGGGTATTCCTTGAGAATAGTAGAATTTAATTATTATGGAGAACACTCGGAGCGGAGTTATAATTAGTCAAATGTTGAGAGCGACTGACGCGTACAAAGAGTGAAGATGTTAGTATGGTATAAAAGGTCCAGAAGTGCACATCGTGGAGAAAAGTGCGCAGATCGAAACATTCAGCATACTCAAAGGAAAGAAGGAGAGTATTAAGTGTCACTTAATGTGAGACATTTCAAATAGAAGTCGATGTTGAGCGGGGCATAGTGAGTGGTCTCCTCATACATCACTCATAGATAGAAATCGGTTGAAACAAGGGGATCAACTGGAGTATTTTATGGCTATCGATAATTACTATAGTGGAAGAGGCCGGTAAAGTCCGTAAAATTTCTTGGATGAGTTGCCAACCTCAATGTAAGATCAAGAGTTCCTTCGAACATGTGGAACAAGATACCTAAGAAAGAAGTGTTTGACACTCCTTGGAGTCATTTGCAATATTCGCTAGTGCCCGAGTCTTCCTTCGAGAGAAAGGATCGCGCCGGTACGTGGTCCTACACGGTATATTTTTCTGAATTAGGATGAGATTTTTGGACCCCACCTTCAATATGGGATTTTAGGAAGCAACGGGGATATCATTTCGTTTTAAGCAGGTTGTATCACCCATGATTCAGGGAGTAAGCGAGCGGTGATTGACCATTAGTAGAGTAGTGTGAATTTTTTTTTGGATTTATGGTGATCATTTCTTTTCCACAATGGTTCTAGCTAACAAGTGGAGTATAGTACGGTAATTGGGGTGGATATTACCTAATGGTAGGGTTCCGTGGGATCACTTATAATTGTTTATTGTGAACATGACGCTTATTGAGGTTTTGGTGTTAAAAAAAAACTTAACATTTAATACTATGAATGTTAAGAGATGGGCGGGTGATCAGAATTTTGGATTGGTTGAGTTAGAATCTGATGTTTATGGTGGAATTACCACGACCGTTTTAGGAAAGCAAGTTGTGGTCAAATGTTCGTGTGGTTTCTCTCAGAATGGGAGATTTGTGTTTAGATAAATACGAGTAATTGTCATGTAGTGAGGTGAGGCCTCCCAATAATGTTGAAATAATGGGAGCCAATAATGTATAGACTCGTCTTATGCGAATGTTGTCGGATAGGAGCATATTGTGGAAGTGTCGTTAATGAGAGTGGTAAACAAGGTTGATGTGAAACGAGGGCTATAGTGATTGGGCGCCTTACTTTGAAGTTAGTTTGCATACTAATAAAGTATCCAAAATTGTTTTACCGGATATGCCTTATTTTTCGAATTTCGGGATGAAATTCCGTTATTAGGGGGGAAGTATGTAATACCCCATATTTTTATGGCTTTTATATTTGGGGATTTATTAAAATTAATTAGAGATATTAATTTAATATTAATCCGAAAATTATTTAAATATTTACTAGCGTGATGAGAGTTAGAAATTAATGGAATTTTGTTGTAAATTAGTTTATGGGTAAAGTAAGATATGTAATTAAATTTAATAAAATTATCACAAGAATCTAATTTGATAATTTTGGAAATTTTATCGGGTCGCGCCTGTGTCGTGTCGGGATTAAATTTGAATTATTAAAAGTGAATAAATTATAAGTCACCCATATGGTCATTTTAATTTCGTCAATGTGTCCGGAAGGGTCGAGATAGTCAAAATAATGTGCCCGGGGGTTTAGTTTGGGTCTCGGAGCGTTTTTAAGCCTAATTAACATCTCGGGAGGGCGTTTTAGACATTTTGTATTTTGGGGCATGGAAACCCACGAATTTTCTAAGGTTTTATCAGATGTTAGGGGTTGTCTTCTAGGGTTAGCATAACCAAAAACCAAGAACGACCATTGGAGAGGAAGAGGAGAAGCTTTCCAAGGAGTTCTAGGCCAAGAACTCCATCGTTAGCACCGCCGTCACCGCCAAATTGTAGATCGCACAACGAGGAACACAATCACACCAATTTCTTCCACAAATCAGAAACGAATATTTCCAAGCAAGTATCTATCTTGATTTATTTTAGTTAATTCTTCAATTATATTAGTCTAGGGATTGATTAGAACCAATTTCATGAAAAGAAAGCATATATTGGAGACTAGAATTCACATGTTATAGAGGTAATAATCATGTTCTAGAAATCTATTTCACATGTAGAGGTTAAACCACGAATTTTCATTGAGTTAGTAATAGAAAATCTTGAAAAAGAATGGGAAAAACTAAGTTAAGATAAGATTAGGGTTCTTGAGGTTTATATAGATTTTGCCCTTGTGAATTGTTATACTTGATGAAAACTCAAATGTTTTACGTAGGAAATTATTTATTTGGGTATATAATCCGTGTAGTATCATTTGTTGGGAGTTTGGGAGTGAAATATGATGATTTGGTTGAGTTTGGAGAAGGATTTCCGTATTCGAATTTTCTGCAGTTTCGTCATAACTGCTTGATCGATCGATCGAGCAAAGAACATCGATCGATCGATGATCGATTGATCGACCCACTTCCATCGATCGATCGACCCCTCCTGGAAAATTCATATTCCTCTTTTAAATAATTTATTTCGATTAAAATGAGTGGTAACCTTTGAACATTATTGTTAGAATATTTTGGGATATAAAGAGGACCAATAGGACTTTGTAAAAGTGGAGCATTTAATGTAAAGATGAAATTAGTGTTAACGGGGATTGATTTAAACTTAAGGAACAATGGGAACGTGTGTCTAAAGGAGTCAGACTCGTAAGGAAGTTACGTGGTGAAATAAGAGAGTACCTACTGAAATTATACATAGGGAGATAGGATACTACGAGTGATACGAAGTAAGTTTGGAATAATCCCATAAATAAGAATAAAAGAGACGAGCCGTTATATGGGATAATCTAGTAATGTGTACTAAGAATGAATATCATAAGTATGGGTCATGAGTGTACCTAATTTAGAAATGGGAATGGTAGTATACATATGTATGACTGTGTTTGTGCATATACTATATACGTGTAAAAATCATCCCCGCGCTACTTACTATCACTGAGGTTACCATGTCGAGACAGTCTTATCTCGATGTGACCTTTATGGGGGATATTAACTTGTACCCTAGAACATAGGAATCCTTGGTACAGGCTATCTGATCGATAGTCAAACGGTCCTAAGAGACGTGAGGGTATGTGATGACCTCTTAGTGACTTGGAACTATGTTTCGCCTTAATTTGTATGTGTTTTGTGTTAATACAGTTCGAGAGTGATTCCGAACTAGTATTTCCCTTAGTACGAGTGATACGGGGACTTGATAGCAGAGTATGCCAGCACCATAAATTTTATGTGGGGTGCCGATAGTGTATATATATATATATATTATATGAGTGATTGATATATATATAGACTTGAAATTGGTAACTTTCTACTGTGACTAAAAGTAGTGAAGTAATGAATAAATATTTTGACTTTAACACAAGTGTTTCAAAAGTTTCAGGCAATACTGAAAGACTTTATCATGAAATGAAATTCTTATGAAAACGTTACTCTCAGAAATTAATTATCTTATCCCTAGTAATGTTCGGTATGAAACCTTATGAGGAATTTAAGATAAGCTGAACTTGTGGGATTAATAGTGCGGTAGGTGTGCACATTAGAAGAGAGGTGAAAATTTCTCAAGAGAGTGCCGCATATTAATATGATTGTTGCATTATTCGGTAAGCATTTTAAATACTTGCTAAACTAAAATTTTAAATGTTTTACAATCGGGCTCTGACCCATTTCCTGTTATCTCTTCTCTCTTGTATATATATGTGTATATTACAAGTGCCCAGCCATAGGGGCGTCATGCATATGATTCTTTGAAAGGAATGTGTTGCAGCTTAGGTGGGAGTTGCAGGCATTTTTCTTAGACGATCTCATTATTGACTCCACTCTTAGTTCTGTTTTATCGAGTTGGGCATGTGTCGCCTTTTTTACTTATTGAGTTGGTTTTGTCAGAGATTATGATTCATTTACTTTTAGTATTTTACTTTGGAATTTGTTAGTGTCAGGGTGTTTTTTCCTTCGTGGTTTTAAATTTTGAATTAGTTATTTGAATGCTTAAATTGCTTGGATGATCTTTTCCAGTCTAGTTATTTGTGTGACTCTTAAAGTGTGAATTATGAAAGATTTTATTATTGGACTTAAATTAAAAATAGAAATAATGTTTTAAATGGTTTTGACACTTAGCTTAATTATTTTGGGTGTTCAAATTGGAAAGTTTATTTTGTGACAGTGATGCTAAGAATGAACCAACCGTTCACCTTGGTTATAATTTAATAAAGTATTGATCACCCGATATTTAATTAGGCGGGGTGTCACAATAACCTATTAGGCTGGCATAAAAATTTTACTTAACTAATCTTTTTAAACAATTTTCAATTAAAACATTCACACCGTTTGAATAAAAAACTGAAGTGAAATGGAATAACCGAACACTCGGTTTAACATAATACAACCATAAAAATGTTGCACTCAAAGGCGGTAAAAGAATAAATAAATCCAATTGGGCATTAGCCCGAGTGTTTATACAGTACCTCCTATCTAGATTACAAGGATAAAAGCATCTAGAGTTAACCTGCATGCATCCACAGCTGCTGCAGCAGACATCTGACTTGAAGGAATCATCATCTAGGCATCCCTATGTCTGGACACCTATATATACATAATATGTAGCAAGAAATGGAAAAATAGGAAAACGGGTCAGAGCCCGAGTGTAAAAATATTTTGCAAGTGGATAAATGCTTTATTTTTAAAATAGGTTTTATCGCATATTTAGATTGCTATCGCACTCCCAAGAGATACCCCTCACCCCTCTTCTAATGGTGCACACCTAACGCATTCGTTTAAAACATCCTAGTTAAGCTACCCCAACTAACTAATCTAATTCACCCGTCTGCTAGAAACCTCGACAACCCGAGTACTAAGGGCTAAACTTCTCTCCATTCTCAACATTGCACTGCGTTCGTTCGTGGGGTGTCTCACGAAGCGAAATCCAAACAAGGAACCACCCCGATACACTACTGCTCGGCAGCGTCCATCGTCGAGATCCATTAGACTTCAGCACATTACATGTATATAAGACTCAAATAAACATACAATAATAAATTATATATTCATACTAAAGCTCCATATTCATTGTCATATACATCCGGATCCAAATTTACCAGAAAGGGGAAAAATACACCTTATTAGGATTTTCACTTTATATGCATGAGTTTACTACATGATAGCTTGTCTTCATATACAATCAATAAACTGTACTCATCTAGTAGTTAATTATACCTATTGCACACATAAGTATAATAACCATCCCAACGAGCTATAACTCGAGGATGCGATCTCTCAATGCTATCATCTTCCAGGGCAACACTCACATACCATCCTGGGGACCAGCGGTCAGACTCAATATCACCGACATCGCGGCCATAAGTCATAACGTCTGGGAAACGGTCATAGTTCCTCCCCGAAAATGAGACGAAACATACCCACCACGTCTCTCCCCTAATAAAAATCACACAATATAACAATGGATGTTATGACCTGGGGACTATACGCTCCCTGCTCCTCAAGCCAGGGGCCTCACCCACATAGTGCAACTTCCCATGATAGCACTAGAGGGGGTATGCTTCACATAAATATATATACCATTCACACATAGATATATATACATATCCGTATCATATCATATATATACCGTAATCACATCATATATATATATATATATATATATATATATATATATATATATATATATATATATATATATATATATATATAAATAAGTTAGGGAAGATTTTGAATTGTCTACACATTTTAACGATCAAGATGTGTAACACTCCTTACACATTTTTACACATTTTAAGGGTTCAGATCACCTCCCTATCTTTTTTACCAACCTACCCCTTAATTCTTTGTTTTCCCCCTCTTTTATACTCACCAAAATTACACTTTCATTCAAAAATGAGGGTATTTTTGTAACACTCTCTCCCTCACACTCTCACTTCACACGCGAATCCCCATTTCTTTCTTTATCTCTCTCTCAGCTTCATTTCTAAAAAACACACGACATTAACCCTACCGCACTAAGCTTCCACGCCATCACGTAACCTCTCACATGCCCGTTCACTACCATTTTCCATCACTTATTCAAATGTAAATGGTTATTGTTTAGATTTTTTTGATAGTTATGAGTTTATGTTTTCAGATTTGTATGCCATTAAATACATTCACGCTTCAATGGTTTTTGGTGTTCTTTGGTTTTCATTTTTTGTCTTATTTTGATTCGGTTCAGATCAAAATGGTTCCGAGATAGGGTGCAGATATTTGGGTCCTCTCCCACAGATACAAACGAAAAAAGTAATCTAGGTGAGAAGTTTTCTATTTTGGATCTCATATGTTTTGTTTGTAGAAAAGCGATGTACCCCTCCCCACAACAGATCTCATATGTTTTGTTTACTATTGGGTTTCTTTTTATTTTTTCAGTTAGTAATTTAGGGTTACTGTGTAGATTCTTTGTCAAATGTTTCTTTTGATTCTAATACCTCTTTGTAACAATAATTTTATTCCAGGTAAGTTGAACATTGAACACCAGTTGTTTGGAAAAATGTGCAAGTGAGTACTCTAACTTCTTTATTTGTATGTTTAAATATTTTGCCTTCTCATTTTGAACGGTTTTTGTATATGTAGATATACATGTATTATATAATTTGGTTCATATATATCATATGTATTCATTTGTATTTTATAAATATATATACAATCAGGTGTTATATGATTTATAGATTTCTTTCATATAAGTTCATATAAACATACAAATAAGGTATTTATACAAATAGTTCATATAAACATACAAAAACCGTTCAAATAAAATCAGGTATTTATATAAATCATATGTATTTATATGTTTTCTCTATGAAGAAGATACGGTATTATATGATTTATAGCTTTCTTTCAAATAAGTTCATTGCTTGCTTCCTTATAGCACTGCTTTATTTCCTCGTTCAAAGAATTTTTTCATGTTGCCTAGATGGATTACTTCTTATATAGGGATGAAAGTTTTTGTTGGGTTATAGGCATAACAAAGGAAGGTTTTTTTGGGCGGTCTTTATGTAGTTGGTTTGATTTTTTGGATATTATTATACACGATTCTTCCAAGATATTGTCCTCATGCATACACAGATTACATATCACTTGATTTTCTTTTTTCCCATTTCTTTTATTTGGAAATTTAATATTTTAAGTATTTGATCCATATAATTGATGTGAGGTGCTCGACTACTGCAAATATTGATTTTATTTTCCAAATATTATTTACTTTTTAATTGAGTGTACTTTGGATAGGATTTATGGTGGAATGGATATCCATATAATAAGGGAGGATGGTTTTTGAATCCAAAAAAATGTAGGAGCACATTAAAGGCCGTGATTATTTTCAGAAAAATAAAGGGCCATGATTGCTTCCCTCGATTCAATATCCCGCCCAAATATTTTGCATCACATCTCACCTACTATGGTAACCACACCCACACACCCAATCCCCTCACTCTGATTATCCAATCCATTCTCTCTTTTTTATTTGTATGTTTAAAGATTGTGCCTCAACTGTTTATTTTTTAGACAGAAACTGTATTTTTTTGCATTTTCAGATCTGATTTTTAGTGATGAGATGGACGAGGTGGTGGTGGTAACAATTATTGTGTCATGAGAGAAGGTAAATGGAGCATTGATTTATTTTGGTTATATCGTTTATTTTAATTCGTGGACATCTGTTTTGGTTTGCTGTCACAGGTCACATCACTGTTGTTTTGGTTTGTTGTCACAGCTCGCATTGACCTCCTTTGCATGGCCAACTGGATTAAGGGTTAGTAGGATTCACTAGATGGCAATACTAAAAAAAGAACTGTACGTGCCCATGATTGATGAAAATCAACATATAGGTACACACCCACGTTGTATGCCCAGCACCAACCTAATTAGTCCTTTCAATATGAACTCACAAGCTCAAGGCTTTCCTAATATTAACTTGGTTTAGTTTATTGTCAAAGAAATTAGGTCTGGGCATTCTAATATTCAATATGAATGTAAATCAGTCCGGGCATCCTTCTTTGCTCAAGCCCTCAAATCGTTGCAAATAAATTTGGTGTTGAGACTATGAGGTATATCTAATCAACATTGGAATGTGTTCATCAACTGTTTGTGCTCCATATGCTTCATCAATTGTTTAAATGTGTAATATTGAAAGACGTATTATAAATATGATTATACTGATCATCTATAATGAATCATCCAGTGTAAATATTGATTAGTTGTACTACATTATGAATCATTCAGTGTTAATTTGTTATAATGATTAGTTATTGTACTACATTATGATAGCTTGAAATTGATCATCCAGTGTTCATATTGAGTTAGTGTACTTCATAAATAAAGTGATCATCCAGTGTGAATAAGAATGTAAATACTTGATCAATAGCTTTAAAGTGATCATCCAGTGTTAATATAATGAATTGCATTATGTTGATGTAATATAATTTGTCTAATTGGCTTTATTTTTTTTAGAATCAATATAAGGAGAACTATAGAACTTTTAGTTGTATAAATCTGATTTTAATTTTTTGAAAGTGTTTTGAGTTGATTTACATGTTATTATTTCTTTAGAGTTTCTTTAGAGATACACACCAACTAACTAAGGTTGTGCAACAATTCAACTTTGTATATTTTCCTTTGTATTGTGTGTCCATTTATCTAGCACTATGCATTTATTGCAACTAATTATTTGTAGCAGGTGTTGAGTCTGATTATTTGCAGCCGGTGTTGCATCTGATTGTTTGGAGTATGTGATCACGAATCAAGGTTCATATGATTGATCATATTTTAGGTGTGATTAAGTCAGTGACCATACTCCACTACTAATCCACAAGACCCTATTTTGATGCTTGATATTGATATTTCTCAATATCTTAAGGACTTTAACTATATTGTATTTTTGACGTCAACCGAGGGACTTACTGAGGTTCATATGATTGAAAATTGGAGCTTTCACACTTTTGGGATCCACCCGATTCGACGAAGAACTCATCCACACAACGCCACCAAAAACTCCATTATCACGATGCCGCTGATTTTGGTTTTGGTTGAATCAGGTAATACAATAGGCTTAATTTGGCTCTTGAGATTGCAAAAGAGAGTGCTCCTTCAATTACAACTGCTAGATTTGATGCTCAAACTAGAGTTGATACAGAGAGGTTTAGAGAATCCTTATGGAACATATTATGCTTATGTACATTTTCTTATGTTTTTTAAATGCTTATGTACATGTTCTTATGTTTCATCATTGCAAGGTACACGAATGCGAAGGCAGAGGCATCCATTTGGGCTCAAAGAATGGAAAATGTTATTCGAGTGTTCTCTTTTTTCTTACTTTTATTTGTTAGTTTGGTTTTGAAAGTGACATTTGGTTTGAAATTGGTAAACTATGACATAAATGGGGAAGGGTCATCATTATTGTGCTGTTGCAAAAGGCATCATAAAAATCAACTCCCTGACTACCGTTGCTCAGTTTCTTTCACAGCTTATATCAATCCCAACTTATTTCTAACTTCCAACTCATCCCTACGCCATGACAAGTGGAAGCTTTTGTAAAACTTTAAAAACCCATTAAAGATTAAAAATGTTCGTTTTCTTTTTTAGTACGGTCGGCCAATGAGGAGTCTATAGACCAGTTATTCTTCCCATGTAAAATCTCTAAAGTGCGTAGGTTTCATTTATAAATATTAGACATTATTCACTTTTCTCACTGATTATATGTGGACTGATTTTACATAGGCATGTATTGAATACATCTGATTATATGTGGATTGATTTTACATAGACATGTAAAATCTCTGCCAAGCTCCTTAATATAATACATAAACATGTATTGAACACATATGTTATGCTTAAGAATTCAGGTACTGATTATATGTGGATTGATTTTACATTCATAACTCTTTAAAGATGCCTATTTATGTGAATAACCCCTTACATTTTTAATTCCTCATCTCATGCATATTTTAACCTTCTCTCTTGCTTTATTCCTAGATTCCGCATGTCAACCTTATATGTTATTTTAGTCTTGAAAGTGACATTTGGTTTGAAATTGGTAAAATATGACATAAATGGGGAATGGTCTGATCATTATTGTGCTGTTGCAAAAGGCATCATAAAAATCAACTCCCTGACTACCGTTTCTCAGTTTCTTTCACATCCTATATCAATCCCAACTTATTTGTAACTTCTATCTCATCCCTACGCCATGACAAGTGGAATCTTTTGTAAAACTCCAAAAACCCATTAAAGATTAAAAATGTTCATTGTCTTTTTTAGTAAGATCGGCCAATGAGGAGTGTACAGACCAGTTATTCTTCCCATGTAAAATCTCTAAAATGTGTAGGTTTCATTTATAAAGATTAGACATTATGCATGTTTCTCACTGATTATATGTGAACTGATTTTACATAGACATGTAAAATCTCTATAAAGCTCCTTAATATAATACATAGACATGTATTGAACACATCTGTTATGCTTCAGAATTCAGGTACTGATTATATGTAAACTGATTTTACATTCATAACTCTTTAAAGATGTCTATTTATGTGCATAACCCCTTATAGGGCTGTCAATGGACCGGGTCTGGACCCGGACCCGATCCGGACCCGACCTAAATTAACGGATCTGAGCAAATTTTATAGACCCGATTATCCGATTACCCGATTAGTTAATGGATCGGATCTGGATATACATGACTCCGATCCGATAAGGACCCGACCCGAATGTGTATATATATAATATAATAAATATATATATATATATATAAGTTATATATTTATATATAAAAACAGTTTTATATAAAAACTGTTTTTATATATATATATATATATAACTTATATTTTATAAAAAACTGTTTATATATATATATATATATATATATATATATATAAACAGTTTTATTTTATATAAAAACAGTTTTTAAATAAAACTGTTTTTATATAAATATAACTTATATATATATATAAAAACAGTTTTTATATTGTTTTTATATAAAACTGTTTTTATATAAATATAAGTTATATTTTTATAAAAACAGTTTTATTTATATATATATATATATATAAAAACAGTTTTTTTTTTTTTATATATATATATATATATAATCGGGTCGGGTATTCGGATCGGGTCTCCGGGTCCTTAACGGATCCGGGTCTGGATCCATTTTCTGAGACCCGTCGGGTAATCGGGTAAGACCCGATCCGTTAAAAATATACCCGGATCGGATCTGGATATACCCAGACCCGATCCAGACCCGACCCGTTTACACCCCTAACCCCTTACATTTTTATTTCCTCATCTCATGCATATTTTAACCTTCTCTCTTTCTTTATTCCTAGATTCCGCATGCCAACCTCATATGTAAATCCATATCTTCAAGGTTTGCTACTCTCATGATGTGAAAGTGAAACAAAGTTGCATGGGGTTCTCTCTATTTTGGTATGTTTCACTATTCTTTTATGTTTTGCTTTTATGATTTTGCATTTTTTAATTTATATATTTTGGCATTTTATGTTAATGTATATATAGGTTTCTGATCTTGAAAATATTTGGATTTTGATTATTTATAGGTTTAGTCAAATCCCTTGCTGTGGATGGGTTGCTGAAGGTTCATAAACGTGTTGCTGAGGTGGACAATGATGCAGTAGCAGCTCATGCGGTTTGCACAAGGCTGCACATGGAAGTAGCTTGATTGGGAAATAGGGTGCCACTATAAAGTCTATTCAAGCGGTGACAAATTGATTTGGAACATATTTGGGAAGAATAATAATAATAAAAAGAAGAGATTGTAGATGTTTCTTTCCAGCCCTATCTCTTTGCATGCCAGAGGTTTCAACTCTGATAAGTCAATTTTAGTTTCCAATGGCAGCAGTAGGTTTCAAAATCGATCACGACGTGATCGTTTTTTTCGGTTTGAAGGTCGATTTCTACCCGAACATAAAATAACATCTAACTAATTTTCTTGATGGATCGTGTTATAAATGGTTTTATTTTTTTCGAACATGTTGGTAATAGCAGGTGCTAACGACAGATCTTTTCGCCGGTGTAAGGTCGATGATCCAATTTTTTTCTTTTGTTTCTCGCTGAAAAAATGAATGTGTACCTGAGTAGTGGGTCATCCGACCTCATCTAGCCCTCACCACAACTTTCATCCGCCGACCTCATCTCCTCCCTCATTTAAGGTACTGCTTTTGCTATAGAAAATGGGTGGTTTCACTGAACTTATTTCATCTCAGCCCTAATTTAAGGCACTTCTTTCATTTCATTGCTTTTACTGATCAAATTTGGCACTTCTTTCATTTCATGTCTATTTTCATCTCTATACTTAAGATCATGTAGTTCTTTGATGAAAAATTTCACCCTTAGGTATGTATGAGTTTATCAAAGCAGCACACTACTATTTCTTTAAATTGAGGTTCTTTTTTACAGATCTGATCATTCGTGCATGTCGTTTAGAGGTACTTAGGTATGTCATCCAAAGGTATTTTCATATTTATGAGTTAGGACTTTTCTTCTTTGTTTTTATTGATTTTTTTATTTTTATTATTTCTTTTATCTTTTTGGGGTTTGGAAGTATAACTATAAAAATATTATTTCAAAAATTCCCCTTTGATTTTGTGTTGGTTGGGTCTGTGTCATTTATAGGTACTTTTCTTCTTTGTTGTTCATGAAATTTTATTGGTTACTTGAATAATGTGCTCTCTATATCCGTTTAATGCCTGATCTACCCTCAAATTTGTGTGGTTCTTTTTTCCCCCTCAATGTACTATTTCTCATCAGCCATTAAATTGTTGTTTGTCTATGATTCATTTAGAAGGGTGCAAGTAAGTTAGGATAATTTAAGCATATGTTTCCACTCTGATTGTTTCCATTCTGTTTATTCGCTGATTTTGGCATATACATATTGATTGTTTTGATTTTTTAATTTATTTGTCGAATAGGGTGATGCAAAATGCAACGTCGTTTACGCGATCCTACACATGACCTAAAAAGCGACACATTAGGCAGTCGCAATTTTAGACATTGGTAATCACGCTCAAACCTGAGTTGGGGCAATGTTATAAATTAAGAATTCTGACTCACTTATTTTATGGATTTCATTATGCAGTTAGAGTGCCATTAGCAGCCTTGAGTTCAAGTTACATTTATAGGTCATTCCAAGCTTCAAAGATCATTATCAAGCATAGTGATAATGTAACTTGAAAGCTGGAAATGTAACTGGAAATCTTGATAAATGTAACTTGAAATCTGGAAAAATTATCAAGAGTTGGAGCTTTACCAAACCATCCCTTTCTTAGTGATCATTATCAAGATTTCAGGGCAGATAAAGCTCCAAATGTTGATAATGATCATTATCAAGATTTCATAGTTGCAATAGCATTAGAGCATTAAAGTACCAAACCACCCATTTACTGTAAAAATGAGATTAATTATTGATCATTAGAGTGCCATTAGCAACCCTGATTTCAAGCATCATAAAAGGGCAAGAAGGGCTGGAATCGCAGCCCTGATGCAAGCTAGATCCAATTTCAGGGCTGCAATAGCAAATATCAAATCCAATATTTATTTTTGTGTTTTTTTAAAATAGGAGTTTATCTCTTAACGGCATTTAATTTTTGTTTTATTTCAGATTAAAGGTTATTAAAGTGGTTGTGAAGTGTTTAGCAAAGTTATTTTATTCAGAAATAGATGTTTGCCCATTTTAACCTTTATTTTGCTAGAACTAATGCAATAATTATAGTCTAGGGACTATTTTAGTGCTTGAGACATAGTTCAAACATGTAATTTAATAAAAAGTTACATGATTGAGGATCCAATTTGACTGCTTTTGATAATATCACACCACATGAACTTATCTAATCCATTAAACTAAGAAATGTTTTGGTCTAATAACATATACAGTGAAGAGAAATTAATCAATTATAATGATCTAAGTTCTTATATTGAGTAGGTATATTTAGAAGAAGATTCATTCGGTTAAGCACATAGAGCAGTTAAAGATTACATAGGGGTAGTACGAGAATGAAGTAGGTCTGTGCATTTGTAGCAGGGGCTATATGGATGGGTATGGGAATGGAGATATATTAAATTTTTGGGTGTTTGATGGTTTTCATAAGTAGTTTATGCTCAGTTTTTTTGGGTGTTTGATAGTTGTAGACACGCCATACCTCAAGTTTTTGCATATCGTGTTACACTATTAGATCCTAACTCTATGCATTTTTCTATCTTCATGCTATTGTTTCATATCTACTATTGTTTCATATGAACCATATGAATGTGGCGTGCAAGGCATAACTTACGAGTTGCGACTTCTCCAATATTGTGTTCAGATGTGTTGTATATTACGTGATGCCTTAACAGCGATTTAAGTTTATTTTGGTTTTAAGTTTGTTCAAGTTTATGTTTTGTTTTTCAGTTTTATGTTTATTCAAGTTCTGTGATTTCATTTTTCAGTTTCAAGTTTGTTAAAGTTTAAGTTTCTTTGTTCAAGTTTTAAGTTTGTTCAAGTTTAAGTTCCGTTGTTCAAGTTGGTTTAGTAATATGTTTACATTATTTTTACGCTTCTAAGTCTTGATTTCTAATTAATTTTTAATTGCTAATTCATTTTATTATTTATAGGAGAAAACAACAATGGAAAGAAGAGAATCTGGGTGATCCGAACTGCGGAATGTGAGATTGATAAATGCAGCAAGTTTTTTCAGATCCAAACCGGGTAACACCCAAACAAGACCAGATCGGCCACCGAAAAAATACTGAGGCGAGGAAATGCAACCCGAACACGATCCAACCACCACCACAATGCAAACACGCCACATATCTTCTTCTTCTAAACCTCAAGAGTTGTTCTTCCCCAACTCGAATCGACTGATTTACTTCCCTGTAGAAGGGTTTTTTGTTTTTTGGATTTATACCTTTCCTCATTTTCGGTTGAATGTAATGGTTAGGTAGGTTGTGTTTTCTACTCTCGAGTCGATTGTTTTGGCTTGGGGTCTTAGTTTTGATGGGTTATTTTTTGTAAATGGTTGACAAATGGGTTTGTTCCTTTACGAAATCTAATGCTAGATGTAAAAAAATATTAGTGAAAAGTTTAATGAGTATTGGGGGGCATAATTTATTGATGGATATAACAGCAATTTCGAATTTTCAATATAAAATTAAATTGATTGAAGTTTTCTTTTCTAAACTCTATTTAATTTTTATGTCGATGAGCGTATTGAATTGGTTCATTTTTTTGTATGAACTTTGGGATGAATATGTTGTTGCTCATTCTTAGAGAATTATTACCAATAATGATTCTCAATATGGATTTAGTTTTGCCAATAGTATCATCCTTGGTGGAAGCATGAAAAGTAAAACAAAGACTCATACTAAATTTGATTCGTGTGCACAACAGTTGGATACCACTGAACCTTCAAAATCTGATTCGGGCATATATCTAGAAGGTAGGTATGTATGTATGTAAGGGGGATTCAGAAGTATAATTCAACATGTTAAATTGGTGGAAAGGTTATCCTAATTTTGTCAAACATGGCACATGGTATTTTGTTAATTCCTATTAGCACAGTCGCATGAATCTTAATTTAGTGTTGGTTACATTGTTATTAAGGAGTTGAGAAACTTTTGATTTTTGATCAATATAGAAGCTCTTTGGAACCAAAGATTGTTCAATCTTTTGGTTTGTGCCAGGGATTGGTTACATTGTTATTAAGGAGTTGAGAAACTTTCACGAGTAGCTATAATTAGTAATTATTTTTTATTAGTATTATTAGATTATTATATTAGATTATGATTAGAGTTCGAAAGTGGCCTTTTTATTTTTATTTTTTTGGGAAAGAACTATGAATCCATAACTCTCATGGCATAGAGACATAGCTGCTTTTTTGTATTTTGGTCGGATGTGGCCATTGTAATTGTCTAAAAAGAGCTAAAGCTAACAGATAGATTTAAAGAAAGAAGTAGTTTTGTTGGTGTATTTTTAGTTCTTAAACAAGGTGGATAGTCCAATAAATAAAGAAAATTCTGTCAAAATTTTTAAAGACCATTTTTTTTAATTACACTTTTTTTTTTTGGGGGGGGGGGGGGGGAGCAAAATTCTCACCGTTTTGCAATTACATACTGTGAGAAATTTTCACCGTTTTGCAATTACGTACATTGAATTTTTTTTACCGTTTTGCAATTACGTACTTTGGAATTTTCGTCGTGCCTTCAGGCACGGGCATACACTAGTATATATATATATATATATATATATATATATATATATATATATATATATATATATATATATATATATATATATATATATAGAGGCAGGCTCCTGTGCACATTAAGTTTGCACACTAAGTTTGCACATTACCTTTTTAAAGTAGTAAAAAAAATATTTTTGAGTTGATTTTTTTTGTGTGATATTTAAACATTTCAAGGAACCCATATAAAAAAAATCAGCTCGAAAAAACTTTTTTTGCTAGTTTTAAAAAATCGGTCAAACTTTCTATGCTTTTAAGCCCTTTAAAAACTGTGAAAGTTTGACCGATTTTTTAAAAATAGCAAAAAAAGTTTTTTTGAGCTAATTTTTTTATGTGAGTCCGTTGAAATGTTAAAATATCACATAAAAAAATTGGTGTGCGCCAGCACTCAAAAATATTTTTTTTACTACTTTAAAAACTTAATGTACAAACTTAGTGTGCAAACTTAGTGTGCACAGGAGCCTGCCTCTCTCTCTCTCTCTCTATATATATATATATATATATATATTACATCATTTCTCAAATATATACATGGCTAAAATTGCCAATCTCATAATAATATTTAAGTATTTTCCTACTTAAATATGCCTCACACCTTAATCGCTATTAGGGATTTATATACTCTCCAAATATCCCGATTCATAATCGTATGATAAGTATACCCTCAACTTATCTTTAACCTATAACCCAAATTCCATCCTAGTCGCCTCGTACGAGTTACTCACTAATTCCATATACACTTACTTTTCCTACTCGCACTATTATTTAGCTATAATCGCTCGCTAAAATATTCCCTTGGGTGTCACTCACTCCGAACATCCATAATTAAATAAGTCCTGGAATTTTACCCAATTAATCCAAGGTATACATTTCACTCCAATAATAATTATTTAAAAGTCCTCTCTTGTTTTTCTGGAAATCCCAGCTGTCTAATCCCTAAATTTATTTATTTTCCTAAAAAATATACCTTAGTGCCACACCATCATAACACCCTCCTAGCCCCCATAAGTTTCCCCCAAATGGCTAGTGATAATTTCCTAGATGAATACTTATTTACTCAAATAAATAAACTAGGAACAACTAAATCGGAATTTATCCCATATAATTAACCCTAGGCAAAAATGCCAAAAATCCTGAAGGGTCGATCGATCGACCCTGGACCGTCGATCGATCGATTGCCCCAGACAGCTTCTTCTCCGAGAAGCTGTTTCATCCATTAAAGCTTCTCCCAAGCTTTTGTATCCTCACCTAATGTCCCCAAACCTCAATCAACTACATATACACAGACAATAAGGGTTCTAAACATCCTAGAAGCCCTTTTGCAACAACAATTTTTGACTAAATCCTAAGTTTTCCAATTGGGATATTTTTTCGGGGTTAATCCCTTAAAATTTTTCAAAAACCCATTTTGGTTCACAAAAACCCATCCCGAAAATCTTTGTGGTTTATCACTACCAACTATAATATGAGATTTATGCTTTAAATGAAATAAGCAAGTAAACACTTGGCTCGTGGATAAAATCCGATGACCTTGAGTCGAATCCCGCGGAGTTTGGTCGGAACCTCCCTTTTCTTCCTCTTTTCTGTCTTCCTTTCCTCTCCTCTTTCTTTTCTTCCTTTTCTTTCCTTCTCCCGTCCCTTATAGAGGGAGAAATACGGGTTTATCCCTTTAAACCCAAAAATGACTCGTTTTCTCAATTACGAGTCCCTATTAGCCCAAAAATTCTCGGATCCTAAATAATACCCCTGGATACTCTATTCTGACTATCTTGGCCATTCCGAGACCAACCGCGCAATTGGAATTTCCATCTGAGGTACTTGACCGCAATTCACTATTTCAATTCAACACAACTTAATGCGGTTTTCCCATAAAAATATTATCCTTTGTCGCTTTACCCAATGGCGACATATAATAAAATACTTCAACTCATGTACTTAATCCTAAAAGTAGATATAACATACATAAAAAATCATTAAATCCTTGAAAACCTCAAAAATTACTATTCACGATAATTTCTTAAATTCCCAAATTGCACTTAATTATTAAATTTAATTTCCCATAAAAGTGCAGGCTATTACAATTCCCCAGTCATAATCTTGTGGTTATGCATCAGTAGTATAAGTCTTAATCGAGTACAATCATCTCATGGTATAACAACACATAATCACATAATCCAAGATGTTTGTGAGTATACACAACTCACACCAAATCACATGGGAAATGCACGCCCACAAATAAAAGATATGAAGGCCTATCACCTATGCCTTCAGATATGACTCGTGCCATACTAGGTATAGTTATAGATCGTCCATAATATAAAACCTCAGAGAATAAACAAACTCATAATTACTACGCCTTCCCATCTATAACATGACCTCCATACCTAAGGTTATAGATAGAATCCCCCATTTATTCCCCATCATGACATGGGTAAGTCAGTCACAGGATCGGGGTAAAAGAAACAAGGTAAGCCCATCTATGTCACCGAGGTACCAACGCAGTCAACATCGTATGCATCGCCCCAAAATTCCTTCTAGTATGTTATCTACGATCATTCACACATCATGGTAATATTTCACATAAAATCCAAGACACAAGTATAACCCTATTGAATTGTGTCAAGCTAACAAGATGTAATACCCCGTACTTTTATGGATATTTTAAATTCCGTAAATGAGTGTAATTTGGAAATTTGGGAAATTTCTGAGAAAGATAATTTTTGGAGTTTATGCGGGCTAGATGATTTCCGATGTATGCTACATTCACTTTTGGGATTAAGTAAATGAGTTGGACTATTTCAAGTACATGTCGCAGTTGGGTAAAGCGACAAAGGATAATAATTTAATTGGAAAACCTGCATTGAGATTTATTGGGTTTAATTAGTGGATTGTGATCAAGTACCTCAGATGGAGATTTTGAGCATGCAAATGGTTTCGGAATGTCCGAGACAGTTAGAATAGAGTATCCGGGAGTAGTGTTTAGGTTTCGAGAATTTTCGAATTAAAAAGGGACTCGCAATTGAGTAAACGAGTCATTTTTTGGGTTTAATAAGGGATAAACCCTTTACTCTCCTATATAAGACACGAGAGAAGGGAAAGAAAAAGGAGAGGAAGGAAGAAAAGAAGAAAGGAAGGGAGAAAGAGGAAGAAAAGTGGAGATTCCGGCCAAACTCCGCGGGATTCGACTCGGGGTCGTCGGATTTTATCCACGAGGCAAGTGTTTACTTGCTTTATTTCATTTAGTGTATATATCTCATATTATAGTTGGTAAACCATATAATTTTGGGGTTAAAACCCTTAAAATAAATTTGAGTAATTTGAGTATGAGTTTACATATTGATGTAATGTGAACTCTTAATGATTTCTAGTGTTAAATCCATGATAATGGAGAGTAGAAACGATTAGAAATGGGGGAAATGGAAAAAATAGGGTTTAAAGGGTTTTTCGATTCAAATCTATGAAAATTTGTTTAATCCTCCAAATTTATTGATGTATTAGTTAGATATCATTGAGTAAATGATATAGTGTTGTGGTAGAGATTTGAGACCATAAAAATGGAGTATGGGATTATTGGTTGGTATTTTGAGGAACTGATTTTCGAGGGGCTGGTATGACCGGTCGACCGCGTCAATGAAGAAGGGTCTACTGATTGGTTTATTAGGCTTAATTTCAAACCACGGTTGACCGGGGGTCCAGGGCCGGTCGACCGACACTCTATTTTTAGCCCAAGATTTTTGGGGATTTTTTTCCTTCTCCTCTTTGGGTTTAAAGCTTAGGGGCCTTCTAAATTAGAGCATTATAGAGGGTTATGATCTAAAGGACTTGAGGAGTTATGAATTGACTTTGGGTTATTTAAGAGGTTAATTTAGGGTATGAACCTATCGAATGTTTAGGATGAGAGAGAGACTTTCGGGGAAATTATTCGAAAAGCGTACGCAAGTACATTTTTATTCACATGGAATTCGAGATATAGGCTAAAGAGGATTGAGTGGCAATCCGGTACGTCTATGGACGACTATTGAATATGGACGACTATTGAATATGTAATAAGAAACCTATGGGATTAAAATAAGTTGAGGATCGACTTATTTAAATATTATAAATTGGTAAATTCAGCGAGTATATAAAATCCTTAAACGTGAATAAGGTACATGTTATTTACCAAGTTAGGGAATACTTTTGGGTTTAGTATTGTGAGTGTGCGAATACTTGGATGTTATTATTTGTGCGAATCTTTTGGGTTATTAGCCATCGTTTGTGTGATTGGCAATTATGACCATTTATATAAATTTGAGGAATGATGTAGAATATATATATATATATATATATATGATACGAATATGTATATATATCTATGTGTGAATGGTATATATATATTCATGTGAAGCATACCCCCTCTATGCTATCATGGGAAGTTGCACGAAGTGGGTGAGGCCCCCGACTTGAGGAGTAGGGAGCATATAGTCCCCAGGTCATAGCGTTCATTTTTTTTATTGTGATTTTTATTAGGGATGAGACGTGGTGGGTATGTTTCATCTCACTTTCGGGGTGGAACTATGATCGCTTCCCATACGTTGTGATTTGTCTTTTACCAAGGCAGTGTGAGATTCAGACCGTTGGTACCCAGTATGGTATGTGAGTGATTCCCTGGTAGATGATAGCATAGAAACTGCATCCTCGAGTTATAGCTCGTTGGGATGGTTATTATACTTGTGTGTATAGTATATTACTTGTGTATGAGAACAATATATATATATATATATATATATCTAGCTAGAGTAAAGAGATAAAATGAATAAATATTAATTCTCATTCCGAGAGAATTCATCCGGACTTATATGGTGATATGTATATGAAAGTGAGTATGATAATGTATATAATTAAATAAGTATGTATATATACGTGGTGTACTAAAGGTCTAATGGATCTCGACGATCGACACTGCCAAGTAGTAGTGTATCGGGGGGTTCTTGTTTGGATTTCACTTCACGAGACACCCCACGCACGAACGTAGCGCAGTGTTGGGACTGGGGAGAAGTTTAGCCCTTAGTACTTGCGTTAAGTAGGATTTCAAAATGGTTAGAACGAGTTTAGTTATGTAGGGTAGCTTGACTAGGTTGTTTAGAAGGATGTGATAGGCATGCACCATTAGAAGAGTGGTGAGGGGTATCTCATGGGAGTGCGATACATCTTTAAATATGAAATAAAGCATATTTTTCATAAATAAAGGATTTATGCACTTGCAAATATTTTCACAACTGGGCTCTGACCCGTTTATATATTTTCCTCTCGTTTGCTATATATATATATATATATATATATATATATATATATATAGGTGTCCAGATACAGGGACGCATCGATGAAGATTACTTCGAGTTTGACGTCTTCTGCAGCAGCTGTGGATGCATGCAGGTTTTTGGTAGATGCTTCTATCCTCGTAATCTAGATAGGAGATACTGTATAAATATTCGGGCTGATAACCAAACTGAAATTATTTTTTAACGCCTTTTATTACGGATTTCGATTGAGTTGTATTATTGTTAAACCGAGTGTTCGGTTATTTAATTTTATTTTCAGTCTTATATATAAATTGTGTGAATGGTTTATTAGAATGGTTTTTTAAAAATGATTAGTTAATTAAAATTTTGACGACAGCCTAATAGGTTATTAGTAATTAATTTGGTTTTTGACAGTTATGCTAAGAATGAACGATATGAGACTCCTGTTTTAATTTGGTACAGGATTGATCGCCGGGTATTTTATTAGGTGGGGTGTCATAGATGGTATCAAAGCATAAGGTTCTAGTGTCCTGAGGAATCTGTGTGGACGTACTATGCTTTCAGTGTTGCTCTCGATTTGATATAGAGCCTTAAGATTAGGATTGTTGATTCCTCTTGTGAGATTTCGTTCTCCTGCCATTTCATAAGATTATAGTAATCTTTTGCTCGCTCGTTCGAGATTCGTTGTTTGATCGATGAAGGACGGCCACAGAAGGCCATTGCAAGGGTAGCAGAAGGTGGGACCCTATTTGGAGCAGTTAGTTGAAATTGGAGACTAGGACCACAGTAGAGGTCACTCTCCTTGTGGAATTTATCAAGAATTGTTACAACGACTACTAAGGTATAGTAGTTATAACTATTCAAGCACCGGTATAGTAGAAAGTACTGCTATAGTTGAACTACCCAGTGAAGTCAAACTGGGAAAAATTCAAAAGGTCTTTGATAAGCACCACACCTTGAAGTTAAGTCATGAGAAGTAAGTGTAGTATTACTCAGTGGAAGTAGAAGGCTTAGAAGCTTTGGCTTAGAGTAGGGTGTGGAAATACCCATATGTGAAAATTTGAGGAAAAAATTTTCACTCGTGGGAGCAATATTGAAATGGTGGGAACAGTGATCATGATATTCGGGGGACCAGGATGTGTTGCTCGTAGAGGAATCTCACGGACGGTTTTAATCACAAATTCCTTTGGTTTATTAGGAAGGAAGAGAATGCCATTTTGAATTATTCACATAAGGTTCGGCTAGAGGCCGACAGTGAATAAATAGTGATATAGAGAAGTGAACCTAGTACCGAAGTAAGGTATGTAAAATGAAGACAGAGTCCTTCAGTGGAATGATAGACTCACTGGATAAGTGTTACTAACACTTGTGGAAAATTTGTATCCATGGAACCCCATTGGTGGACATCCACCCGAGGAATTAATTGAACCAGGGCTGTTGAAGTCGGTGGCGGAGTTTCCTTTTAACGAAGAAGTTAAGCGAACTATGAAGGCAATCATCAGGATCAAGGCTATAGAGTTTGAGATACTGATAACCTTAACTTGGTCAGGGTGACCAGAGGTGGGGAAAGTTGCAACGTGGAATGTAGAACCACGCACTTTGACCTTGCCCGGTAGGTGTTAAAGGACAAGAATAGGGTGACGAGGTGGGACATAGATTAAAGTAGTTTCTGGTTCAGTTATGACAAGTATAGCATGTCTCGGAACCATTGGAGTAGCTAGGGAGATTGGGGAAGTTATTATGAGTTTCACCTCGAATGAAGGGGGTATATTATGTGTGACAAGATTGAGTCACAGTATTTTATTAGCCCTAGATTCGTGTGTGATTAAATTTTATTAGTAGTATCGATAACATTATATAGTATATATTTGTGTGTTTTTCCACCATAACGGGGATTTATTTTCTTTCATTCGCTGTGAAAAGTGGGTGTTAGTATTTTGAGTTTATATCAGGTTTGTATTGCTTATTTTGTGTGTGTTATATGGGTATGGTATTATATTGAGTATAATGTGTTCTTCGTTGATCAGAGCGATAGCAGGAAAATGATTGCAAGACTATCATGTCCGCGCTTCCAGGGTGGAATAGGTTGTTGTTGCGATATCTCACCTGGATACAGGTTGAGTTCGCCTTTGTTATATGTATAGATGGAACTTCGGTGAGCAGATATTTCATTATTATGATTCGACTGTGTGGCGACCTTATAGATATAATTTAAAGTATGCAAGGTTTATTATTGAGCTGTGAGTTTAAGCTCATTATTTTTTGCGCTAAGGACATAGTGTTATACGAGTGCTTGGTGGTGTGGCTCCTGAAAAGAAATAGGAGTTCAGACCACATTTTGTTGAAAGAGGGGATATGGTTATCCCGGTTACACATTAAAGCTAACGGACCTCCACGACCGACAAAGTTAAGTAGTAGTGTATTGGAGAGGTTCCTTGTTTGGATTTTTCTTACGAGAGTCTCCACGCATGAACCTTAACGACGTCGGGAGTGGAGAGATGTTATGGGATGCAAGGATGTTGGTTTTGATGATAAGTTATATAGTGTGGAGGAAAAACTATAGACTGAGAGCCGTATGATGATGGTATGCTTATGGAAATATAAGTACTATGGAGAAGCACTGACATGGTTCTCTCACTGCAACTATCTGGGTGAGGCAGGAGTTGGAGAAATTGATTTGAGGCTTATAGCCAGGCCTTGGATAAAAAGGCAAATTTGGAGGTAGTTTGTTTTGGGTATGATGTTCGTAATATATTAGAAGAGAGTAGGTGCCTCGATTAGTTAGAATTTCCAATTCGCCAAGGTGGAAGGATAGAGTGGTAGAAGAATTTTAGTAGGTTAGCGATGTACGACATAGGAAGTCCCACTCGTGTGCCTTAGGCCGTTATATCTCGATGGCCGACGACGCGAGGGAGTAGTGTAATGGGAGGTTCCTTTTTGGATTTCGCTTTGCGAGACGTCCCAAGCATGAAACCGAGCAAATGTAGGGAGTTGAGAAAGGTCTTGGGCACTAGTGACACAATTTAGGATAGTACTCAATTCACGAGGGTAGGAAACCATATCGATCATAGAATTATTAGGAAATAAGTTCAGCACAATTAGTAGCGCCGACTTAAGAAGTTAGTTGTGAGTTAACCACAAGAAGATTAGTGGATTAACTTTGAATAAGGATTGGATTTCAATGTATTGGAAGAATTGAATTTTATGGGTTAAGAAAACCCATGTGTGAGTATTACACCGAGGAAATAAGGCCCATTGTTTAGAGAGAGTGTACATGTCGGACGTTTACAATAGTTGTGCAGAGAAGCATGGGTTATAAGGTGTGTGGGCACCCTAGTAAGTTGGTTTTATATACCACCTAAAATAGAAGGGGCGTATTATATAAAGTTGAAGATTATGTCGTGAGGAAGTCATGAATGAATTTGGTGTGTGTTGGATGGAATGTCGTAAAA
This sequence comes from Sambucus nigra, assembly GCA_949130495.1. Classification (NCBI taxonomy): domain Eukaryota; kingdom Viridiplantae; phylum Streptophyta; class Magnoliopsida; order Dipsacales; family Adoxaceae; genus Sambucus; species Sambucus nigra. The sequence continues at coordinate 678,777,112 of OX422211.1, forward strand.
GGTACGCGATAATCCAATTGTATAGGGTAATAAGAGGTAGCATGCCCAAGATAAGCGATGACACTTATGGGAGTAGTCAAGCGTTAGAGTAATTCCCTTTTTGAGGGAAATTAGATATCCTCATTCAGATGAGTAAATGCTTAGAATCATGATTCTCCGGTGAGATTTAGACGTTAGAGCGGTGGCTATCGGCTCATTTTCTCTATATGTGGTACTAGAAACGATGCGTGCAGTGTGACGTTATTAGAGTCACCTTACGACGAGGTAGTGTTGTAGCACATAGGGATTTAGTTAAGCTAGTACGTTATAGTATGAACCTTGAGATAGGTGGGTACCGAACGAGTGTATGATTGAGGTGTGATTAACGATCCTACGTTGGTAGTACCAGTCGTATCCAAATTTCACGGGCAAAAATTCCGTTGTAAGGGGGGGAGTATGTAATACCCCGTAATTTTATGCATAATTTAAATTCCATAAATGGGTGTAATTTGGAAATTTGAGAAATTTTTGAGAAAGATAATTTTTGGAGTTTATGCGGGCTAGATGATTTTCGATGTATGCTACATTCACTTTTCGGATTAAGTAAATGAGTTGGACTATTTCAAGTACATGTCGCAGTTGGGTAAAACGACAAAGGATAATATTTTAATTGAAAAACCCACATTGAGATGTATTGGGTTTAATTAGTGGATTGAGATCAAGTACCTCAGATGGAGATTTCGAGTGTGCGAATGGTTTCGGAACGGCCGAGATAGTCAGAATAGAGTATCCGGGAGTAGTGTTTAGGTTCCAGGAATTTTGGGATTAAAAAGGGACTCACAATTGAGTAAACGAGTCATTTTTGGGTTTAATAAGGGATAAACCCTTTTCTCTCCTATAAAGGACACGAGAGAGTGGGAGAAAGGAAAGAAAAAGGAGATAAAGGAAGAAGAGAAGAGAGGAAGGGAGAAAGAGGAATAAAAAGAGAGATTCTGGCCAAACTCCACGGGATTCTACTCGGGGTCATCAGATTTTATCTACGAGGCAAGTGTTTACTTGCTTTATTTCATTTAGCGTATATATCTCATATTATAGTTGGTAAACCATATAATTTTTGGGTTAAAACCCTTAAAATAAATTTGAGTAATTTGAGTATGAGTTTACATATTGATGTAATGTAAACTCTTAATGATTTTTAGTGTTAAATCCATGATAATGGAGTGTAGAAATGATTAGAAATGGGGAAAATGGCAAAACTAGGGTTTAATGGGTTGTTGGATTCAAATATATGAAAGTTTGTTTAATCCTCCAAATTTATTGATGTATTAGTTAGAAATAATTGAGTAAATGAATATAGTGTTGTTGGTAGAGATTTGAGACCATAAAAATGGAGTTTGGGATTGTTGGTTGGTATTTTGAGAAACTGATTTTAGAGGGACTGGTATGACCGGTTGATCGCGCCCCTGTGGCCAGTCAACCGCGTCAATGAATAAGGGCCTACTGATTGGTTTTTTAGGCTTAATTTTACTACGATCGATCAGGGGTCCAGGGCCGGTCGACTGACACTCTATTTTTAGCCCAAGATTTTTGGGGATTTTGTTCCTTCTCCTCTTTGGGTTTAAAGCTTAGGGGCCTTCTAAATTAGAGCATTATAGAGGGTTATGATCTAAAGGACTCGAGAAGTTGTGAATTGAATTTGGGCCATTTAAGAGGTTAATTTGGGGTATGGACCTATAGAATATTTAGGATGAGAGAGAGACTTTCGGGGGAAATTATTCAGAAAGCGTACGCAAGTATATTTTTATTCTGATGGAATTCGAGATATAGGCTAAAGAGCATTGAGTGGCTATCTGGTATGTCTGTGGATGACTATTGAATATGTAATAAGAAACCTATGGGGTTAAAATAAGTTGAGGGTCGACTTATTTAAATATTATAAATTGGTAAATTTAGTGAGTATATAAATCCTTAAACGTGAATAAGGTACATGTTATTTATCAAGTGAGGGAATACTTTTGGGTTTAGGATCGTGAGTGTGCGAATACTTGAATGTTATTATTTGTGAGAATATTTGGGGTAATTAGCCATTGTTTGTGTGATTGGAAATTATGACCATTGGTGTATATATATATATATAGGCTAAAGAGGATTGAGTGGCTATCTGGTACGTCTGTGGATGACTATTGAATATGTGAATATGTAATAAGAAACCTATGGGGTTAAAATAAGTTGTATATATATATAGGCTAAAGAGGATTGAGTGGCTATCTGGTACGTCTGTGGATGACTATTGAATATGTAATAAGAAACCTATGGGGTTAAAATAAGTTGAGGGTGGACTTATTTAAATATTATATATATATATATATATATATATATATATATATATATATGTATATATTTATGTGAAGCATACCCCCTCTATGTTGTCATGGGAAGTTACGCGATGTGGGTGAGGCCCCGGGCTTGAGGAGTAGGGAGCGTATAGTCCCCAGGTCACAGCGTCCATTTTTATATTGTGATTTTTATTAGGGGTGAGACGTGGTGGGTATGTTTCGTCTCATATTTGGAGAGGAACTATGACCGCTTCCCATACATTGTGATTTGGCTTTTACTAAGGCGGTGTGAGATTCCGACCGTTGGTACCCAGGATGGTATGTGAGTGATTCCCTGGTAGATGATAGCATAGAGATTGCATCCTGGAGTTATAGCCCGTTGGGATGGTTATTATACTTGTGTGTATAGTATATTACTTGTGTATGAGAACAAGATATACATATCTCTAACTAGATTAAATAGATAAAATGAATAAAGATTATTTTTCATTCTGAGAGATTTCATCCGGACTTACATTGTGATATGTATATGAAAGTGAGTATGATAATGTATATAATTAAATGAATATATATATACGTGGTGTACTGAGGGTCTAATGGATCTTGACGATCGACACTGCCAAGTAGTAGTGTATTGGGGGGGGGGGTTCTTTGTTTAGATTTCGCTTCCCGAGACACCCCTCGCACGAACGTAGCGCAGTGTTAGGACTGGGGAGAAGTTTAGCCCTTAGTACTTTGGTTAATTAGGATTTTAGAATGGTTGGAACGAGTTTAGTTAGACAGGGTAACTTGACTCGGTTGTTTAGACGGATGCGATAGGTGTGCACCATTAGAAGAGGGGTGAGAGGTATCTCATGGGAATGCGATACCAATTTAAATATGAGATAAAAACATATTTTTCATAAATAAAGCATTTATGCACTTGCAAAATATTTTCACAACATGGGCTCTGACCCGTTTATCTATTTTCCTCTCTTTTGCTATATATATATATATATATATATATATATATATTTATAGGTGTCCAGACACATGGACGCCTGTATGAAGATTCCTTCGAGTCCGACGTCTGCTGCAGTAGTTGTGGATGCATGGGGGTTTTCTATAGACGCTTCTATCCTCGTAATCTAGATAGGAGTTACTGGATAAATATTCAGGCTGATAACCCAACTGCAATTATTTTTTTTACCGCCTTTTATTGTGGATTTCGATTGAGTTGTATTATTGTTAAATCGAGTGTTCAGTTATTTTATTTCATTTTCAGTCTTACATATAAATTGTGTGAATGGTTTATTAGAATGGTTTGTTTAAAAATATTAGTTAATTAAAATTTTGATGTCAGCCTAATAGGTTATTAGTAATTAATTTGGTTTTCGACAGTGATGCTAATAATGAACCATATGAGACTCCTATTTTAATTTGGTACATGATTGATCGCCCGGTATTTTATTAGGCGGGGTGTCACACAAGAATAAACCCTACTAAATTGGGTAACACATAATGTCTCTTTTATTATTAATTAATATGAACGCTAACTATAGTTGGTTATATAAATTTATAGCTCGAACTTCTAAGGATCTGAAAGTATAGGTATCGTCTCACACCTTAACATTTATGAGGATCACACTAAAACAACCACTTCCCTACTCAGTGGGTTGTACACATAGCTTCTTTTATTTCATTTTATTACTCACATTTAACATCAACCGGTCATACAGACTTTATCCAAAACCTAAAGATTCATAATTATGTGTATATCCCCCAAGTGTACTTTTCATGTGCGTATTTTAAATCAATAACCCTACACAATGAGTTACAAATACCTTCTTGTCGATTATATGATTTACCCAATCATTTTTCCTTAATTGACATTCTAAATATAATAACCCAATACCCAATACTTCTAAATATGTAACAACACTCAAACCCATTGTTTATATACTTAGAATAGTCTATCTTAAAGTCCCTAAGAGGAAACTAGTTCACAAATCACCAAATTAGGACACATTTATGAAGGGAATCGATTCTCAGAAAGGGGAATTGATTCTACCCTAAGTAAAAAAAACCAAAATAATGAAGGAAATTGATTCTCACCCTTGAGAATTGATTCTTCCCTTATAGCTTGACAACTTCATTGATAGAGACTTTAACCAACTCAAACCAACCTAAAGCCTCTAAAATAAAACAAAAACTCCTCCTCTAAAAAAGTAATCAACATATTGACGTTTAAACATATTTGTATAAGATTTAAAGGTGTTTAAAAAGTATTAAGGTTCAATTCTAAGATTAAGCCAGTTTAACTTAACTTCATCTTCTTCAAGTGAAAGATTTCAATTAGCCTATGCATTATAATCAAATAATATAATAGACTTAGGGATTTTACATATTTCGACATGTAGTATTTATATCTAATTTTCGCAAGTTCCGATTATAAAGATTCATTATTCAGTTAATGGATTTATCAATAAAATTACATTACTTCTTCAAGGAATGTTTATGGATTAAAAATGTAATTAACTCAAATTACAAAAACGAATTATAATATGATTTTGAATTAGATTTCATAAATTTGATTACAAAATAAAGCATATTACCATTATTCTAAAACAAATCCGATCATATTATTAATCAAAATCGAGTCTTGGAGTGATTGAAGAATTAACTCCTAATTCCCCTAATTCTCCAAGCCCAAAACCTTCATTTCCATGCTAGGGTTTACCACCTCTTCATTAGCCTCCAGGGTTCTCCCAAAACTTTATAATGCAAAATGAGTTAATCTATGAGGTTTTAATAAACTGCTAGGCATAAAATTAAGCCTAGGCCTAAAATTAACTCCAACTAAAAGGCCAAAATCATGCTCCAAATGGCCCGAAAATTGGCCAAACCAATTATTAACCCAATGGATATAATTTCCACCATTTAAAATAAAAAATAGAATTTCTAAGAGTCCCTAAATAGAACTTATTTTAATAAATAATTTTCTAATGCCAGAACCAGGTTTGGGTCACCATTGGGGAAACTAGCATTGAGTCAAGGAGTTTAAGTGGGAGGAGGAAAGTTCAATTTTATTACTTAAGAAAAACCCTTTTATGGTGAAATTTTAAAGTAATTATGCTTATTCAAACTTACTGAAAGGATAAGTAAGCTTAAATTACCCCTTTTACGTTTGACCAAAATCATGGTTTTATGCATCCCTTACTAACCCAACCGAGCTCCTAGATTTGGCAGTGATATCACAATGCCTTAAAAACATAAACATAGGAACCATGAGCAAAATAGTTCAGCAAATTCATCACTACTACACTATTGCATAAAATTAAATTCAATAAATCATAACCCCGTGATGATATACCCATACTTATCCGGCCCATTCATAAAGAATTGCCAATTATATACGTATCTGACTAATTCATAAAGAATGACCAATTATATACTTATCCGTCTTATTCATAAAGAATGACCAATTATATACATATCTGAATCATTCATAAAGAATGACTAACTTATCGGAATCATGATTCACATGTCCTGTCTGCGATAGACAATTCTCCCCCAATCCTTGTCGAGGAGAAACCCCTTGTCTTTAATAGACAAATCTCCCCCATTCCGGGTCGGGAAGTAACCTCCCATTTCGATAAACCGAAATGAACAAATTCATATTCAATATTATTCTAATCATATCCATAACCATGTATAATACATCTTACCAATAATTGATATTCAGATCATATCCATAACTATGTATAATACATCTTACCAGTAAGTGATATTTGGATCATATCCATAACCATGTATAATACATCTTATACCAGTGAGTACACTCACCTTGGTAATTTAACAGGCTTTCCCTTTTTCGTTGTCCGACACTTGTTCAGCCAGTTCTTCTTCCTTTCCTATCATTATTAAAATATTAGTAACATCATAATAATATCAACAATCTAATGAGTAACTTAAATGTAACTCAATTCATAAGCATCATATGATTCCATTCACATCACTTATCATAGATGAAGTTCCATCTAAATTCGTGTCAAGATAGTTAACATATCCAAATCATATACTAAACATGCCATAATTTCTCATTGGTAATCAAATGATTATCATATTGGGTTTCCAATACAATAGAAGAAACATCAGTTCAAGTTCCTAGAGAAAGTTATGCACATTTCTTTAATACATAACAAATCTCCCCTATAGGCTCATCCATCGTTTAGTTAACTTCCAAGAATTTTCATAATTTTTATACAACATAATTTTTTGTGATATTAAACCTAATATCAATAAAAATATTTAATAGTATGAAATTAAAGTTTCATAATTTTCAGAGTTCATTTTCTATGTCAGGCCAAACATCGAACACATGGTATGCGAACTTACACATTTGGGGGAAGATTTTATACCCAAACTTCCAACTATCATCCAAGATTCATTTCTTGGTATTTTTACATATTATTCGGAGATATTATACATATATGAGTCTATTTTCATCTCCAATTATAATTACTCAATTCCAGTAAGTATACAAAAAGATATAGAAGTTTGACTACACAAGGTTCCTAACCGAAGCAATTTTAAGGGTTTACACGTTCAATTTTTGCATAAAGTTGCATTTATTCATACATATAAATGAAGGAATGAAATTTCTATAAAGAATATATAATTTATATCATTTTAGTCAGTCACACAAGAAAAATAACAATACTTACATATAGAATTACCTTAAGGACTTTTCCGTAATTTTCCACAGATTTTTCTCGAATTTTTCTCTTCAATCCTTCTTCTTCGACTTCCCACTTCTCTTCCTCTCAAGAAAAACTATTTAATGGATGGGTTTTGGCTGAAGGAGGTAATATAAAGGTTTTAAAGTTTACTAAACTCATCTCATTCTTTAACCAATCAAAATCCACAATTTGTTATACTAATAAGACGAAATATCATTTAACGAATGGATAAATTTTCCCATGCTTCGTAATTCTAGTATAAATTCTTGCTCGGACCTTCGTTTAATACATAGTTTGTTGTGTTACAAACCTAACTCGTATATCTACAACTATCTAGTTTTTACCTTAAGTCAATTGTTATTTTATAAGGGTCAAAACTAGTCTCCAAACTAAATATACCTACCGAAACTTCAAAATTTTGTATTTGAAACTAATTTGATTTTTCGTGCTTTCTGAAGGTAGGATTAGACTAAACATAATAACTTAACATTATATATATTAATAACACATTACCCATGTCACAAAATTCAAGCCCGGATAAAGGAGGAGGGTTGCGTTAGGTAGCAGACAGCCAGTGTAAAACTTTCTCAGATCCTTATGAACATGAATCCTATGAAATTACGTGCTAATGCTAGGGCATTCCCCTTAAGCGATGCGTTGCGCCTGCCACCGGGTGCCTCAAAAAATAGGCAAGGGGCATTGCGCCTGCCACCGGGTGTCTCGAAAAATAGGCAAGGGGCATCGCATCGTCACCCGGATGCGACGATAAATACGCAAGGGTTCCTGCAACAAGCTGGACGTGTGCGGGTAAAGAAGCTAGTACAGGATACTAGACTTAGGTTAGCGACTTGGAACATAGGGACTATGACAGTAAAAGGGATGGAGTTAGTAGATACCAGGACAAGAAGAAAAGTTAACATAGCTTGTTTACAAGAAACTAAATGGGTCGATGAGAAAGCTAGAGAAATAGAAAATACAGGATTTAAATTTTATTATACAGGAAAACATAGAAATAAGAACGGAGTTGGAATAATAGTAGATATGAACTTTAAGGACGATATCGTAACCGTTATTAGGAAAGGTGATAGACTTATACTTGTAAAATTGGTATCAGGTGAAAACATAATGTAATAACCCTCTCTTTCGATAGCCCTTTTTATCCTTAATTACCACGTGTAGTAATTAGTTATTATTTGATAAGATGCTGAGTAAATATTAATTTGTTATGTCAAGTCAATATTTACTAAGATGTTGTGTAGTTACCTCGTGAGTAGAGAATATGTTCATGTGGTGATTTATTATGTCATAAGGATTTAAAATGACATTTTGGTTTATTATGAAACCGGAAGTAAAATGAGTTATAAAATTCCCAAATGATAATTTGGATAGTGTAGTTAGTCCCGGTAGGTGTGAGACAGTCAAAATATGTGCCATATTGTATTTTGGCATTTTGGGGACTTTTGACTGGTTTTGGCTTAAATAGTGTAGTCGCGTATATTTTTTAACGCGTATTGGTCACTTAAGTGGGCTTAGAGGACTTAAGCCCCGTTTTATTTTCCCACCCCTATTCCCATTCTTCCATTTTACAAAATTGAGCCCTAGAGAGAGTAGAGAGAGGAAGAGAACTTGGGAGAAAAGAGAGATTTGGAGCTTGGATTGTTGCCTCCTTCTTCATCAAATCAGATTCTTACCTTGAGGCAAGTAATCTACTTGCAAGTTTATGATTTAAGTAGAATAAATTGCATTGATATTTATGATTTAGAATTGTTAGGGTTTTGATTGGATTTTTGGGTATTAACCACTAGAAAGGGATTTGGATGATAAATGATGTTTAAGGTTGGTAGTTAGACGTATGTAGGATGTAGAAATTGCAGCAAATGATTTCGGTTGGGCTTGGTTTTGGAGTTGGGTAAATTTTGGAGTTCAAAACTCCATAGCCATTCTTGGCCTTTCCGCAGGGGCGAATCGATTCGGTCCCTTGGGCGAATCGATTCGCATAGATGCAGAGTCCCAGGTCTTGTTGTCCGAATCGATTCGGATTGAAGACCGAATCGATTCGGCATTTGCAGAAACCAAATTTTATTGTCCGAACCGATTCGCTTTCAGAGCGAATCGATTCGCTGGGACGAATCGATTCGGCCCTTAGGGCGAATCGATTCGGTTCCAGCAGATTTTGGGGGTCTTTTTCTTTTAATTTTCCTCCTTATTCTTTAGGATTAGGGCCTAGGAAACTTCTTTAAAGAAGTAAACTTAGAGTCCTAGAGTAGCTTTGGTGTTTGGTCGTTACCCTGGACTAGAAATGGGTTCATCTGGGGTTTATCTCGGGGAGGTCTAAAGTAATGTTAAGGCATTACTTCTTTTATTCAAATTCTTAGAAGTTTGGAAGTTAGGTACCCTAACTTGGAGACTAGAAGGGCTTGTCAATTTACATAGGCCTTGGAGACTTGTAGGATCATAGTGATCATTTGGAGATTTAAATCGGGGATTGTAATTTGAGGAGTTAAATGATAATATTCGATGGGAATTAGGTTCGCATAATATGAGCCCATATGAGTTTAATGATAATAGGTTCAACTAGAATGAACCCCGTTGTTTAAATGGTATTAGGTTTAATGAAAGAACCAATCTCATGATTAATGGAAATGGATTTTTGGAAATAAAATGATTAATGTAAATGTTAATTTACTGTTACACACCTCTCTAAATGACATCATAAGGGAAGTTCGCTCGTGAGGTGAAGCCCCCTGGCTAATGAATGCAGGGTGGATATAGTCCTAGGCCATGGGAGCGCTTATGGTTGTATATTTTCTGCGGGGGTAGGGAGATTCCAGGTGTGGTCTTGGCTACCACGCAGGCTCATGGCCGCTTCCCGACGTGTTCCGATAGGTGCCCAGGTTGTCTTGGAGGCCCTGGAAGATGATGGTCATTTAGGGGCGCGCTCAGTGGGGAAACCCAGACGGGCGGTCTTAGATATCGTTATATATATATGAGTATAACTATATTTTCATCAAGTTGGACTTGATGGTTGTTAAATGCCACAAAGGGCATAATTATGTGCGAGAAAGAGCACGGGAATAATATATGTGCCATAAAGAGCACTTGATGTGAATGATATTCCTAATAAGGAATGGAAAGAATAAAATGGGAAGTTTTAATTAATGAATAGAGATTATAACTTCTTGACTTAACCAAATATATGGTTTTATTCCTAATAAGGAATGTATGAAGGAAAGATGGAAATTGCATTTTATAAAGTAGGGTTTTAACTTAAAATGCTTTACCTTTAATTCTTGCTTTTATTGTAGTTAGCACGTCATATTATCATCCTCATCATTTATGTATAACTGTTCATAACTATCATGCTTTTTATTCTTCTAGAAATCATATAGAACCCGGCCCTGACCGGTTTACTTCCTTGTTGTATATATATTATTGTATCCGCTCAGGTGCTCCACCGCAAGGACGCCCGACTTGACTTTTCCAAGTTCCTTGCACCTTCGACGGGCTGTAAGACTTTGCGGGTTATTACAGGATGTTGTATTAGACGCTTTCATTTTTGTCATTCTAGTTATGATCGGGTCTTGTCCCTCGGGCGTGTGGCCCAAACATTTGTATTTGATTAATGGTTGTACTATGTAAGATATTTTACATTGTTATACGTTGTCTTATGTAGCTGTGGACCGATAGCTTATTCGGTCCATTTGTATACATTCGCTTTTGTTACATTAAATTTTATCTTTTGGAATTCCACTTGCTTGTCAGATTGGGTTGTCTAGTTTAAATTTTCATAACCGCAATTTTTAAAATTTTACACTTTTTGGCAACCCGTTTTCTGATTTATTGGGTGGTTTTCCCGTATACTCAGTTTATTTTTGTGATGCTGAGAATGATATCCATCCATGATCCCTATTACGTTTGAGTATCGGGCTGGCCACCCCTTACCTCGAATTGCGGGTTGTCACAGATGGTATCAGAGCATCAGGTTCTAGAGTACTAGGATCTGTGTGGACTTGTCTCGTTCTACCGTAGCGTTCTTTGATGTAGGGCCTAATGCTAGGACTTCTTGTTGCTTATGTTTGCGATCTTCTGCAAGATAGATTGTTTTAACTAGCATTCTAATACTATTGTTCTTCCATATCAGATGCCGTCTAAGAGAGGTCGCCCGGCGAGACGTGTTAAGGTCATAGAGAAGGAAGTAGGTCCTCCACCGCCACCACAAGGGACTGTTAATGTTGCGGATGTAGCAAGCATAGTGGCTGGGGCGGTTCATGCCGCCATGTCCGTAGTGATCCAACAATTACCATGGGCTTCAGGTGTTCAAGCTCCTACGGGACTTACTCCGTGGGAAAGGGTTAGGGAGTCCTTTCTAAGGGGCAATCCCCTGGAATTCGAGGGAGGTGCGGATGTTATTAAAGCCAATAAATGGAAGAAAGACATGCAACGCCACCTTCGAATGATAGAATGCAGTGAGGATAAGAAACAGGTCCTTACCACCTTTAAGCTTGTCGGATCTGCGCTACACTGGTGGGAGATGATGACCACCCCAGAGCAGAGAGACACCATGTCAATCACTGAGTTCTGGGCCTTGTTTGATCTTCAGTATTTTCCTCCCGCTGTTCAGAGGGAGATGAAGAGGAAGTTGCAAGATGTAGAGCAAGGGGAGAGGTCTGTAGCGGAGTATGAAGAGGAGTTCACCCGGTTGGCAAGTTTTGTACCAGATGAGGTGACTCCGGAAGAGAGGAAGATCTCGAAGTTTATGGGAGGTCTAAACTGGAGAATCCGAAAACACTTATTGGGTAACCCAGCTTTCCAGACTTTTGGAGAGGTTATGAATGCAGCCTTACTCCATTGCCAGGAACATCGAGTGTATATGCAGGGTAGCAAGAAGGCTACTGAAAAGAGGCAGGTAGGGAAGCTTGGGAAGTTTATTGCGAGGGGCAATAATAGGCGCGGACAAGGTGCTTTACGTCCGGCAGATCAGGGTGGCCCTGGGGGTAGAGGTCGTCCGGGCCGAGGCTTTTCTCAGTTTAGGAATATCGGAGGTCGAGGTCGGGAGGACATGAAAGGACGGTGCTTCCAATGTGGGGAGGCAGGTCATTACAAGAAGGAGTGTCCTCAGATGACTGGGGGTCAGTTTCCTCAGGTTCCGCAACAGCCGTATGTTCTGTTTCCACCTCCGGTACCTATTATGGTTGTTCCTCCGCAGCAGGGGCAACTACAGTATGGATGTGTTTGTCATGATCGGGAGGCTATGTTTCCTCCAGCCCTGCCGGCTCCGCCCGTTATTGAGGGTAAGTTTTTCTCAGAGATTCGTGAATTATATGTTATTCGATGCGGGTGTTACGCGCTCATTTGTTTTACGAGTTTTTCTCAGATTACAGATTTCATCATATCTGTTGAGAGTATTTTCATTAGTATAAGTCCTCTGGGAAATGGCTCGCTCATTTCCTTTGTTTGTAGGTATATAGGAAGTTCTCTTATTAAATGGTGTTTGAGGCCGATTTACTCGTCCTTAACATGGTCGAGTATGATGTGATATTGGTATGTAATTGCTATGCCTTATCTCCACGACCAACAAGTTGAGTGGTAGCGTATAGGAGGGGTTCCTTGTTTGGATTCTGTTTCTGCGGGACACTCCACGCGCGAACCTTAACGACGTTGGGAGTGGGGATGTACTACCTTTCCTTTCTCTTATTTATGTGTATTACGCTCTATCTCCATGATCAACTAGTTAAGTAGGCATGTGACGGAGGGGTTCCTTGTTTGGATTTCGCTTTGCGAGACACTCCGCCGCATGAACACTTAACGATGTTGTGAGTGAAGATATGCTATTCTTCCCTTTTATTTCATTTTGTTTTATTTAATTATTGTCAGAAGTGGGATTGGGAAAGTAGCCGAGAATCACGTACAAGAGTGATGAATGGCTATTAGAGTGCGACTTAGGAGCACTGCATATAGTTCTCTCCTCTGATGGATATGAGGGAGACTGAAGTACGAAGTCGAATTGAGACTTCAGGTTATGCCTTGTTATTGAAGGCTATTTATTGAGATGCATATGTTATAGGGTATATAACCCTAGGGTTTCACGAAGGGTGAACGTTGCAATTTTTTCTTTAGTTATTTAATTGTTAGTGTGTAGCTGTAGGATCTTTCGGTCCCGAACATGTGCCTTAGACCTGTACCCCTCGATGACTGACAACGCGAAGTAGTAGTGTAACGGGAGGGTTCCTTGTTTGGATTTCGCTTCGGCGAGACGTCCCACGCACGAAACTGAGCAAATGTCGGAAGTTGAGAAGGGTCTTGGGCACTAGGGATATACTTAGTATTAGGTGTATACGACTTAGATAGGGTATAGGTAGATAGACTTTAGGATTGTTAAGACGTAGGGCCTTTTAGTATGGGACGTCAGTTTAGGAGGGTTGTTGGGAGTTGACCATGACTAAGTCATGCGTAAACTCAAGCCAAGCGATTTGGTTTCATGTTATGATAAGTGAGAGGATTTCGAGAAGTTAGTGGTTAAGGCCGGAGGAGACGAGGCCTCACGTAGTGGAGTGTTACGGAGGTAACGAAAGGGCGAATTAACTCGTACCCTGAGCCACGTGGATAAGCTCGAAGGTAGATTCCATTAGCAAGTCTCTGCCATGACGGGGAGTAATGATACTGGAGTATCGATTTATTGTGGATGCGCCTCACAAGTTTAAACTTGTAAGGAGTACTATCCCCTATTTAAGTTGAAGTCCATCTTGGGGGTGATCGCTGTATAGGAAGAGAGATGCTACTTCCTGGGCGGAATTTAGTCTTTCGTGCGAACAACACCTCATCGCAAGATAAGCTGTTGATTTAGGAACAGGACTCTGCTCTTTTGACATTGAGGGTGGGGTGCTTTTTCCTTAAGAGAATTTTGTCCCGAACGGAAGGGACTTAAGTTAAGCAGATATGGAGGAATCAAGCGGTTCTAACGTTTCGGTGCATCAAGGTAATGAAGAATCGTGCCAAGTTGTATGTCGCTAGTGTTTTTGGCTGGGCATAGAAAGGTTGTTGTACTGCATGGGGTGCCCTTGATTTTAGTCTTGACTAGAATAAGACTTCCGTTTCTCATTCTTGGCAAGTTTCCAAGAAGTCATGGGAATCGACTTATGGTTAATCACTTCTTGTCATTGTCCGGGTGGCCAGACCAATAGAATAAACTATATGCTGAGGCATATAATCCTTATATGCGTGCCTAACTTTAAGAGTAGTTGGGAGCAATGCTTTCCGCTCGTTGAATTCGCCTATATAGAATTGGTGTCGATTCACTATTGGGACAGCGCTTTAGAAGAAGCCTTGTATGTTAGGCCTTGTTTTTCCCTTGTTGGTTGAAAGTACGAGATGATGAGTCTCTCGTATAACCAAAACCAAAGAAAGAGCTCAGTCGATGCGAGAAAAAGGCATCTAGAGTTTGAGGTCATTAGACCACATGTTGTGGTGAGTATCGCCTGTGAAAGGCATTATGCGTTTCGAGGAAAAAGGGAAAACTTGCACCGCATGATGTTGTACCTTTCCTAGAAATGTCGCGGTGGGTCCGGTAAACTGTTTGCTCGCTTTCTCGAAACATTTTGCGGCAAGTTCATAATTTGTTCCTTGTCTCTCATGCAAGGGAGTACGAAGGATATGACGGTGCCTTTAGGCACATTCTTTTCGAAGTAGATGCAACGTGACGGTTTTTATTAGATGTAGTCGGTTGCTATCTTAAAGCGTAGAGTTACGTTGGTATCGCCGGTAGTACCTTGGGGGACGAGTTCTCTATATAGTCAGTAGAGTGTCGAGAAATTGACATAGGGGCGCGAGGATGACTTGCGGGAATAGTATCCGCACTTCTTCTTGCGACGTATACCCGAATTTTGGGGGCAAAATTCCCTCTTAAGGGGGGGAGTATGTAATAACCCTCTCTTCCGATAGCCCTTTTTATCCTTAATTACCACGTGTAGTAATTAGTTATTATCTGATAAGATGCTGAGTAAATATTAATTTGTTATGTCAAGTCAATATTTACTAAGATGTTGTGTAGTTACCTCGTGAGTAGAGAATATGTTCATGTGGTGATTTATTATGTCATAAGGATTTAAAATGACATTTTGTTTTATTATGAAACCGGAAGTAAAATGAGTTATAAAATTCCCAAATGATAATTTGGATAGTGTAGTTAGTCCCGGTAGGTGTGAGACAGTCAAAATATGTGCCATATTGTATTTTGGCATTTTGGGGACTTTTGACTGGTTTTGGCTTAAATAGTGTAGTCGCGTATATTTTTTAACGTGTATTGGTCACTTAAGTGGGCTTAGAGGACTTAAGCCCCGTTTTATTTTCCCACCCCTATTCCCATTCTTCCATTTTACAAAATTGAGCCCTAGAGAGAGTAGAGAGAGGAAGAGAACTTGGGAGAAAAGAGAGATTTGGAGCTTGGATTGTTGCCTCCTTCTTCATCAAATCAGAATCTTACCTTGAGGCAAGCAATCTACTTGCAAGTTTATGATTTAAGTAGAATAAATTGCATTGATATTTATGATTTAGAATTGTTAGGGTTTTGATTGGATTTTTGGGTATTAACCGCTAGAAAGGGATTTGGATGATAAATGATGTTTAAGGTTGGTAGTTAGATGTATGTAGGATGTAGAAATTGCAGCAAATGATTTCGGTTGGGCTTGGTTTTGGAGTTGGGTAAATTTTGGAGTTCAAAACTCCATAGCCATTCTTGGCCTTTCCGCAGGGGCGAATCGATTCGGCCCCTTGGGCGAATCGATTCGCATAGATGCAGAGTCCCAGGTCTTGTTGTCCGAATCGATTCGGATTGAAGACCGAATCGATTCGGCATTTGCAGAAACCAAATTTTATTGTCCGAACCGATTCGCTTTCAGAGCGAATCGATTCGCTGGGACGAATCGATTCGGCCCTTAAGGCGAATCGATTCGGTTCCAGCAGATTTTGGGGGTCTTTTTCTTTTAATTTTCCTCCTTATTCTTTAGGATTAGGGCCTAGGAAACTTCTTTAAAGAAGTAAACTTAGAGTCCTAGAGTAGCTTTGGTGTTTGGTCGTTACCCTGGACTAGAAATGGGTTCATCTGGGGTTTATCTCGGGGAGGTCTAAAGTAATGTTAAGGCATTACTTCTTTTATTCAAACTCTTAGAAGTTTGGAAGTTAGGTACCCTAACTTGGAGACTAGAAGGGCTTGTCAATTTACATAGGCCTTGGAGACTTGTAGGATCATAGTGATCATTTGGAGATTTAAATCGGGGATTGTAATTTGAGGAGTTAAATGATAATATTCGATGGGAA
Organism: Sambucus nigra; assembly: GCA_949130495.1. Lineage (NCBI taxonomy): Eukaryota > Viridiplantae > Streptophyta > Magnoliopsida > Dipsacales > Adoxaceae > Sambucus > Sambucus nigra. Next base: position 678,793,460 of record OX422211.1, read on the forward strand.
TTAGGTTCGCATAATATGAGCCCATATGAGTTTAATGATAATAGGTTCAACTATAATGAACCCCGTTGTTTAAATGGTATTAGGTTTAATGAAAGAACCAATCTCATGATTAATGGAAATGGATTTTTGGAAATAAAATGATTAATGTAAATGTTAATTTACTGTTACACACCTATCTAAATGACATCATAAGGGAAGTTCGCTCGTGAGGTGAAGCCCCCTGGCTAATGAATGCAGGGTGGATATAGTCCTAGGCCATGGGAGCGCTTATGGTTGTATATTTTCTGCGGGGGTAGGGAGATTCCAGGTGTGGTCTTGGCTACCACGCAGGCTCATGGCCGCTTCCCGACGTGTTCCGATAGGTGCCCAGGTTGTCTTGGAGGCCCTGGAAGATGATGGTCATTTAGGGGCGCGCTCAGTGGGGAAACCCGGACGGGCGGTCTTAGATATCGTTATATATATATGAGTATAACTATATTTTCATCAAGTTGGACTTGATGGTTGTTAAATGCCACAAAGAGCATAATTATGTGCCATAAAGAGCACGGGAATAATATATGTGCCATAAAGAGCACTTGATGTGAATGATATTCCTAATAAGGAATGGAAAGAATAAAATGGGAAGTTTTAATTAATGAATAGAGATTATAACTTCTTGACTTAACCAAATATATGGTTTTATTCCTAATAAGGAATGTATGAAGGAAAGATGGAAATTGCATTTTATAAAGTAGGGTTTTAACTTAAAATGCTTTACCTTTAATTCTTGCTTTTATTGTAGTTAGCACGTCATATTATCATCCTCATCATTTATGTATAACTGTTCATATCTATCATGCTTTTTATTCTTCTAGAAATCATATAGAACCCGGCCCTGACCGGTTTACTTCCTTGTTGTATATATATTATTGTATCCGCTCAGGTGCTCCACCGCAAGGACGCCCGACTTGACTTTTCCAAGTTCCTTGCACCTTCGACGGGCTGTAAGACTTTGCGGGTTATTACAGGATGTTGTATTAGACGCTTTCATTTTTGTCATTCTAGTTATGATCGGGTCTTGTCCCTCGGGCGTGTGGCCCAAACATTTGTATTTGATTAATGGTTGTACTATGTAAGATATTTTACATTGTTATACGTTGTCTTATGTAGCTGTGGACCGACAACTTATTCGGTCAATTTGTATACATTCTCTTTTGTTACATTAAATTTTATCTTTTGGAATTCCACTTGCTTGTCAGATTGGGTTGTCTAGTTTAAATTTTCATAACCGCAATTTTTAAAATTTTACACTTTTTGGCAACCCGTTTTCTGATTTATTGGGTGGTTTTCCCGTATACTCAGTTTATTTTTGTGATGCTGAGAATGATATCCATCCATGATCCCTGTTACGTTTGAGTATCGGGCTGGCCACCCCTTACCTCGGATTGCGGGTTGTCACACATAATTAATATTGTTAGTGCTTATGCACCTCAAGTAGGATTAGATGAGCACACTAAAGTACAATTTTGGGAACAAATGGATGAACTAATTCAAGAAATACCCGTAGGTGAGAAAATTTATATAGGGGGAGATTTTAATGTCCATGTAAGAGAAGATCGTGTAGGATATGAGATAGTGCATGGAGGATATGGTTTTGGAGATAGGAACGACGGGGGAGAGTCTATCTTAGATTTTCCGATGGCATATGATTTTGTACTAGTAAATACATGTTTTAAAAAGAGGCTTGAACACTTAATAACTTATAAAAGTGGAACGGACAAGGGCCAAATAGATTTTTTCATTACTAGAAAAGGAGACCGATTAACGTGTAAAGATTGTAAGGTTATCTCGGGAGAGAGCTTAACCTCACAACATAGGATAATGGTGTTGGATATAAATATTAAAAATCAATCACGAGTGCAAAAAGTGAAGATTAACCCACGAACTAGGTGGTGGAACTTAAAAGGAGAGAAATTAGAACTATTTAAAGATAAATTATTAAATGAAGCAACATGGAATACTGAAGAAGAGACTAACATAATGTGGAATAAGATGGCCGCATGCATTAGGAGAATATCAAAAGAAATTCTTGGAGAATCAAAAGGCAAGGGGCCACAGTCTAAAAAAACTTGGTGGTGGAATGAAGAAGTACAAAATATAGTAAAAATTAAAAGGGAGTGCTTTAAAACATGGCAAACAATAGAAATGAAGAAAATTTTGAGAAATATAAATGGGCTAAAAAGGAAGTTAAGAAAGTGGTAAGAGATGCTAAGTTAAAAGCGTATGATGATCTTTATACAAGATTAGGTACACAAGAAGGGGAAAAAAGTATTTATAAGCTTGCTAAACTTAGGGACAGGAAAACAAAAGATTTTAATAACGTTAAGTGTATTAAAAGTGATGATTCGAGAGTCCTAGTCAATGATGATGAAATTATGGAAAGATGGAAAAACTACTTTGAGAGGTTATTAAATGGAGATAATGGGAGTAGATTAGATATAGAGGAACTTAGGGAGACTCGAGAAAATATATTTTTTCGCAGAATTAGGACAACAGAGGTCAGGATTGCTCTAAAAAAGATGAAAACAGGGAAGGCTTTAGGACCTGATGGTATCCCTATTGAGGTTTGGAAGTGCTTAGGGGAGGATGGAGTATCGTGGATTACAAAATTATTCAATAGAATTTTAATGACTAATAGGATGCTCGATGAATGGAGAAAAAATGTTTTAGTACCTATTTATAAAAATAAAGGGGACATACAAAGTTGTTCAAATTATCGTGGTATTAAGTTAATGAGTCATACAGTGAAACTTTGGGAGAGAGTGATTGAATATAGATTGAGATTAAAGATAACAGTATTTGAGAATCAATTTGGGTTTATGCCTGGGAGGTCAACAATGGAAGCAATCTATTTATTGAGGAGATTAATGGAGAGGTATAGGGAGAAAAAGAAGGATCTTCATATGGTTTTTATAGATTTGGAGAAGGCGTATGATAGGATACCCAGAGATATAATATGGTGGGTTCTACATAAAAGAGGAGTGACTCGTAGATATATTGATGTGATCAAGGATATGTATGATGGTGCGATGACTACAGTAAGAACATCCTCTGAAGATAGTAGTGAATTTTCAATTACGGTAGGTCTACACCAAGGTTCATCATTAAGTCCTTATCTCTTTGCGCTTGTTATGGATGAGTTGACTGGACAAATACAAGATGAGGTGCCATGGTGTATGCTATTTGCAGATGATATTGTTTTAGTGGATGAGACTAAGACATGGATTAATGCTAGGTTGGAATTGTGGAGAGAAATTTTAGAAACAAGAGGATTTAAAATAAGCAGAACTAAAACAGAATATGTGGAGTGCAATTTTAGTAGTAATAGGAGGACAAATGGAGATGTGGTGAAATTGGAGGGTGAAGAGAAACCTAGAAACGATCATTTTCGTTATTTAGGATTGATTATCCAAAAATATGGAGATATTAGTGATGATGTTACTCATAGGATTATAGCAGGTTGGGTTAAGTGGATAAGTGCTACCGGCGTTTTTTGTGATAGGTGTATACCTTTGAAGTTAAAAGGTAAATATTATAGGACAGCCATTAGACCCGCCATGTTATATGGGACAGAGTGTTGGGAAACCAAGAAACAAAATGTGCAGAAAATGAGTGTGGCGGAGATGCGAATGCTAAGATGGATTTGTGGTAAAACTCGAAAGGATAAAATTAAAAATGAACAAATTCGTAAAACGGTAAAAGTAGCTCCTATAGAAGATAAATTGAGAGAAAATGGACTTAGATGGTTTGGACACGTCAAGCGTAGACCAATGGATGCTCCTGTAAGGAAGAGTGATTTAGTTAGTATGGATGGTAACACAAGGGGTAGAGGTAGGCCTAAATTGACTTGGTGGGATATTATAAAAAAGGACATGATGTCATGTGGTTTAACCGAAGATATTGCACGGGACAGAATGGAATGGAAAAATAGGATTCATGTAGCCGACCCCAAATAATTGGAAAAAGTCTTTGTTGAGTTGAGTTGAGTATCATAATCATATTCGGGTTGTCACACTAACCCTCGATTATCATTATATTTTTAGACTCTTCTCTCACCTAGTATATAAACCCTGTGATAGATTTTAGTACGGTTAGTTAGGTTAGTCATTTTTATAGAGTGATAAATAAATAGGGTGTTTATATTTTGAAAATAGAGAGTGGAGATAAATATTATGTGTGAGAGAGAGAGAGAGAGAGAGAGAGTTAACTTTCCAAACTCAAATATTGTATTCGATTCCATGTTACTCGTGACATTTAGTTTTTGCAGTAAAACTCTCCATGATCTTACACAACACATATACTCTTATGAAGAGTTTTAATTTTTAGTGTTGTAGTAGAGAGTCTTGTTCTTATATTTTTAAATATATTTTTATCAAAAACTAATATCTCTTAGTTAGTGTTAAATCTAATTTTTGTCGAATATTTTTTCGGATCTAATATTTTGATTTTGTTCCTTGTTGTCTATATTAGTTAAAATAAAAAATATCTTCGGATCTTAATTGTTTGTTTAATACACTTTATAGATCTATTTCTCTTACATTTGTGAATGGATATTCAAAATGATTTTTTTGAATAATGTTTTAACACTACGTTAATTAAATCTTAATGTAATTTTTTTTAGGGAGAACACTTTTTAGTGAGAATATATATTTGGCGTGTCTCCATATTAGGTGTTATACATATTACTTAGAAAGAATTTTTTTAGGATGTTAATGATGATATCTATCTAATTCTTTCTTTGTTACTGCATATTCTCGTTTTATGTGTATAATGATAATTTCTCTAATATGTTTAGGAAAATATTTTGTTTAGAATTATGCATGTTTTTTTGTGTCTGGAATTTATGGGATATATTTTTTAGAAAGAAAAATGTTGAAATGGATTTTGTTTAGATTTGTGATTGAATGATTATACATTTTAAAATCTATGTAAATCATTATTATGAATTAATATTTGAAAAATGGTTTGCAAGTTTTTTTCGATAACTTTGTTTCTTGATATTTACGTTATAATTCGATTTATAAATGTTATTTATCTTTTGTATTAGATATGAATCTTGTTTTGTAAATATATTATGTTTTGTAATCTTCCGTGTTTAAGAGAGTTCTTACATGTTGTGTATTTTCGAACATTTTCACTACACTAAACATGTTGCACACTAAGAAAAGTTGTACTCTGAGCTGGGTGGGCTAATGGTGAGAACGGGAAGTGTGGATAAATTAATAGGAAAGTCTACTACAATAAAGAATTCATAGTTTTACTTTTCATGAGATTTGGATTTCTTCGTATGTAATAAGTCTGTATCTTTTTTTATGTAACTTGTACATTTTATTCTTATTTTTGGATTTTTTGTTTTACTCCATTAAGGAAGTTATGGATGTTTTCCCACCGGTTTCAGATTTTACCAAGTTAAAAAATAATGAATGTTAATCTTCCTTACTTTATCTCCTTCTATATATGAATAGAATTTCTATATGATTTATTTGATTGATTTAGAATAATTCATCATATTGGATATATTGAGCTTAATGTAATATAAATCAGATTGTTGTTAACTTGGCAATAAAATAAATTAGATAAAATTGATTTTAACATCCGCATGTATTAAAATCTGAGTAAGTCAAATGATAAAGTTTTTCTAGTTTTAAACTTACATGAAATTAGACTGTTCTTTTGGGCAAATTTTTTCACAAACTCATTAGAATAGAGATGCTAAAATGAGTGAAATCACAAAAAATACATGTTTCTAAAATTGCATGTTAAAACCTTAAGGGATCTTAGTTAGCTTCGACTTTGTAATGTTTAAGTTTCTTTGTTATTAATTGGGCCATATTATTAATCTAAGCCTATGAGGCTTTTAACTTGGGATTTATTATTTGGCTTGTATGCCTTGAAAGTTGGATAAATCACCTTCTACTTTTTTATTCTATATTTATTTCGCTCCTAGTGAATTTTTCATAAAAATATAAGGTATAACACATTTCACCAATTTTTTCTTTAGATTAGAAATCTTAACCTAATTCATATTTACTACAAATACTACTCTTTATTGAGGAATCAAACATTACATAATGACGTTATTGACATTTAGGTTGTAAAAATCTACTTTGGAATCGACCATTGTATGGAAGGCTCACACGTAAAATGAATTTCGCGTTATCGTCTTTAAATAGAGTTGTTAGCAAAATATTTAAACACACGTCTCATGTCTATACATATAAATATCAATTTAAACACCTTAATTTACGCTCAGTAAAATCGAGTGGATTTATTATAAAGAAATGATTTTTCTAATGATAATGTCAGGGAGAAATCATCTAGTCCTACATGCACAATCAACGAATGGTTTTTCCCCCTTAGTATCCATTTTTAGATCCAGCGGCTCAGAGAAATGTGAGTCATTGTTTTCTTACTTCCATTCACCTATGCTAAGAGAAGGAATATTCATCTACCTTCACTCGCACTATTAGAAAGAAGAAAAACAAGGAGATAAAAAAGAAAGAAAGAAACCTCAAATTCGAGAATGATTAAATAAACAAAAAAATGGCGAATGAGGGTATTGATAAAGTTATGGAAGAAAAGAAAAATGGGATATAGAAAGGACTACTAAAATCAAGGATGAATGGGGAAAGTCCATAAGTGGTGAGATCAAGATGGCTTGCTTCTTAAAACAAGCTCACAAGAATTGAGATGCTGAAATCAACGAAATCAAGACAAAATATAATCTTTCAAAGTTATGTGCTAAAACCCTCAAGTAATCTTAGGTATCTTTTAATTTTTAAAGGTTTAGTTTTTTGTCATTGGTTAGGTCATATTATTAGTATAAACCTATTATTATTTTATTTTATGATTTTTTTTATTCGGTTTGTATGCCTTAAAAGTGGGATCACTCACCTTCTATTTTTTTTATTGGGATTTAGTTATAAAAAGATGGGGTATTACACATGTAACACCTCGTAAAATTCATAAATATATTAATCAGGTTTAATACAAAAACCATGGGTATAAAAAATATTTGGTAACATTATCAGCTTAATAAAATAAATGAAACGATACAAAAAAGTAAAATACGAGAAATAAAATGAGGAATAAAAACAAAACTTCTCTGATGCCATCCACTAATTAAAGAAATAAACTCTAATTCTGGAATATAAAAATCTCAACATTACAATATCCTACTCTGATTACAATTACATCTTATAAAATCTCTGACTCGGGAAAAGTAAAAAATAAACATAATTGCCTGAATTAAAATACTAATAAATACAATATGTAAAGGAGAAATACTGCTCAACGCCTACATCCTGGAATGATGAATAAAATGTCACTAGAGGTACTCATCCAACTAATAACCTAAGTCTACGGCACGAAAAAAAACCTAAGACCTCTGGAAAATAATTCAGCAATGAGGATTAAACCCATAAAGTCTATACTGAGTAAGAATATGACTATATTTCAGCTATAATAATAATAACATATCTTCATCCCATATCGTACTAGCTTTTATGTTATTTAAATAACCAAACCCAAACAACCAAACTAAACATGTGGTTCTAATCCCAAATCGAAGTTCAACCCAATATGAGATAATTTCATCATTTATTAAGGATCACTACTATAACAGTTCTAAGTTAATCTCTAATATTAAGGATCTCATACTATATGATAAACTCATGCATTAACAATATTTATCTTAATAAACATTATTCTCTTATTTTATTTATCTCAAATTATATTTGTACACATGTACAACTCTAATGTACTAATCTTAAGATTTTCTAAGTCACAATTTAGAATATACATCTTTAGTATATTATTACAACATTATTCCCTAGTCATAAGCTTATTGCTATACATCACTAGGACAAGTCTTAATCGAGTAGAATCATCTCAAGGTATAACATAACATAATCACATAATCCAGAATGTTTGTGAGTATACACTACTCACACCAAATCACATGGGCAATGCACAAGCCAATAAATAAAAGATACGAATGCCTATCACCAATGCCTTCGGATATCACTCGTGGCATTCTAGGTATAGTTATATATAGTAAAAAACTTATAACCTTAGGGAATCAACAAAGTCATAATCACTACGCATTCCCATCTATCAAATGGACTCCATACCTAAGCTTATACGATAGAACTTCCCCGTTTATTCCCCCTCGTGACATAGGTATGTCACTCATATGATTGGGGTCAAAGAAATAAGGTAAGACTATCTTTATCATCGAAGTACCAACGCGTTCAACATCGTATGTGCCTCATCAAAATTCCTCCTAGAATGTCCCCCACAATCACTCACACACCATGGTATGATTTCATATAAAATCAAAGAAACAAGTACAACACTACTGTGGTCATCCTTGTCTTTCTTCCTTTTCCTCCTTCTGGGGGTGGGGGTGGGGGTGTTCGACGCTCTCGCGTGCAGTTGGATTTAGAGAAGAGAAGTTCTCGCGCCCTTCCTAGGGCCGCTTTGGCCGTCGTCGATGTGGGGTGATGTAAAGAAATTGAGTCTCCAGCCTATTTTGCTCAAAATAAGCAAAATAAATATTTTCACCTCGAGAGAACGACGTCAAATACATACTGATGATTGTGAAACTAATTAGTTCAAAGGTTTTGGGGATAAGTTATGAAATGCGAAGGTGTTAGGAACTCATCCAACCCTTTCGGTCTCTCATGGGCATGTGTTATTCTTCTTCTTAACAATCACATGAAGCGTGTGTGCGTGTATATATAAATGGAGAGTGGAATTACTCGACTCGCACCATGGAGAAATACAGAGTGAGGTCATCCATAGGAGTTTTCTAAAATCGTAATTGAAAAACATAATGTATGCACTCATCGAGATATCGATTGTTATTATAAAATGATAATATGTGTTAGATAAAGTGCAAATAAGAGGACTCAAATCTCGGGTTTTAACCCGAGATGACTATGTATCCTAAAAAGGTATCAAAGTCCATGTAGTTCGCATGCAATATGAGGGTGGAGTTTATCCCATAAATCCAATCAGGGATTTTATTTAGATTTGTGTGTGTGTACGAGACTCATGTTTTGATTTGAGAAAATTTGGTGAAGAATCTCGTTTGGAGTTTATGAGCAAACCCTCTTTTCTTGTTTTGGGGTTTTTTATATAGAAAATATGTTATGTTCAATACTGCTAATAAAAAGGGAGATTTATTAATATGTATGGACTAACAAAGATGAAATGTAAAGTAAGAATTAGATAACTAATGCGAAAATAAGGAGATTAAAAGAGAGAGAAGAATGTTTGGACATTTTATGGAATGGTTGATCTTGATTATTGGAAAGGTTTCCCTTGCAATTGGATGGAGGTGGTAGGAGGAGAGGGAAGGGATTTTTGCTAAATTGGGTGTGAAAGGGGTGGAAATGGAATGTGGAGGAAAGATTTCAACAGGGAAACCGCGCTGACTTTGAGAGATTGTTGCTGAGATCACTAAGAGGAATAGTTCTGAGGTGCCTTTCAAAGTGAGAACATGGTCTCCTTATATAGGGTCAAGGGGGTAATGATCGAAATTGTACTTAACCTGCCTATCGGCAAGCACCCCCAAACACACTACTAATAGGCAAGGAAATGGGTTTACCATTCGAAAACCTCATGCAGATATCTCAGAAAATGATTGTAAAATGCAATACATGAGTTTAAATACCGTTGGAAAGGGAATTCAGATATATTTGAGAATCCATTGGTCCACTCCCGGGTTCAGGAGTTGACTTTGGTCAAATGGGGCTCAGAAGCACTCGACGGTCTTTTGGACAAAAGATTTTCGAAGGAAAACGGATCATTCGTTCAAACCTAAGGACGATTCACGCACTGGATAGACCCTTGGAAATAGTATTTAGAGTTCTTCTAAGATTCATTCATTTTTGTTCGATTTGGAGAGTTGAACTTAGTCAAACGGGGCCCGAAAGCTCTCGGTGACCCTTTGGAGTAAAATGGGTCGTTCGTTTATACCGTAAGGTTGATTCGTGTAAGGAGCGGACCCTTAGAAAGGGGATTCATAGACGTTATCGGATTCATTCAGTATCTTTCAAGCTAAAGAGTATAGGGGAGTTAAATGGAGTCAGGGAAACTCCGTTGGCCTCCAATTCAGTTATCAGGAAAAATGTATCATTAGTTCGAATAGTAAGACCGATTTGTGCACGGGGTGGACAATTAGAAAAGGGATTCAGGTCCCTCAGAAGATTTATTGAGCTTTTGATTAGGATAGGAAGTTGATTGGGGTCAAAATAGGGTCTGAAAGCACCGTCCGGTGGCCTCTTGATCGATTTCGAGAGTAAAATGGACTGTTGGTTCGAACCGTAAGGCTAATTCGTGCATGGGGTGGACCATTGGAAAGAATATTCATAGTCCTTCAAAGATTCATTGAGATTTTCCTTGGATGATAAAATTAATTGGAATTAAATGGGGCCCAGGGACCCTAATGGCCTTTAGATTGGTACTCAGAGTATGACCTAGGGGTTTATGGTGAAGGATGAAGTGATAGGGGACCTAAGGAGAGTCTTAGGGGGTCATAAAATGTGATGTTTACTGATCCCCTTGATGGGTGAGCTTTTAATAAGAGAGAGTCATCGAATAGAAACCACAAGGATGTTTGGGAAAGAGGTCAATTCTGCAAACCAAAGGGATAAGGATGACTGATTTAGAGGGTTGAGGTCATTTTTAAGGTAATTCTTGGGATGGCCAATTCTATGGGTCTAGGTCATTTCTGAGGACCAAGAGTTATAGAGACCGATTCATAGGGTCGAGGTTAATTCTGAGGACCTAAGTTGAGGAGACCAATTCTTAGGGCCGAGATAAAATTTTTGCACCTAAAGTTGGATGACTAATTCTGAGGGTCGAGGGCAATTCTGAGGACTGAGGTAAATTCTGAGGACCGAGGTCAATTTTGAGGACCTAAAGTTGGACGATTGATTCTGAGGGTCGAGGTCAATTCTAAGGACCTAAAGTTGAGATGACCAAATTTGAGGCCGAGGTCAATTCTGAGGACCAAAAGTTGGATGATCGATTATGAGGGTCAAGGTCAATTATAATGATCTAAAGTTTAGACGATCGGTTCTGAGTGTCGAGGTCAATTATGAGGACTTAAAGTTGGACGACTAATTTTGAGGGTCGAGGTCAATTTTGAGAACCTAAAGTTGAGACGGTCGATTTTAAGGGCCAAGGTCAATTATGAGGACCTAAAGTTGAGGCGATTGATTCGGGGGTCGAGGTCAATTTTGAGGACCTAAAGTTGGACGATCGATTCTGAGGGTTGAGGTCAATTTTGAGGGCCGAGGTCAATTCTGAGAACCTAAAATTAAGATGACCAATTCTAAAGGTCGAGCTCAATTCTAAGGACCTAAAGTTGTGACACGGGGAGGTTTTCTCTCTGGGGAGTCTTTTGTACTTTCAGTTTTATTAAGGGTTGTGTTGTTTCGAGGTTCCATCGAGGAAAGACATCCGACTTGGGATTATGTATTTTTTAGAGGATATAGCTTGGCTTGGGAAGTAAAAATTCTTATGGTTAATAGATTGCGTAAAGTTTAGTATGGGGATTCTAAGGGGGATTTTGGAGAAGCATTCGATTTTTGGTTCCGCTTGGGAATATAGAGGGGAATTTGATTTTGGATTTCGCAGGGGAATTGTAGTGGACTTTTGGGATTCACTGTTTTGCAGCGTGCATTTAGGTTTGTGCTATGGGTAAGAGTGTAATATTAATCTAATTGGGGATTATAGTAGCTGAAATGGTTTTCTTGGTGAAGAAATCTCCTAATAATTATTTGGCATTTTTAGGAATATTTCAGAGAATTGTTTGATTTTTCTAACATTTTCTAGCATTTTTATACAAAATTTTAGGGGGTATGCCGATCCATACTTTTCATGTTATCTTCAGGGAGATGATTGTTACTCCCATAGGTGTTCAACGATTGATGGGGATTAATTGTGAGGGTTTTCAGATAGAGGTGGATCGCACAGTGGGGGTGACACTGGAGGCGGTGCTAGCGGCATTGGGGGATGTGGGTAGGATAGTTTTTGGAAATTTTATTCGTATTTCTTCTCTTAGTGAGGTGATCTTGATTCAGAGGATTGATAAGACTGACGGGCGACAAGTGACACAAATGGCCTAGTTATCTATCTTGCTTCTTTTGGGTGGTTTCTTGGTGGCAACGAGTGGCAACATCGTCCGTCCTTAGTTTTTACCATTTTTGAGGATCTTTTCAGAGGTCCCCCTCTATGATTGGGGGAGCCTGACCTTGGTGACCCTTTATTCTTATCTAGATGCATTCAACTGTTGCTACCGGTAGACATTTACGGGGGGCCATGTACCTTTTAGAGGTAATTCTCGCATTTTCTTTTCTTATATTTTCTTGCATTTTCTTTCGGTTTTGCTGATTCTTGTCCTTTCTACAAATGTGTTTCTATGAGGTGATTGGGATCAATGTAAAGTTAAAAGACCTGAAAGATGAGGATTTGGGGGACATCTATTGTATGTAGTGGTGGAAGACGTCCAATAGGCGTTCGAACTAGTCCTTGTCCCTGGCGGCGGTGCGACAGGCTCTAAACATGCTGATGAGCGATCAGGTTATTTTTTTCCTTTAGATCATGTTTTGGGTATTTTCTTTCTTTGTGCGAATACTGATCTTTGTTAGGAATTGGTGATGACCTTTTGATAATGGGGGATGGTTACTCAGAACACAGGGGTGAAAAGCATGCATGCATAAATGCGGAGGCTAATGGCGCATGAGTTCGGGTATTCCTGGAACCTAAGAGAGAGCACTACACAAAAATGGTCAAATTGGCACCCTTCAATCGACCAGCCTGGTCACGGTCATTGACCGTGACAATTACTGTTGTCACGATCTTGTCACGGTCAATGACAGTGACAAACCTTATAAACTTGTCACCGTCAATGATCGTAACAAGTCTTCAGTAAAAAAAACCTTCCCTCTTTGTTTTTCCCACCGATTTCTTTTCTCTCTCTCTCTAAGCGACTGCACTCTCTCTCTTTCTACAATTTTGGTACATTTTCTCTCTCTATTTCTCTTCCATTTGTATATATGTGTGTGTGTGTGCGTATATATGTGTGCGCGCGCGTATGTGGTGGTGGATTAAGGGGGCAGGGGTGGGGAGGGGGTGTATATGTGCACACGCATGTGTATATATGCGTGTGTGTGTGTGTGTGTGCATGTGTGTGTGTGTGTTGGGCAATGACAGTGGGGAGGGGGGGCTATGTGTGTGTGTGTGTGTATGTGCATGTGGTGTGTGTGCTTATATGTATGGTGGAGAGGGGGGTGGAGCAAGGGGAAATGGGGCAGGGGGTGGTGCTTGTTAATTTTTTTTAATTAAATTTTAATTGATTTATTAGATATTGACCCTCATATGAAATTAGTGCCCCTTGTAAAATAATTTATTGATTAAATATTGATTGGTTTTTAATTTTTTTAGTAAAATAATAATCAGTGCCCCTTTCATATGCAAGTAGGATTTTTCCTCATTGTAAATTAGTAAATTAATAATTGTATACTTTAATTGTTAGTTTAGTTGATGAAATGAATTAATTGAGTAGATGAATTGGAAGGAGTAGAGGATACACATTTGTTGTTTCTATTATGGTTGGATTATAGTGGATCGATATTCGGTTGGTTAATTTAGAAGTGGCATGACCACTGGATTATTGTCCATATGGGGGTGGGATTTTTCAACTTTTTTTTTAAAATTACTTTGTATCATGAACAATATATATATAGTATGATAATTAAATGAAACATACTTGAAATTACATATAGTGCGCATAGATACTAGCCTTCTAGTTCTTACGCGTACGCATTCAATATCCCTTAGACCCGTTCGAGAGTCATGACCCCTGTAATGAGATCTCTCGAATTGTCCCATTTGGATAGTTTGGGACTGCATAATTTATGTATAATAATATTCTTAATGGCTTAAAGTTGTTACTTTTGGAGGAAGTTCTACACTCATATCCTAATGTTCTCTGGGTACATACTAGATTGACAAGTGTGAGTTTTATTTCAATTGATCAATTGAAATAACACTCACACTTGTCAATCTATGCCATGTACTTGGAGAACTATGGGGATATGCTACCGAATTTTCTTCAAATCAGAATAATATGCATGAGCTGTTAAGTATGTTATAGAAATATGCGGGCTTGAATGGGATAAGACCACTCACCCTTTAGAGGAGATGGAGTAAATAGGAATTTCTATTATAAATTGAATTTGAATTTGAAATTTAAAAATCGAATATAAATAAGACATAATTAAATGAAACATACTATAAATCTAAGTTTTGTTTATACTAGTCCAGGAATATATGCTTTTTACCTTTAATAGGTGATTAGTTGTAGTAGCTGTGATGGGACATCCTAAATACAAAGAGTGGATGGGTGAGAGAAATAAAATGGGGGATGTGTTTCGCAGAGGTGCTAATGAATTTATGAAATACGCAAAAAGATGTCATAATGATGAAGAGATTCTGTGTCCGTGTGCTAGGTGTAAGAATGATAAGGTGTTTGAGTGGAAAACAGTTGAACTACATTTGTTAATGTGGGGTATGCAAGATAATTATCGATTTTGGAGTTTTCACGGTGAATTGAAAGTCCATACCTTCATAATAACCTTCAATAAGTAGGATAGATGTAGAAGGGGATGGCGTAGATCGTAATATATTAGAGGATTTAGTTGATGATACGTACGGAGTTTATGAAGTGGAGGAGAATGAGGTCACTAATGATGTACAAGGTTCAGGTGCTCGTGAAGATATCACGATAAACCTTGACGATGACTACCAAAGTTTGACATTTAAGACGACCCAATCGTTATACTCTGGATGTGAAAAAGATCAAACAACTATACATGCCATGGTTGGTTTGGACAATTTGAAGGCGCAGTACGGTTTGTCTCGCAATAGCGTAACAAAAATTCTGAATTGGGTGAAGGGCTTACTATTGAAGGATAATACACTTCAAAATAGCTATCCTGTTATGAAGAACAATTTGAAAGGTTTGGTAATGAAGTATAAATCGATTCATGCTTGTTTGTATGACTGCATACTATATCAGAAGGAGTATGAAAATCTCGATCGTTGTCTGGTATGCAATGAACCTAGATATGTCCAATCTACCGGCAAGGAAGGTGCAAGCTCAAAAGTTCCCCAAAAAGTGTTGAAAATAGTGGTGGTTGTCATAAGAGGTAATTATAATCAGACATCGAATTTAGACTGTGGTTGTCACAAGAGGTAATTATAATGAAAATGGTCGTTATATAAAGTTACATTACAATAAAACTCTACAACTAACCTAATTAATTTATCTATATTCTCATCTCTTAAAGATGGGTGATACGACGTCAAGGCTTGCTCGTCTAGCCACTGGACCCTTGTTCATGGCACAAGAGTATAAAAAATATCGATTGAACGGTTATGTATTTGGCGCAAGGGTGTACGAGGAAAGTACAAATGTACAGAACTCGGGCATTACATGCAAGGCTTATACTTTCTTTCGAGCGAGTGCAAAAGATAAAAATCTCGTTGAAGCTTAAATGACTTCCTATGGTGTAATTCAAAATATATTTGAATTGGGTTATATAAGCTTCAAAGAGGTTGTATTTTATTGTGAGTGGGTAAGAGTTGAGGATAAAAATGCTTGTAAAGTTGATCCTGGCATTAATTTGATCATGGTTGACTTGTCCAAGTTGAAGAGCAACGACCACGTGAGTGATGAGTCATTTGTTTGCGCATTTCAAAAGGTTAACCAAGTGTTTTACTCGGAGTATATCAATAACGAGCCGTGGTCAATTATCCTACATGCGTCAAAGCGTTTAAATAGTAGCGTGGAGGACTTGGCTGCTCCTACCGAATATCAATCCATTTTTTATGATAACCCAAATTTTAAACGATTTTTCAATTTGTAATAAATATTCCAATTTGTACTTTATCAATCCATTTTTAATGCTTTTAATTGATTTTCACTTTATCATTTTCACTCTTGTGTAGTGTGCGTATGTGTAGGTAGTAGGGGTAGGGGTGGGGATGTTTCGAATTTTTAGTAATTGTACATATTATGAGTTAGATGTTGTTGTTTTGGAATTCAGAATTGAGGTGTTAAATAGTAATAATTCATTTGGATTCATAGTAATTGCACATATTTGCATGTCTTCTTCTGATTCATTTGGATTTGTACTAATAACAACATTTTTTTACAGAAAATGTCTCCTTTAAGTATTAAGGCGAGGATGATGATGCTGATTATGATGATGTCGTCTGGGCTCTGTGATAGCAAAGGAGAGGAGGGATCCTCGGCCCCTAGGCTCCCCAAATTTGTCAAATTGGGGATGACCATCAAGAACAAGACGGGGATATTAGAGAGATCCCTCGAGCTGGTAAAGATGATCATCGGCCCGAGGTACACTAGTTAGAGGGAGGTACCAAATGAGCTCAAGTTAGCTATTTGGGTGGCACTACAGGTAATGTATTTATATTTATATTTATATGAATATTTCAATTTCAATTTCAATTTCAATTTCAATTTCAATTTCAATTTCAATTTCAATTTCAGTTTCAGTTTCAATTTATATATATATTTATACGTAACTAAAATTGTATTTATTTGATAGGAACAGTTCAGCCTGGCCCCAGAACTATGCGATTCCGTCTTGGAGCAGTTGAGGGAGAAACACAAGACGTGAAAGAAAAATTTGTGGGGTCGCTACTTTGGAAAGACTCGAGACTCCATTATTCGAATGCGTGACTGTCCCGCCGAAGGAGCCGATCTCATTGGCACAACAACAAAAGTTCATTGACAATGAGATCGAGGAGCAACAATTGGCATCTCACCAGTCAGGGAGGGAAAATCGGGCAAAAAAGATGGATGTGCCCTACTCCGGCCAGAGTTCTTACGCCGAGGTGGAGAATAGGATGATGGTAAGATTTTATTTTTCTCTAATTATAGAAATATGTTATTCTGCATTAGTTTACTTTGTGGACATGATACTAATTTTGCATTATTTTATTTCAGGGGACGGGGAGTAGCCCTGGGGGGGGAGGCCACATATGCTCGATGCTTGTGTGGTTGTTCGCATGAAGAAGGGGAAGGATAAGGAGGTGTCCCCTGTTGTCGCATCCACGATTGTAAGTAATCCGATAATTTACTTTTTGTTCATTATGTTATGATTTTTTATTTACTTATTCAACTAATCATGTGATTTTTGTCATTCCAGGCAAAGCTTAAGGAAGTGCATGAGTTGCAGCCTAGTGCTGACAAGGCATCTTTGTCCATGGATGCACTCAGCCAAGTGCTTGGCACTGATTGCAAGGGGAGGACAAAGGGAGTGAGCTCATGGGTGGCCAAATCTAGGATCATCGAATTGGAGACGAGAAACACCAGGTTAGCTCAAACGGTGGACTCACATGATGAGACGTTGTCCCGTTTGGAGGCGATGGTCCAAGATATGTTCTCATTCATGAAGCTTTCATTGGGAGAAAAACGTAAGGGTAAAGGGAAGGAGAAGGTGGTGGAGGAGGAGGTGGAGGAGGAGGTGCAGGAGGACGAGGACGTGGACGTCGCTGCTTCATCATCGACACGTGTGGACTCTGATGATCTAGTCCCCTATTTTTCTCCTTTAGACCGACCTATGATGACACTTGGTTGGCCGAGCGTGTTTATACAAGACATATTTGATGGAAAGCGGATAGGGAGGGGGTTGAGGGACCCGAATACCATCCAGGGTATGCTAGTTCATACACGATCCCTTCAAGACATCGAGGCCAAGGTGCTCGTCACACATGTGATACTCGAGAAGGAGAACTCCCTGCTATGGTTGCGCGAACAATGCACCACGATGCAAATTCAAGGGTGTATCAATTCGTATATCGTGTGGCCTATCTACCTCTTCAAACCTACCCCAGACATGTAGTGACATTATTTGAATTGTTTTGGATTGTTTTAAGTTGTTAAATTTGAATTGTTTTAAGTTGTTACATTTGAATTATATTTGGATTATATCGTGATGCATATTGTTTTGAATGTATATTTTCATTATCTCTATTTTATTTGGATATATGATGTTTGAACATGTACAACGTTGATATAACAGGTAGAAAGATACTGTTGGACGGTGGCAGTGGCCATACAACCCTGCAGATTGTTTTTCAATTCTGCCCAGAATTATCACGGTCATGGATCGTGATAATTTTTATAAAATGTCATGGGTTTGTCATGGTCTTTACCCGTAACAAAAAAATTGTCACCCCCACACTTATCATGGTCATTGTCCTTGACAAGTTATACTTGTCACATTCAATGACCATGACAAGTCGGCAAATTTAGGGTAGTGGAGGGTTCTATGATAGATAGTGGCGTATAAGGTGGCAATTCCACCAAAGGTGCCTCCGATGTATATGAGGAGGGTGTGGGAGATGTTGAACGAGGCTAAGATGGTTGCGATGCTTGGCGAGGCTTATTCACTCCATATGGACACAACGGTGACTTACGACAACCTAGGCTTCTTGATGAGCTGGCTGAGGCCCTCATGTATTTATGACATGGTAAACATGCCTCTGCATCCTACGGCTTCAGGCATGGATACGAGTAGGCCGGTGGGATCCACCCACATCATTGGTGGCATGTCGTCGTTGGCGGTGACAACAGTAAAGGAGGATCCGCTCATTTAGGTTATTCCGCCCTCTTATAATTTTCGATTGAGTAGAGGTGAATCACTAAGCCTGTCGCATCACCCTAATGCAACATACTCGGGGTTAATGGGGCTTACAGAGGATGTCCTTCATCCAAAGGTATATTTTTCTCTTTTCTTGTCTCGTCTCCTTTTGATTCTTTCTCTTCTTTTTACTGACTGATTTGGCCTGTGGTTTTTGTTGCTTTACTTGCAGGATCTTCGGATGCCAACCATTTGGCTGATGGACATCAAGAACTGGGTGGCCTCTTCGACTACCTATATCAAGGACTCTATTCCTTCTTCTTTGGTTCCATCTTGTACCTCGAACGAGGGACCGAGTTTAGGGAATGGAGGTTCTACAACTCGTTGCGGGGGGAAATGTGTCTGCCGCGAGATTAAGGGTCTAGGGAGAGAGATAGTGGATTCGGGTTGACTCTCGTTGTTTTGCATTTTCTATTTCTTCCTCTTGAAAAAATGTAATCATACAATATCAATATATATGAAGAAGATTTTTTATTTCTAACTCTTGTTTTAATGACTTATTCTATATGCACGTTTTACTTTGTTGCTGAGACTATATCTTTATTCTAAATGATTAACTCTGGACAAGTTGCATACGAGACTCAAAATGTATTTTGTAACATAGAATAAGACAATTCATCATGTCATAGGCTCGTGAATATACTACACTCTTACATATAATCATGTGAAGAATAATCTTACAATATAAAGTAATTTCCATCACTAACATTTCACAATTCAACTATGATTTTCCATGATGTTCGGATTTTGATCAATATTTAACTTTTCAATTCAAGTGCAATAACTCATGTAGGGGGTTTTTAAAAAAAAATCAATTTCATATGAGTAATTATATAATTCAAGCTCAATGTATTAAAAATAATGGGATTACCATCAATTTGGAGACTACGTTAGAATATATATATATATATATATATATATATATATATATATATATTCAATGTTAGCACTAATTCATATAATATGGAATTGTCCTTTTTCTACGGGAGTGGGATTTCCACCCAACTTCTATAAACGTGGAATTGCCACTCAAATATCATAAGGGCAGGATTATAGTATGAATCTCACTAAGCTAGGATTTTTTGAGAAGACCATCTAGGCATGTTGTAATACCCCGTATTTTTATCACCTTTAATTATGGTATTAATTAAATTTAATTGGGATAAATTAAATTAATTTAATATTAATCTTGATTTTAAATTGAATATTTACTAGCATGACGAGAGTTACTAATTATATATTGAATATTACTGGATGAGTAAAGTAATATATGAGATTGAAGTTAATAAAAAAAATCGCGAGTGAATAATATGACAATCATAGAAATTAAGTCGGGACGCGCATGTGTCGTGTCAGGACTAAATTAATGGAATAAAAAGTAATTTTATTATAAGTCGGTTGTATGGTCATTTTGAGTGTGTCAATGTGTCTGTAGGGGTTGATATAGTCAGAAAAGTGTACACGGGGGTTTAGTTTTTGTCTCAGGACGTTTTTAGGCCTAATCGGTAACCCGGGAGGGCATTTTGGTAAATTCCCATTTTTGGCCTTAATTAATGACGAAAATAGAGATTTTATATCTGTGGGAAGAGAGAGTCATCAAGGGTTAGAAATGTTGGAGTTGCAGAGAGGCTAAAGAAGAGAGAATAGGGAAGGCTTCCAAGGGAGAGAGCCACCTAACCAACACCATCCTCACCAATTCCACCACCAATGCGCAGATTGAGGAACAAGGAAAGAAACCATACCCATCATCGTCAACGATTCAGACTTCCATCTCAAAGTAAGGTATCTAATTTGTTGTTCTTTAGTTAATAACACATCCATGCTAGTATAGGAATTAATTCTCTTATGTCTTCATTAAAATAAAATGTTGTTTGGGAGATTATAATGTAAATTTGGAGTAGAAACCATGTTAGGATATCTATCATATGTAGAATACTAACCACGAAATTGATGCCCAGAGAGATAGAAATCTAGAAATTTAAATGAATTCTTGAGAAAATTTGGTGAACTATGGTTAAATGATAATTTCTTGAATTAATCCCATTTGATGACGATTCTTAACGAATTTGCGAATGTTTTACGTTATAAATCTTCTTTTTTGGTTTATAAAACATTCATGATGTTTTGTTGGGAGTTTGGGACATGTTAATGGAGGTTTGAGGATTTATATTAGATGAAACCCGTAGGTTAGAATTGCGGAAACTGGGCCAACACCTTCTTGATCGATCGATCGACTCTTCCAGGAAACTTAAACTTCTTCCCTTTTATGTTAATCCAATTCCAAATGTGTAAGGACCTTTGGACATAATATAAATATCATAATGGGACATGAGAAGGACCAGTAGGGTATAAGTAGGGTCCGGGTAAGACGAGTTATGTGAGATATAACCGTGGGGTCTTGGGGATATAACTTGGAGTGGAAATCACGCGTACATTAAATTAGGACTTGTAAAAATTGAGAAGGACTGAGACCAATAAGGTAGTGAGTGTACACCTACTGATTTTATATTTATAGAGAGGATACACATCGAGAGTCGATAAGTACTTAAGGATTTGCGGCAATTTAGAAAATAAAAAGAATGATTTACTTATACATAGAACTCGTTCCTTATGTGCCACATATTGTTAAAGTATTATGGGTCGTGTTCGCACCTAGCTGAAGAATAGGAATATATATATATATATATATATATATGGGTGCATGTATATATATAGTATGTAAATATTTGTGTATAATCATACCCGTGCTACTTGTTATCATGGAGGTTTCCGCGCCCGGACAGTCTTATCTCGATTGGACCTTTATGGGGGATATTGACTTGTACTCTAGAACATAGGATCCTTGATAAAGGATATCTGATAACAATAGTTAGATGGTCCTAAGAGACGTGAGGGTATGTGCTGACCTCTTAGTGACTGGAAACTATGCTTCGCCTCTAATATGTGTGTTTTGTGTTAATACAGTTCGAGAGTGATTCCGGACTAATATTTCCCTTTGTACGAAAGATACAGGGACTTGATAGTAAAGTATGGTGGCACCATAGATTTATGTGGGGTGCCCTATTAGTATATATATTATGGGTGATAAATATATGTTCGTTTGATTAATCTTCTATGCTTGTAAGTAGATAGAATTGAGTAATTAATATTAGATGAGTTAAGTGGTTGAGAACTTAAGTCTGAGTTCAGATAAATATAACCTGCTTGGAAAATTCATAAGATAAGGTTATCAGATATAAAATATAGTCACGCGATCACTTGGATTAGGCTTGGTGAATGAAAATTGGGATAGACTAGTTAACTGGATTAATTAGGTAGTACTTTAGGCGTGCACTCTAGTTGAGAGGTGAGAATTCTCAAGTGAGTGTAAAAAACTAACATGTATGTAATATCAACTAGTAAGCATTTTAAATACTTGCTAAACTATTTTTAAAGATGTTTTACACTCGGGCTCTAACTCGTTTCCTGTCATCTCTTCCTTATCTTGTGTGTGTGTGTGTGTGTGTGTGTGTGTGTGTGTGTGTGTGTGTGTATATGTATGTATGTATGTATGTATGTATGTATGTATGTATGTATGTATGTATTTATGTATGTATGTATTGCAGGTGCCCAGCCACAGGGGCATCAGACTTAGACATTTGGACTGTTGACGTGCTGCAGCTAGTGTGGGAGTTGCAGGTCCTTGCAGTAGACGACTTCATCCTTGTCTTCTCAGTCTTCTATTTAGTCATCATTAGATAGGGTATGTGTTGCCCATTTCCAGTTTTATCTTGTTCATAGAGATTTGTACTCTTGATTTATTTCAGTATTCTGTTTTAGTTGAGATTGTTTTTTTATTTGGGTTGATTTATCTAGCATGTTTCTTTCAATTGGATGATTTGGTTTTAATATTATTATTTGTGTCCATGGAAATGGTTTCGTAAATTAAATTAGAATCGGGGAACTTAATCTTTAAAATTAATTGTTTTGACACTTAGCTTAATTATTTATTAGGTCATTAATAAAGAAAATCATTTTCGACAGTGATGCTAAGAATGAACCAACCGAACACTTTGATTTAATTTAATAAAGGACTGATCACCCGATATTTAATTAGGCGATGTGTCACGCATGTTTTGGTGTCTAATAACTTATGAATTTGTTATGAGAAATATTTATTATAAACATATATTTTCAATCATGTAGCTTTGAGTATCTAGTGAGACTTTATCAAGCATGGTCTAATATACCAAGATAGGAATGTAAGCACATTTAAACTATACATGTGTTATTATGACCATATAAATGTAACACTAAGTTCATTGAAGTGAATCATGTGAAGATCATGTCAAATATATCACTAATGCCTTTAATATTCCCTAGGATCGATGTAGTGAATGTTATCATTTTAATTCAAGAGTCATATAGTAAGCAATAGAGTATTCTCTTAAAGAACGCTTAGACAACATATTCTACCTGTATGTCATGTGTCAAAGATATTGCAATTAGAAACATGTGTGAAAATATTCATGAATAACATGTGTCACATAATAAAATATTCATATTTAGAAGCATGTGTATCCTAGAAATGGAGAGCATGAGTGTTTCATTACCATGAGGTTTGTCTTAAGTGTGAAATGAACTCATTCATATCTTTGAAGAATTTAAAACATCATTTCATTATCTTGTGAGGTGTTTGAGAATTTATCAAGTGAAGGCTTTTATAATCATTTTCAAATTCTTATTGTAAGTGTTTTACTTTTTACAAAGTCTTTAAATATGTGAGTTGTGTAAATTCCTATTTTTTTTTCTAATATCGAGACGAATTTTTTGAGATGCTATACTAAGTGCTAAAATCTATTTTCTTTGGATAATATGTTTGTGTGTTTTAATATTGTAACAACCCGTCCTTTTGGAGATAATTAAATTCCATAATTGGGTATAAATTGGAGATTTGAGGAATTTCTCGGAATAGTGATTTTTGGGATTTTCAAGGATTAGATGATTTTAGATGGATGGTATATTTACTTTTGGTGTTAAGTAAATGAATTGGAGTATCTTAATAATATATCGTTGTTGGGTAAAACGACAGAAGGTAATATTTTAATGGGAATACCGCATTTATTTATTATGGGTCAAAATAGTGATTTGCAATCAAGTACCTCAGATGGATATTTCTATTGCGCCGTGAGTCTCGGAATGGCCTAGATAGTCGAAAACGAGTGTCCGATTGTCAAAATTGAGTTTCGGGGAATTTTAGAGTTAAAAGGGCTCCTAATTGAGTAAACGAGTCGCTTTTGGGTTTTAAGGATTAAAACCCTTTTTCTTCCTATATAAAGAGGGAGATGGGGATAAAAGAGAAGGAAAAGAGAGAAGAGAGAGAGGAAGGAAAAAAGTGGAGATAAAAAGGAAGAACCGGGCCAAACTCCGCGGGATTCGAGTCGAGGTCGTCGAATTTCATCCTCCAGGCAAGTGTTTACTTGCTTTATTTCATTTTGTGCAAATATCTCATATCATAGTTGGTAAAAATATGATTTTTGGGTTAGAACCCTTAAAATAAATTTGTAAAAATTGGATATGAGTTTACATATTGATGTAATGTAAACTCTTAATGATTTCTAGTGTTAAAACCATGTTAATGGAGTGTAAGATTGAATTGAAATGGGAGAAATGCCAAAACTAGTTTTTTATGGTTTTAGGGTTTCAATCTAAGGTAAGTGGTTTAATACCCCAAATTAATTGATGTGTTAGTTGTAAAACATAGATTAGATGTTTATTGAGTTGTTGGATGATATTAGAAACAACAAAAATGGAGTTTGAATTTTGGAGAAGATGATGAATAGTAAGGCAGCGTGCTTGTCGAATCAATTCGGACTAGAGGCGAATCAATTCGGATCTTGGTAAAAAAATGAAAATTATAGATCTTTTCGATACGGTCGCGTGGCGCCAACCGCGTATTTTTTTGATTTTTTTTGTATTTATAGTAATTTTTCTACGGAAAGCTGTCCGAGATCGAAATTGTTAGTTAGAAATCAAATCTGATATTGGGAGAATTAAGGCTAGAATTGTTTGGTGATAAATATTAGGGGTTCCTAAATATAGAGTGGGTACCTCTAGATCACTATTTGAGGTAGTCCTTGGGTTTGTGGGAAGGAAATCCACAACCAATTTAATTTAAGGGTAGTCGGGGGAGAATAATCCCTCAGATATTTCGGTAGGGCATTTAGGCCTATATAATTATGCGCATAGGAAAACATAATTATATCGATATTGGTTGAACGAATCCTACGAGATTATTAGGATGGAATTGGGAATATATGTATTCACTTAGAGTGAATCAATATATTTGGAGATATCCACTAAATCCTTAGATGAGAATAAGGTATTTATTATTCATAAAGTGAGGAAATACTTTGGGTATAGTACTATGCGTATATGAATGCATGGTTATGATTCCTTGAGGTAATCTTTGGGATTATTGGTCATCGCTAGATGAGAATGGCAATTATGGACATATATATATATATATATATATATATATATATATATATATATATATATATATATATATATATATATATATATATATATATATATATAATGAGCAATATGTGGTATGTATATACCATGTGATTAAAGTATATATAAAATATGATACATATGTGTATTATATAGTATTAATCCTTGTGCATGAGAACAAGGTAATACATATGTCTATAAGAATAAATGATTTTGAAAATGTAAAAATGAATGTTTTCAAAATGGAAAAGAAATGATTTTCATAAATAATAATTTATGGATACACACCTATCTAAATCACTATCATAAGGGAAGTTGCGCGCGTGAGGTGAAGCCCCCTGGCTAATGAATGCAGGGTGGATATAGTCCTAGGCCATATGGGCATTTATTATATGTTTTACTACGCTGGTGAGGTAATTCTAGGTGTGGTTATGACTCTCCCACAGGCATATGGCCACTTCCCGACGTTTCGGTAGGTTCCCAGGTTGTCTTGTTTGATAGGCCCTGGAAGATGATAGCCATTTAGGGCCGCGTCCAGTGGGAAAACCCGGAGGGAGAGTCTTAGATATGTTAAAGCAATTCATGGTAATGAATTGGCTTTAAATACATTTTTTGGATGGAAGAAGAGAAATGGGATAAACGATTTGGCTTCGGATACATTTCCTGGATGGAAGAAGGGAAATGGAAGCATGTGATATGGAAAGAGAATTTTTATGATAATAAAAATGGCTTTTGAATACATTTCCTAGATGGAAGAAGGGAAATGGGATATTATAAAACAGAAAATCATTTTTATGATAATAAAACTAGCTTTTAAAAATTTATATGATATGTTAAAGCAATTCATGATAATGAATTGGCTTTTAAATATATTTCCTGGATAGAAGAAGGGAAATAAAAAGTTTTGAGATGAAAATGAAAATGAATCCTCAGTCCAGTAGATAGATCCAGATGTGTATTATAAAGATGAAATTGAATTGGTAAACCTCAGTCCGGGAGATATTATCCGTATGTATATTGTAAAGATGTATATAAAAATGAATATGATATGTATATTAATACATTAGTTTTGTACTACGGGCTTAACGGATCTCTACCATTAACCCTGCCAAGTATTAGTGTATTGGGGGGTTCCTTGTTTGGATTTCGCTTCGCGAGACACCCCACGCACGAACTTAGTGAAATGTTGAGAATGGAGAGAAGTTTAGCACTTAGTACTCGGGTTGTAAAGGTTTTTAGTAGATGGGTGAATTAGTTTAGTTAGGCGGGAGAGCTTAACTAGAATATTCTAGATAGATGCGCTAGTTGTGCACTATTAGAAGAGAGGTGAGGGGTATCTCATGGGAGAGCGATACCAATTTAAATATGAGAAAACTTTTTTCTAAAAATAAAGCATTTATACACTTGCAAAATATTTTCAAACTTAGGCTCTGACCCGTTCATCTACTTTTCCTCTCTTGCTATATATATATATATATATAGGTGTCGAGACACAGGGACGCCTAGATGGCACTTCCTTCGAGTCGGATGTCTACTGCAGTAGCTGTGGATGCTTGCAAGTTCTCAATAGACGCTTCTATCCTTGTACTCTAGATAGGAGGTACTGTATAAACAATCGGGCTAACAACCCAACTGCATTTATTTGTTCTTTTACCGCCTTTTAGTGCGGCATTCGATATGGTTCTATAATATTTGAATCGAGTGTTCGGTTATTGATATGCCCCAAGTGTTACCTCGGCCCAGAGACACCAACCTCGGCTGGGATGATGGCCGAGATATTGATCGACCCAAGATAAGCCATGGGCCCACGATATCATCCCTCGGCCAGACCAGGGTCGGCCTAGGCTGACACTACCATCTACACTTCCAATGGACACTACGCGCATCACAGGCATCAACAGCATTCTCATATACCCGGGTATGGTAACCTCGGCCGAGGGTAGGCCGAGGTGACAGGGAGCCTTGATAACCCTCAACTTGGAACCGGTTCAACCTTGGATTGGGTCGAGGTCACAAGAGGCCTTAGGAATCGTCAGCATGGGACTATTCCTACCTCGGCTGGGGCCGACACAGAATAATGTCTCGGCTGGGATCAGGCCGAGACTCCCTGTGACACATCTCGGATTGAACGAAGATCATGCCTTTACAGCTCGGCCTCTCTAAGGCCGAGGTCATCCACCAACTTGGTGGCCGAGCATCTGTTGAACATTTGGATAAGGCGCATGGGCACAAATAAGTTGTAACAAGATTATTCTCCACATGTGGGGAGAATATTTCATCATCATTACTTACATGTGGCAGTGACAGATGGCACTTCCCCATTGGTGAGGCTACCACCCACATGCACATTACATGCATGGGGGGTACATTACAGCCCCTAGGCACTATATATAGGGATCATCCCCTACCTTGCAAAAGGGTCCATTTATTAAAACCCTAGCTGAAACTCTGTCTAGATATACAGTAGAGAGAGAGAGAGAGAGCTTGAGAGGTTGTATCCATGACCATTAGTGCCTTCTTTCAGTGATATTGCTCACACACACTCACAGTGGACGTAGGCTAGATTGGCTGAACTACTTATATTCCGGTGTGCTATCCTCTTCTTCTCACCCCATTCTTTTATCTCCTTTATATAGCTGTGCTGCCATTGTTATACTCATATTGAGCTTGTAAACACCTCACCTGGTGGTACTGATTCCGGCATCATCATTTTGGCGCCGTCTGTGGGAACGAGAAGCTATCTCTTCCTCTTTTTCTGCTTAACCTCATCGGAGACTCTGGTGGTGAACCAGGAACCGCCTCTTTGTGTGGAGCTATTTCACCATTGAAAGAGGTCCTTTAAGGTATTAAGTTCACTTGCTACTCAAGCTCTATACAGTTATTGATAGGCCCAAGTATAACCTCGGCCCAGGGATACCTACCTCGGCCGAGATAATGGCCGAGGCATTGATCGACCCAATGAGGGGTAAGGGCCCACGATATCATCCCTCGGCCAGGCCTACCTCGGCCCGGGCCGACACTGCTACATACACCTCCCCAAGGACACTACGCGCGTCACAGACATCTACAGTATCCTCAAGTACCCAGGAATAGAAACCTCGGCCATCAGTAGGCCGAGATGACAAGGAGCCACTGTTCATCTTCAACATGGATCCTACCTCGGCTTGGGCCGAGGTTACCAGAGGTATTAATAATCATCAGCATGCTGCATGCCCAACCTCGGCTCGGGCCGACCCCAGTATATGCCTCGGCTGACATCAGGATGAGACTCCTCATGACACTTCGCGGATTGAGCGGACATCCAACCTTTACAACTCGGCCTCTCCTAGGCCGAGGCCATTCACCAACATGACTGCCGAGCATCTGTTGACATTTGGATAAGGACACCTGGGAACAAATCAGTTATAACAAGATTATTCTCCACATGTGGGAGAATATTTCATCATCATTACCTACATGTGGCCATGACATGTGGCACACCCCCATTGGTGAGGATACCACACACATGCACATTACATGCATAGGGGGTACATTACACCCCCTAGGCACTATATAAAGGGATCATCCCCTACCTTGCAAAAGGATCCAGATATTAAAACCCTAGCTAAAACTCTGTTTAAATACATACAGTAGAGAGAGAAAGAGCTCGAGAGGTTGTATCCATGGCCATTAGTGCCTTCTTTCAGTGATATTACTCACACACACTCACAGTGGACGTAGGCCAGATTGGCTGAACCACTTATATTCAGGTGTTATTCCCCTTATCCTCACCTTATTTTTATCTTCTTTATACTGTTGTGTTGCCATTGTTGTACCTATATTGAGCTTGCAAACACCTCACCTGGTGGTTCTGATTCCCAGCATCATCAGTTATCATATGGCACCAGACTTACCACCGCCTCTTTCGTCGCCCGGAGGTGGAGGGGCTAGCTCCAGTCAGGCTCCTCCCCAGTCCGAAATGTCGGAGGTGGCAGCAGCCTTGAAATCTTTGGCTGCAACACAATAAGCCATGAAGAAGAAATTTGTCCAGCTCAGTCAAACCATGATGATGAGGCCACCTAGAGTCTCACCGGACATGATCACTCTGGCGGCGGTTTAGCCACAACCTGACGCCAGGGGACCACCCTAGGCACCGATGAAGGACCAGCCTGCACCCCAGCGGAGGAGGGACGTTGCTGACCCTAGGCGCTTGCGCCTGGGGAGGCAAGGAAACCCTTGCCCAGAGGACAGGTATGATGACCTAGAAGATGAAAAGGCCCCAGAAGATTGCTGGGAACCGTATGAGGTGTCAGATAATATCATACGACCTCTTAGGCAGAGCCATGGATGTATCGACCAACGAAGAGAAGAGGCCCAACCAAGAGGGTCGGCTTTTGACAGGTTGAGCAGAGGGTCGGCCTTCGAGAGGCTGGGCCCAGTTAATGACCTAAGATAGAGGCTATCGAGGTCGAGGAGCGCGGAAGGCTCCCAAAGAGGGAATAGGCAGGCTCGGCCTGACCAAGGCCGACCCTGTGAGAGAAGATCAAGGGAGCACGAGGAGGTCAACAACCAACGGGTCGTTGCTGGGGAACCCTCTGTCCATCGCAGGGAGGTGGCAGGGGATAACCTCGGCCAAATTGATGATAGAAGACCCTGGAATGATTCAATCCAATGCCTTGAGGAGAAGATAGGGGACCTCATAAAGAGCAGGGACCCATTACAGAGGGGCTAATCTGAGGGTTTCCCGTTTGTGGATAGGATAGTGGGGTACCCAACTCCAGCTAAGTTCAAGCCTCCTAGAGTGACTCCCAAATATGATGGCAGCACTAACCTTGTGCACCATATAGAAATGTATCAGTCGATGACAGATATTTACTCGATACCCGATGAGATGAAGTGAAGGGCCTTCTCTGGAACCCTGACTGGGGCAGCGCACAGCTGGTTCACTTCTCTTCCAAAGAACTCGATCGAAAACTTCAAGGGGTTGGCTGAGCAGTTCATCCATAACTTATGCTTTGGGGTAAGACCTCAAAAGAAGACTACCCACCTCCTATATGTCAAACACGCTAAGGGTGAAATCCTATGAGACTACATAGCAAGATTCAACAAGGAGAAGTTGGAGGTGGAGGATTACGAAGAGAGCATAGCCATGACCGCCCTTATAAGAGGCCTCCAGAAGGGAAAGCTACTGTGGAAACTGGTGGAAGACCCTCCTAAGTCTATGGCAGAGCTGCTGGCAACCGCGGGGAAAGTGATGAATGCGGAAGAGGCAATGGCCGCCAAATATGAGGAGGAGAACCGTGGTAGCACTGGGAGGTCCCAGGGCAAGAAAGAGGGGAAGAAGAGATCAGTAGATGGCAAGTTCGCTCATTACACTCCTCTGACTGTGAGCTGTGAGCACATCCTTAATGAGATCAAGACTGACCGGACTCTGAGGTGGCCAGATAAATTGAAGGCCCCACCACATAAGAGGAATAAAAACCTCTGGTGTGAGTTCCATCAGGATCACGACCATGTCACAGATAGATGCTTCGCTTTAAAGGATGAGATTGAGAAGATGCTGAAATCTGGGAAGTTGAGAAAGTATGTGGATGGCAAGGCCCCAAAGGGTGGAAGAGAAGACCCTAAGAAGAGAAGGAATGACAGATGCCGAGGCGATGTCCCGTCCAGAAGGGACGACGACTCAGAGGGAGATGATGGAGATGATCCGGATCTCCCACCGAAGGATGACAACACTCCGGTGAAGAGGGTCAGAATGATCTCCTTTGGTGTTAGCACCATATGTGGGGGATTCGCAGGAGGTGGCTCTGAGGTAGCCGACAGAAAGGCCCATGTAGCAGAGGCCAAGTCAGTGGCCAAGCCCAAGGTTGTGAATCTGATGTCTTCTGATGCGGTGCAGAAGAGGACGAAGGTGGACATGGACACCCTCGTGGTGGGATTCTCCCGACTCAACTTCAAGGGCATCTTAGCTCCCCATGATGACCCTTTGGTCATAACAATAAGGGTGCATGGGTGCGATGTAGGGAGGATCCTCATAGATGGGGGAAGCTCAGCGGATGTGATGTTCTGGCCTTGTTTCAAGAGCTTGGGTCTTAGCAGGGCAAGGCTGGTGCCCTACCATCACCCATTGATAGGCTTCAGTGGTGAGAAGGTGAACCCATTGGGCATGTATGAAATGGATGTACGGATGGGGGATGAGTGGCCTAAGAGGCTGACCAAGAAGATAAACTTTTTTATTATGGACGAAAATGTCTTCTCGGCCTACAACCTTATCATCGGAAGAGTGTCCCTCAAAGAGTTTGAGGCCGTGCCGTCGACGGTCCATCAGATGCTAAAATTCCCGACTCCTTATGGGGTAGGGGAAGTGCAAGAGGACCAGACCACGGTGCGGGAGTGTTACTTCAACTCGGCCGAAGAGAGAGAGGCCCATAAGAAAGCAACCACCACTTACAGCATTGACACTCTTGACCCGAGAGATGAAACAAAACTGAAGAAGGGAGAGGCCGCGGAAGAGGTAGAATCCATCGTCCTCAATGAGGACGAACCGGAAAAAACCATCCAGGTTGGCAAAGCCCTAGAGCCAAGGATCAAGGAAGAGCTGATAAACTTCCTCAGGAGGAGGCAAAGTGTCTTCGCCTGGAGCCACGCAGAAATGCCTGGTATCGACCCTGAGGTCATGACCCACAAGCTTAACGTGGACAGAGATACCAGGCCTATTAAACAGAGGCGAAGAGTCTACTCCAGAGATAAGTACGAGGTAATCCGAGAAGAAGTGAAAAAGTTAGAAGAGGCCGAGTTCATAAGAGAGGTTACCTATCCGGAGTGGGTCTCAAATGAAGTCATCGTGCCTAAGGCCAATGGAAAGTGGCGAATGTGTGTAGATTTCACAGACCTGAACAGGTTTTGCCCGAAGGACAGCTATCCCTTACCTAGGATAGACCAGATGGTGGATGCAACGGCAGGGCACGAGCTCATGAGTTTCATGGATGCTTATTCAGGTTATAACCAAATCTTCATGGATGTCGAAGACTCTGAGAAGACGGCCTTCATTAATGACAAGGGGACGTACTGTTACAAGGTGATGCCCTTTGGTCTGAAAAATGCGGGGGCAACGTATCAACGTCTTGTCAATAAGATGTTCGAGGAGCAGATAGGTAAGACCATGGAGGTGTATGTGGATGATATGCTAACGAAGAGCCTGAAAGCATGTACTTACGTAGCAGACCTTGAGAAGACCTTTGATGTCATGGACTCGTACAGAATGAAGCTCAACCCAGCAAAGTGTGTCTTCGGGGTAGGAGCTGGGAAGTTCCCGGGGTTCATCGTTAATCAGAGGGGGATTGATGCAAACCCTGAGAAAATCAAGGCATTACTCGACATGAAGACTCCTAGGAGTATCAAAGATGTCCAGAGACTCACTAGAAGAGTGGCGGCCCTTAACAGGTTTATTTCTAGGGCGACGGATAAGTGTCTTCCATTCTTTAAAATTCTAAGGAAGGCCTTCCAATGGGACGAAGAGTGTGAAAAAGCCTTTGATCAACTCAAGTCCTACTTGGGGTCTCCCTTGCTGCTATCCCGACCCATCGCGGGGGAAAGGTTGTTTATGTATCTGGCAGTCTCTGAGTCAGCCATTAGCGCGGCCATCATACGGGAAGAGGATGGGGTTCAGAGGCCTGTGTAATTCAACAGTAAGGCACTGCAAGGGTCTGAAAAAAATTATCCCCGGATGGAGAAGTTGCCTTATGCCCTAATACATGCCTCAAGGAAAATGAAGCCTTACTTTCAAGCCCACTCCATGGTAGTCCTTACAGACTCCCCACTAAGACAGGTTCTGCACAAACTTGAGAAGTCTGGAAGATTGATGACTTGGGCCATTGAACTAGGGGAGTATGATCTTACCTACCAGCCCAGGACAGCCATCAAGGGACAGGCCCTCGCAGACTTTATCGCAGAGTTCACTTGGGAAGAGGCCGAGACAGAGAAGGGCTTGGATGGCGGTGAAGAGACGAACCGAAGTGTCTTCCGAGATTCAGAAGAGACTGCCCCGTACATCTTCCAAGGGCCGAGAAGAGGTTGTCCCAGGCAAAACTCGGAGCAGAGTAGAAGAAAATGAAGAGGATCGATACCTCTTCGAAAAAGGGGTTATGAGAGAAGGGGTCTTCTCAACAGATGCAGACGTATGGAGCCTCTTCGTTGATGGCTCTTCCTGTCACAGTGGAAGCGGCGCGGGGCTAATACTCTCAGCCCCAGATGGCGCCAACATTGAATACGCCTTGAGATTCAACTTTCAAGCCTCAAACAACGAGTCTGAGTATGAGTCCATGATAGCAGGTCTCTTATTGGCAATAACTCTTCGAGTAAAGCGACTCCTGCTTCATAGCGACTCAAGGCTGGTTGTCAATCAAGTGTTGGGGGTATACAAGGCCAAGGACGAAAGGATGGCCAAGTACTTGAAAAAGGTAAGAGGGTTGCTAGAATATTTTGAAGAGGCCAAACTGAAGAGAGTGACGAGACTGAGCAACAATCACGTTGATGCATTGGCAAGGCTGGCCTCGGCAATGAAGACAGATTTGGGAAGGACCATCCCAATCGAAGTCTTAGGAAAGGCGAGCATCGAGGAGGATGAGGTATGTAGTCCTTGTCACAATGTTAACCTAGGAGACTCATGGATTGACCCGCTCGTCAGATACCTAAGAGAGGGGGAGCTACTTGAGTCCAAGCTGGAAAGAAGAAAGTTGAGATACAGGGCTGCCAAGTTCTCATTGGTAGGAGACGTCTTGTATAAAAAGGGGTTTCTCTTGCCCCTCCTCAGATGTGTGCATCCCGTGGAGGTACCCCGGGTCTTACAGGAGGTTCATGAAGGCTATTGCTCTAGCCACATAGGGGGAAGGCCCTTAACCAAGAGGATCATCACTCAGGGATACTGGTGGCCTACCTTGTCTAAAGACGCTGCTGACTATGTGAAGAGGTGTGATAAATGTCAGAGGTTCACCGCTATCCCTCATCAACCCCATCAGCCTATGACGTCAATCTCTTCTCCATTAACATTTTCGGTATGGGGAATTGACTTAGTAGGACCTTTGCCAAGAGCTGTCAACAACTATAGATTCTTGATAGTTGCCATTGACTACTTTTCAAAGTGGGTAGAGGCAGAACCGATGATAACAATTACAGAGCAGAAGACCTTTCAGTTCATCTGGAAGAACATCATCTGTAGGTATGGCCTCCCAAACACGCTCATCTCGGATAATGGGACCCAGTTCAAAAACTCCTCCTTAGAGAAGTATTGCCAAAGTGTGGGGATTAAACAGTTCTTCTCATATCCTGGTCGGCCTCAGGAAAACGGCCAGACCGAGGTCACGAATAGGACTATCTTGGATGGAATCAAGAAAAGGTTAGAAGACGCGAAGGGGAGATGGATAGAAGAGGTCTACGCTGTGCTATGGGCTTACAGGACCACAACAAGGACACCCACAGGAGAAACCCCATTCATGCTGGCACGCGGCTCAAAAGCCGTCATACCAACGGAAGTAGGCTACCAACTCATCGGATTCAGACCTACGATCCTGACAACAATGGGGAAAGGAGGAGGCTAGACCTGGATCTTATTGAAGAGAGAAGAGAAGATGCAGAGGTCAGGAAAATAGCCTACCAACAGAGGGCAGCAAGATTCTACAATCAAAGGGTGAAGTCAAGACCCATTGAAGTGGGAGACCTAGTGCTAAAGAAGACTCTACAGAAGACAAACAAGCTACACCCGAACTGGCATGGCCCCTACAAAGTAACAGAAGAGGTTGTGCCCGGCACTTACAGACTAGAAAACCTAAAAGGAGAACCCTTCACTAACCCATGGAATGCTGACCACCTGAAGAGATATTACATATGATGTTGCATAGGATTTGTAATTTGTAAATGTACCATCTTATCGAGAAGAGGTTATTAATAAAGATCAGTTTCCATGACAAGTTCTTGTTCCATTCTTAGATCAGAGATATTACATGAGGCTAACATCAGACCTTTGGTTAGATGACCTCAAACCCTTAACATCATTAATTTGGTGATATTTATTATGAGGCTAACCTCTTAGGGGATGACCTCAGACCCTCATAACATCACTCGGTGGTGACGAGGTCTGAGCTCAGACACCTGGGTTAGATGACCTCAGACCCTTAACATCATTAATTTGGTGATATTTATTATGAGGCTAACCTCTTAGGTGATGACCTCAGACCCTCATAACATCACTCGGTGGTGACGAGGTCTGAGCTCAGACACCTGTGTTAGATCACCTCAGACCCTTAACATCATTAATTTGGTGATAATTATTTATGAGGCTAACCTCTTAGGTAATGACCTCAGACCCTCATAACATCACTCGATGGTGACGAGGTTTGAGCTCAGACACCTGGGTTAGATGACCTCAGACCCTTAACATCATTAATTTGGTGAAGTTGGTTATGAGGCTAACCTCTTAGGTGATGACATCAGACCCTCATAACATCACTTGGTGGTGACGAGGTCTGAGCTCAGACACCTTGGTTAGATGACCTCAGACCCTTAACATCATTAATTTGGTGAAGTTGGTTATGAGCACAGCATATTAAGTAATGACTTCAGAGCCTAATAGCATTCAGAGGCATTTAGAGATCAAAATAAGAGGATTGGCATTTAGTACAAAGAAGAGATTACATATGATGTTCATTATTACAAATTACAAATTACAAAATGTTTGTTTACAAATCACTCCTGGTGGGGGGGGGGGGGCATTGACAGTCTCGGTCGGATTGGTCTGCTCAGCATCAGTAACCTCGGCCACCTCATCAACAGGATCCATCCCTCCGAGCTCGGTTCCTCCCAGAGTTGCAGTATCGGCTAGGGCAGTGGCCTCATCTTCTACCTCTTGGAGTGCCTGGGCAAATTGAGGGTCGACAAAGACGAGGCCCGCAAAGTCGGAGGCCTTTATAGTGCCGAACTCCTTCTCTCTGACCTTGGCCCATTTGGTAGTGGCTTTGATACCTCTATCGAGGTATTCAAAACCAAAACCCACGAACTCCTCAGAGACTTTATAGTCAGAAATTATTTTCTCTGAGGCATCTGCAAGGGCAGCCTTCACAGCCGAGTTGACCTTCTGCTGCAGAGCATCGTCTTTGTCCTTCAGAGCCTTAGCTTGGTTTTTGACGAGCGCAGGGATGTCTTTTTCCAAACCCTTGGCCTTATTTTCAGAGTTGTTGGCCTTATTTTCAGAGTCCAGCAGCTCTGACTTTAGACGCTCTACCTCGGCGTTCAGGGCACTCTCGACCTTCTCAACCTCCTGCCCCTTCTGGATGAGGGGCAATTTCCTCATTGCCCAATTAGAAAGTTGGTACATGGCAGTCACACCCTGCACAGTTAATGAAGAGGTTAGATGGGAGTAAAATCAGACGTTGAACTTATCTGACAAAGGAATAAGTCATACATGGACGGGTCTGTGAAGGCCGAACTCGACCAGCAGAGGGGTATCCATGGCTCTATAGAAATGCTTGTCTGCCTCGGTCATGATAGAGGCAAGTGCGTCCATGGCCTGTCTGCTGTTGCCGATCACGCTGTCATTCAACTTCAGCTGATCCAGACGAGCCGTCAGGGTGTCATCCGAGATTGGGATCGCAGCGTCTGAGGTCTTCTTTTGCCTCGAAGTCGGCCTCTGATCCTCAGAGGCCGGGACCTCAGGAACCCTCTTCTTGGAGGCCTGGGATTTGGATGTAGTGGGAGCTGGAGGAGGAGCGTTCAGACCAACCTTCTTCGCAAGCCTTGCCAAACTTGGAGCTGCCATCTCCCACAATTCGTCTGGGATACCTGGTGGTCTCTCTGCAAAAGTGAA
Source organism: Sambucus nigra (assembly GCA_949130495.1). Classification (NCBI taxonomy): domain Eukaryota; kingdom Viridiplantae; phylum Streptophyta; class Magnoliopsida; order Dipsacales; family Adoxaceae; genus Sambucus; species Sambucus nigra. Next base: position 678,830,579 of record OX422211.1, read on the forward strand.
GAGATAAGAGTCAGAAATCAAACATGAATGATCAGGGGTTAGACTTGAAATAAAAAGAAAAATCCTTACCAAAGCCAACAAGGGGGCTCCCACCCAGGCTCGTCCCTGAGAGAAACTGAGGGGTCAGCAAATGCTCGAACTTAACAAACAAGCCGTGTGCCCCTTGATCTTGCAAGGCCTTCACCTTTTGTATATTTTGAAGACTTAGACTAGGATCGTCCCTTGCCGACATGGTGACCTTACCCCATCTGAGGGGTATCCTCGGCCCGAGAGTGGAAGAAGGAACAGATGAGACGAACTCCCATGGCCCTGAGGCGAAGAAATATCAGGGCTTCCAATTGTGATTCGAGGTCTGAGTCACCTGGATCATCTTCTTCTCAGGCCTCCGAGCCACGAAGTGATAGTAGCTCAGATGATTTTTGGCCGAGGTAGGGACATAGCAACCAGCAAAGACCTGAACTGGGAGGTCAGAGTGGTGGACTTCCCTCCACAAGATGATGGCCCCAATAATGACTCTCCAAGCATTGGGAGAGAGTTGTGAGGGGGCCAAGTTGATGAAGGAAAGAATGGACCTGATGATGGGATGAATGGGTAGACGAACACCTAACTTAAACATATGCTCGTACAAGCAGATTTCTCCATCTCGACCATGATAGGCCCTCTCTTCCCTCAGAGGTCTCCTTAACTTGATGGAAGGACTAATGGAATATAAGTACCTAAAGCACAGGAGATCCACCTCGGTGACTGATCTCTCGAACTCGGCTGCTTCAGAGATGTCAACATCACTTTCAGCATCCTCATCATCGTCAAGCTCAACGTCGGCTGGAGCAGACGTAGACGGGTGACCAGGGAATCTCTGAGCGAACTCAGCCCCTGTAACGGCCGATAGAGGGATGACATCAAGAATGGGTGGCACAGCCACATTTGGCTCAACAAGTTCAACCTCTGAAGAAGAATTTGAGGTGCTTGAGCCATTTTGGGACGAAGCTCGGCTGGAGACCTCGACCTGGTCAGGGTCCTGACCAGTCCGAGGTGTAAAATCCATGGCTTCTTGGAAAGAGTCCACAGACATGGGGTCTGAGGTGGAAGACTTAGACTCAGACATCGGCAATGGGTTGGCAGAGACGTCTATCTAATAAAAGTTCTCAGGAGGATCAGGATATACCACCTTGAGTGGTGGGGGAAAGATAGGTCTGATAGGAAACTCCTGTGACCTACGAGCTTCTTCTTGAACTCTCTCTATTTGCCTAATCTTTTCTAAGGTCTTCTCTCTAAGAGAAGGGAAGTCCTCAAGAAGCTGGTACATGGGTCTGAGCATCAGAGGACGACCCTAGAGTTGGGAAAAACTCCTAAGGCTACAAACACGTTTGGCTTATAAAATGAAGAAGCCTAAAGATCAAACTTAGGAGTTTCAAGAAAACCTAGCTCGCCGGAAAACTTAAAAGGTCACCGGAAAACTTAAAAGCTCAACAGGAAACTCAGAAACTCGCCGGAAAATATGCAAACAAAATGCCAGAAAGAAAGGAAATGGTAAGGGAGAAGTACCTGGAAGTAAATTGATGAAGGAAGCGATGAAGAACTCGCAAGAAAACTGAGGAAATCCTCTGGTTTAGGACGTTGGGTGAAGAAGCTTTTGAGAGGAGAAATTTTGCAAGAACTGTGTGCGGGAAAGAAATGAGGAAGAAGAAAGAGAAAGGAAGGGTTTAAACCCTTAAGTACTTGGGCACACTTCCGAAGGCCCATCATTGCCTTGGGAAACCCAAGGGACAACTGACAGCACACGCCAGCCAAGTTTGCACGCCCTAGCTGGGGACAGGTGTCATGTAGGTATTAGCCTTGGGACGGACAGGCCTCGGAGGTGAAGCAATCCCCTAGCCACTTGCTCTCGCATATGACTAAGGGCTGGGGGGTGATTGATATGCCCCAAGTGTTACCTCGGCCCAGAGACACAAACCTCGACCGGGATGATGGCCGAGATATTGATCGACCCAAGATAAGCCATGGGCCCTCGATATCATCCCTCGGCCAGACCAGGGTCGGCCTAGGCCGACACTACCATCTACACTTCCAATGGACACTACGCGCATCAACAGCATTCTCATATACCCGGGTATGGCAACCTCGGCCGAGGTGACAGGGAGCCTTGATAACCCTCAACTTGGAACCGGTTCAACCTCGGCTTGGGCCGAGGTCACAAGAGGCCTTAGTAATCGTCAGCATGGGACTATTCCTACATCGACTAGGGTTGACCCAGAATAATGTCTCAGCTGGGATCAGGCCGAGACTCCCTATGACACATCTCGGATTGAACGAAGATCATGCCTTTACAGCTCGGCCTCTCTAAGGCCGAGGTCATCCACCAACTTGGTGGCCGAGCATCTGTTGAACATTTAGATAAGGACGCATGGGCACAAATCAGTTGTAACAAGATTATTCTCCACATGTGGGGAGAATATTTCATCATCGTTACTTACATGTGGCAGTGACAGATGGCACTCCCCCATTGGTGAGGCTACCACCCACATGCACATTACATGCATGGGGGGTACATTACACCCCCTAGGCACTATATATAGGGATCATCCCCTACCTCGCAAAAGGGTCCATTTATTAAAACCCTAGCTGAAACTCTGTCTAAATATACAGTAGAGAGAGAGAGCTTGAGAGGTTGTATCCATGGCCATTAGTGCCTTCTTTCAGTGATATTGCTCACACACACTCACAGTGGACATAGGCCAGATTGGCTGAACCACTTATATTCCGGTGTGCTATCCTCTTCTTCTCACCCCATTCTTTTATCTCCTTTATATAACTGTGCTGCCATTGTTATACTCATATTGAGCTTGTAAACACCTCACCTGGTGGTGTTGATTCCGGCATCATCAGTTATTTTATTTCATTTCAGTTTCATTCATATAAACTGTTCGGATGTTTTAATTTAGTAGTTGTTTAAAAAGAGTAGTTAAGTAAAATTTTGACGCCAGCCTAATAGGTAATTAGTAATCAAATTGGTTTTCGACAGTGATGCTAAGAATGATCCATATGAGACTCCCGTTTTAATTTGATATAGGAGTGATCGCCCGGTATTTTATTAGGCAGGGTGTCACAGATAGTATCAGAGCCAGGTTTTAGTGTCCTTAGGAATCTTTGTGGACGTACTACGCTTCCAGCGTTGCTCTCGATTTGATATAGAGCCTCAGGATTAGGATTGCTGATTTCTCTTGTGAGATTTCGTTCTCCTGCCATAGTATAAGATTATAGTAATCTTTTTCGCGCTCGTTCAAGATTCGTGTTCTGATTGAGGATGGCGGCATGAGGATTCGAATGGGATCTTACGGATAGTTTTAATCGTGAGTCCCCGTGATTTAGCAGGATTGAAAAGAATGTTGTTTTGGATTATTCACACACGGATCGGTCAGAGGCCGATAGTGAATAAAAAGTGATATGGAGTATATGTGTATCCGTGGGCCCCATTGGTGGACATCCACATGGGGAATTTATTGAAATAGGGTTGAAGCTTGTAGTGGATTTTCCTTTTAACGGAGAAGTTACGAGGACTAGCAAGATGATGGTAAGGAGCAAGGTTAAGTTATTGTTATGAGTTTCACCTTAGAAGGAAGAGGTATAATTGGCGTGGCCAGATAAAGTCGCGGTATTCACTAGCCCTAGACTCGTGTGTGTAATTTGAGTTTTGTGGCGGTCTCGATAACATTATATAATGCCTATCTATGTGTTTTCCGCGGCGGTGGAGTTTTATTTTTCTTCATTCGCTATAAAGGAGAGTGTTGATATTTTAAATATAAATATATATCTGGCTTGTGATAATCGTCTTATATGTGTTATACGAGTATGGTAATATGGTGAGTATGAAATGTTATGGTATATTCGGAGCGATAGCAGGCAAATGATGGTAAGACTATCGTGTCCACAATTCTAGGGTGGAATGGGTTGTTTTTGCGATATCTCACCTGGATACAGGTTGAGTTCGCCTTTATTATGTGCTTAGATGGAACTTCGATGGGTAGAGGTTTCATTATCATGATTTGAGTGTGGCGACCTTATAGATATGATTTGAGGTGTGCCGGGTTAATTATTGAGCTGTGAGTTTAAGCTCATTATTGATTGCGCAGAGACTGAGTGTTGTGCGATGCGCTTAGTGGTGTGGCTCCTAGATAGATACGGGAGTTCAGACCACATTGGGTTAAAAAAGGGGATAGGATTATCCCGGTTGCATATTAAAAAATAACGGACCTCCATGACCGACGAAGTTAAGTAGTAGTGTGTGGAGGGGTTCCTTGTTTGGAATTCGCTTCGCGAGATGCTCCACGCATGAACCTTAACGACGTCGGGAGTGGAGAGATGTTATAGGATGCGAGGATGTTGGTTTTGTTGGTAAGTCATATAGTGTGAATGAAACACTATAGACTATGATCCATGTGATGATGGTATGCTTATGGAAATATTATGCTATTGAAAAGCACTAAAGTGGTCCTCTCGCCACAAGTGGGTGGGTGAAGTAGGACTTAGATAAATTGATTTGAGGATTATATCCAGGCCTTAATGAAAAGGCAAATTTTGAGGAAATATGTTTTGGGTATGATGTTCGTGATGCTTTTACAAAGAGCTGGCACTTCGATTAGTTAGATTTCCTTTTCGTATAGGTGGAAGGATAGAATCGTAGAAATGCGTTTCTAGGTTAGCATGGTAGGATTTAGGACGTCCCGCTCGTGTGCCTTAGGTCTCTATATCTCGATGACCGACGACGCGAGGGAGTAGTGTAACGGGAGGGTTCCTTGTTTGGATTTCTCTTTGCGAGACGTCCCACTTATGAAATCGAGAAAATGTCGAAAGTTGAGAGAGGCCATGGGCACTAGGGATATACTTAGGATTATACTCATTTCGTGTAGGTAGGGTAACGCATAGACCTTAGTATTATTAGGATGTAAGTTCAATAGAGTTAGTGGCGCCGATGTAAGGAGAGTTGAATTTCGCAGGTTGGGAGGACCCATGTGTGAGTATTACACCAAGGAAAGGAGGTCCTTAATTAGAGAGAGTGTTATGCGTCGAACGTTCACAATGGATGTGCAGATGTGCATGGGTTAAAAGGTGTAGGGGCACCTTAGTGAGTTGGTTTATATACCGCCTAAAATAGAAGGGGCGTAGTATATAAAGTTGAAGTTTATGCTGTGAGGCAGTCACGAGAGGTTTGGAGTGTGTGAGATGGAATGTAGTTGTTGTGCGTTAGCATGAAGAAAGTTAGATGAGCCTGTGGTGAAGCTAGTACATCGAGTACACCTTGTGGTAGGTGGAATATGGTAAGGGACCATCGTATTAGCACCTTTTGATTTTTGGGGTACTAAGACGTAGTGGGATTTGTAATCCTGGTTCGGTGGTGTAGGTTATATCCGAATTTCGAGGAAGAAATTCCATTGTAAGGGGGGAGTATGTAACAACCCATCCTTTTGGAGATAATTAAATTACATAATTGGGTATAAAGTGGAGATTTGAGGAATTTCCCGGAATAGTAATTTTTGGGATTTTCAAGGATTAGATGATTTTTTTATGGATGGAATATTTACTTTTGATGTTAAGTAAATGAATTGGAGTATTTTAATAATATGTCATTGTTGGGTAAAGCGACAGAAGATAGTATTTTAATGGAAATACCGCATTTATTTATTATGAGTCAAAATTGTGATTCGCGATCAAGTACCTCGGATGGGAATTTTGACTACGCCGTGAGTCTCGGAATGACCGAGATAGTCGAAAAAGAGTGTTCGATTGTCAAATTGAGTTTTGGGTAATTTTAGAGTTAAAAGGGCTCGTAATTGAGTAAACGAGTCATTTTTGGGTTATAAGGGTTAAAACCCTTTTTCTTCCTATTTCATTTAAGTTTCATTCATATAAGCTGTGTGGATGTTTTAATTTAGTAGTTGTTTAAAAAGAGTAGTTAAGTAAAATTTTGACGCCAGCCTAATAGGTTATTAGTAATTAAATTGGTTTTCGACAGTGATGTTAAGAATAATCCATATGAGACTCCTGTTTTAATTTGATATAGGAGTGATCGCCCAGTATTTTATTAGGCGGGGTGTCACAAATATCTCCTAATTTCTCAAGTTTCTGGTTATTGTGATTATCACCTCCTCGTTATCGACAAATTTAGTTTTTTAAATTATTTGTCTCCCCGTTTCTTTCATAGATCATGCAACAAGTATATGATAATGTGTTGCTTTGGCCGCAACTTTCATAAGTCTTTTAGTTAGTGAGAAGGAGGTTTGACTCAACTTTCCTAGACTTTAATTTTTTTAGGCCACGAGAAAATATCACTTCAAATGTGTGAGGTTATATAGATGCCTAATGTTGTCATGTATGAGCCTATTTAAAAAAAATCTTTTGTTTATCAAATCTTTGGAACTTTGGGTTAAATTTGGAAGGAGAACATTTTTAGAATCGGTCATTTTGACTAAACCCCCAAATTTTAATGCCAAATTTGATTTAATCCCTCATTTGAATAATTCTTTGACTTTGCCTTCGACATAGGGGTTAAGTCTAATTTGATATTATAAATAGGGACAAAGCCAAATAAATCCTTGAACTTAAGCCCCTTTTTTTATTCAATATTTTGAGATAACACTTTTGTACAAGAGGGCATATCAAAGAGATTAGGAAAGTGGGAGTTAAGTCAAATATCACATTAGAAAGTGTGGGCTAAGTACAAAAAAATCCTTTTTAGAATTAAAATTTGTTATGTAAGTGACATTTAATCAAATCTCATTTATTCAAGTGTGAGTGTGACAATACTATGTGAATATCCAAGTGATCATGTGACGACATCCATGTTCTGAGTGTTGGAAGCATGTTGGTTCCCAAATAACATTTCAATTATAACAAAGACCACGTCTATCATGGAAGCTTATATTAAATCAATTGAAGCAAATAATCACAACTAGCTGAACATATATGGATCTTTATCCACATTTTTCAAGATCATTTCCTCAACAATATTTTCTCCAAATCATGTCTCTAGTTCATTTTTTGTCTCTAAAACACAATTTATCCTTTTTATAAAAGCATATCACTTTTTCAACGTAATGATGTTGAAAGATATACCGTTAGTCTGTTGGGTTGTTAAGATGAAGAGGAATGCTTTAACCATCGACAAAACTTACCCCCTATTTCATGTGGACATGTAGCTTGGAATCGCATGTATATTCTCTTTAAGCCTTTTAGCTAAATGACAAAGAGAAGCCTTATTGCAAGTTCTTTTTTTTGTTCTAATTTTGCAAGTTCTCTCACCCAATTCCAAATTTAAAACACTACCGAAAAAGATTTTTTATCAAAATACATTTTTAAACTAGTTTTAGCACACAAAAACAGTTTTTAGACGGAAAAAAACAATTTGACCGAAAAATAAAAACATAAAAAAATAGGTTTTATCGAAATAAAAAAGATTTTAACCAAGAAAAACAAGTTTTGAACATGTCAACATCAATTTTTAGGTTGACTCGTAATTTTTATGTGTCGATCACGACACTGGTTATTGTCATTGGCATGAACCCACATTTATAAAATAATAACCAATCGCAACAAGTCATGTCAGTTTGTCGCAACCGACACATATGACACGACATGACAAAAAAAAATAAAGACATTTTTTATCAAAAGATATTTTTAACAATAAAAAACAATTTTGACAAAAACAAAAGATTTTTTAATAAAAAAACATTTTTTAGTTAAAAAACATTTTTTAAACTAGTTTTAACACGAAAAATAGATTTTGGCAAAAAGAAAAAATGTTTTATCGAAAAATAAAAAACATAAAAAATAGATTTTATCAAAATAAACAAAAGTTTTAAAATCGATGTGTTAGTGTCGCTGGCGCGAACTCACATTTATCTGATGATGCGGATTCGCGCGAGCGCCAATAACCGACCGCTGATTTAAGATATCAACATTTTGATGTTTAAGAGACACCAATTTTTTTTCCTAACTTATATATTACAAAATTGTCTCAATTGTTAACAAATTGATATATAAAAATTGTTTTTCACCCAAAAAAATATTACCACAAAATAGTTATCAAAAGAAATTTTCTCAAAAAATAATTTTGACGCTAAAACAACTTATAATGGGGAAAAATATTCTTAAAAATCAACACTGAAAAGAGTTTCTAACAAAAAAACATTTTTAGAAAATAGTTTTAAAAAACATTTTTTAACGGGGTAAAAGGTAAAACCATTGAAACATGGAACAACCGACAAAAGAAAATCTCTCTCTTACCCATAAACAAGGCACCCCAGCCAGTTTCATAATCCAATGCATTCAAACCGGTACCAAAACAAGTTTTTCAAGAGCCTATTACCAAAACTGTGTAAGCATCCCACCCCTATTACGACCTATCATCAAACAATTTCAAACTATTTTTCCAGAGCCTCAAGGGATACTACTCAAGAAGGAATTTCATCACCACACTCCATTAAAAAGTGTCAGTAACCCAGTTAATATTAAACCTTATAGGTATCCCTACATCCAAATATGAGAAATAGAAAAAATAGTCAAAGAAATCCTTAAAAGTAGGGTTATAAGACCCTCCTACAGTCCATTTGCATCCCCAGTTTTATTGGTTAAGAAAAAATATGATACTCTGAGGTTGCGTATTGACAATAGGGGGGTCAATAATCTCACTATAAAGGACACAATTCCTATTACTCTTGTCGAATAACTTTTAGATGAACTCCATGGCGCTAGTGTATTTTCTAATCCTTATTTGAGGTATAGGTACCATCAAATTAGGGTGCATGAGCAAGATATTTGCAACATAAACTTTAGATCTCATGATGTATTATGAATTCTTGATTATGACATTTGGCTTAACAAATGATTCTATTTCTTTCCAATCCATTATGAACTTTGTTTTCAAATAATATCTTAGAAAATTCATCTCAATCTTCTTTGATGACATCTTAGTCTTTAGACCTGACCTTGAAAATCACAAACAACACCTCAATTACCTTATCTCTTATTCATAAACATATGTTATTTGCAAAGTTTTCCAAGTGTCATTTGGTGAAAACCAACTTGAATACTTGGGGCACATAATTTCACAACATGGGTTAGCAGTTGATCAATTAAAGATAAATACTATGATGGAGTGGCCATTACCTAAGTCTAGTAAGGCTTTTGAAGGATTTTTGGGACTCACTCGGTATACTAGAAAGTTTGTAAGAGGTTATTTAGTAATAAGTATCCCTCTAACTTCAATGTTGCGGAAGGTTCAGTTCAAATGGATTCAAGAAGCAATGGATGCTTTTGAGAACACCACCACGCCAGTTCTGGCTATGCCCAACTTAAACAAACCTTTTATTGTTGAAAAAAATGCCATCAATGATGGAATTACCGTTTCCTTAATGCAAGAGGGAAGGTCCCTACTATTTTCTAAGTAAGGTATTTCCCCTAGAAAGAAGGGTCTATCTACTTCTGAAAAAGAATTGTGGGCTATAATAGTGGCACTGTAAAAGTGGAGGCCCTATTAGTTTGGTCATCCATTTATTATCAAAACTGATCACCAAAGTTTGAATTTTTTGTTGGTTAAAGAGTTTCATCCATTCTGTAATAGAAGTGGATCACAAAAATTCTAGGATTTGATTATACTATTATTTACAAGAAGGTAATACAAAATAATGTAGTTGATGCCCTTTCTAGAGTTCATGAAGAAGATGGAGAATGTAAGGGTATTTCAATAGCCCAAACTGCATGGTTACAAGACGTTTACCAGAGTTTAGAGGGAGATGAGTTAGCTTAGTAATTAGTAACCAAGTTGATCAACAAAACGAAAGAAGGGGAAGGGTATTCTTATACAAATAGGACATTGAAATACAAGGGCAAGTTGTATATTGGTGACCAAGCCTCATTGAAATAAAAACTTATACAGGAAATGCATTCTAAAAGGTTTAGGGGGCACTCAGGAATTAAAGCTACAATGAAAAGAATATAATATATTATTCTATTGCCCTAGTTCTAAGAATCAACTTACGAAAACAGTGTTAGAATATGATGTGTGCCAAAGGCATAAGATTGAGCACATACAACCCTTATCTATCCCAAATCTACCTTGGACTAACATTTCTATAGATTATATTGAAGGACTCTCTAAATCTCACACCTTTGAATCCATCTTAGTAATAGTTGATAGATTCACCAAATTTGCCTATTTCATCCCCGTGCTCCACCCTTTTTCACCCAAAAACATTGCATAATTTTTTTGACAAAATTCATAAAAACCGTGGACTACCAACAACCATTGTATCGGATAAAGACCCTATTTTCTTAGCTTATTTTGGACCTAACTCTTCAAACTTTTAGGAACCCAAATTCACCATTCCTCTGCTTACCATCCACAAACTGATGCGCAAACCGAGAGGCTTAACCATGCTTAAATAATTACCTTATATGTATGAAAAGAGACTAACCTAATCTATGGGCCAAATAGTTACCTCTAGCTCAATGGTGGTGCAATACCACAGACCATTCTTCATTACTAAATGTCTCTTTTTAGCCCTCTTTCGTTATGACCCACTCTATTTTATTATACCCCATAACTAGCCTAACCATAGACCAGAGGTATAGGAATTATTAAAGAAAGAACCAAAGATAATCAATTGATGTAGGAGGAGTTAATCCAAGCCAGTAACAGAATGAAGCAATAGGTTAATGGCAATTTCAGGTAGGGGAATGGGTATATCTGAGACTTCAATCATATAGACAAAATCTTGTAGCATGGAGGAGAGATGTGAAGCTGACACCAAGATATTATGGTCCCTTTAAAGTCACTGCAAGAATGGGAAAAGCAGCTTAGGGCTTGTTTGCTTTTGTATTGAAAAAACTCGATTTAAACACGGTTTTTAAATACAGTTTTAAAATTCAATTTTTTGCATTTATAAATAATGGTGCGTGTTTGGTAACCTTGTTTTTAAATAAAATTTTTTGAAAATTTGATAAAACTGACACACACACACACACACATATATATATATAAACTTTCACACATACATGATACATGAATGTATACATACAAACATACATACATTATAAATGCATTAATATATCACGTATTTTTATGTTAATTTAATGAGTTATGTTGGTTAGTTTAACTATATAAATATACACACACACACACACTATATATATGTCTATATAACGATATTGCATGTATAATTTATAATAAAATTATATACATACATAAATTGAAAATATTTTTTAATACATATGTACTATATGATATTTGCTTTGGATAATATGTTTGTGTGTTTTAATATCTCCTAATTTCTCAAGTTTCTCATGCATTGTGATTGTCACCTCCTTGTCAAAATCATTGGCAAATTTAATTTTTTAAATCATTTGTCTCCCAGTTTCATTCATAGGTCGTGCAAAAAGTATATGGTAATGTGTTGATTTGGTTGCAACTTTCATAATTCTTTGGGTTAGTGAGAAGGAGGTTTGACTCAACTTACCTAGAATTTAATTTTTTTTAGGCTAGGAGAAAATAACCCTTCAATTGTGTGAGGCTATATATATGTCTAATGTTTTCATGTATGAGCATATTTAAAAATAAATAAAACTTTTGTTTATCAAATCCTTGGAACTTTGGGTTAAGGTTGGAATGAGAACATTTTTAGAATGGGTCATTTTGACTTAACCCCCAAATTTTAAAGCCAAATTTGATTTAATCCCTCATTTTAATAATTCTTTGACTTTGTCGTCAAAATAGGGGTTAAGTCTAATTTGATATTATAAAGAGGAACAAAGTGAAATAAATCCTTGAACTTAACCACCTTTTTTTATTCAATATTTTTAGATAACCCTTTTGTACAGGAGGGCATATCAAAGAGATTGTAAAAGTGGGAGTTAAGTCAAATACCACATTAGAAAGTGGGGGCTAAGTCAAAAAATCATTTTTAGAATTAAAATTTGTTAAGTAACTTACATTTTATCAAATCTCATATATTATATAGGGTTCTTGTGAGTTAAAGTTATGAATTTCACTGTAACGTGTTTCGAAATCATTCATGTGTGAATATTGTGTGAATATCTAAGTGATCAAGTGACAACATCCGTGTTCCAAGTGTTGGAGGCATGTTGGTTCCCAAATAACATTTCGATTATAACAAAGACCATGTGTATGAAGGAAGGTTATATTAAATCGATTGAAGCAAATAATCAAAGTTAGTTGAACATATATGGATCTTTAACAACTTTTTTCAAGATCATTTCCTGGCCAATAGATTCTCGAAATCGTGTCTAGTTCTTTTTTTGTCTAGCAAACACAATTTATCATTTTTATAAAAGCATATCACTTTTTCAATGTCACGATGTTGAAGGTTTTACCATTAGTCTGTTGGGTTGTTAAGATAAAGAGGAATGCTTTAACCATCGGCAAAACTTGCTGCCTATTTCAACCGGTTGATGTGGACATGTTACTTGGCATCACATGTATATTCTCTTCAAGCCTTTTAGCTAAATGACAAAGCGAAGCCTTATTGCAAGTTCTTTTTTTTGTTCTAATTTTGCAAGTTCTCTCACTCATTTTTTAAATTTAAAACACTAAATTAAAATATTTTTTTATCAAAAAACATTTTTTAAACTAGGTTTAGCATAAAAAAAAGGAAAAAAAAAGAATTTGACCAAAAAATAAAAAATAGTTTTTATCCAAATAAAAAAGATTTTAACAAAGAAAAGCAAGTTTTGAACATGTCAACATCAATTTTTATGCTGACTCGTGATTTTTATGTGTCAATCGCGACACTGGTTATTGTCGTTGGCATGAACACACATTTATAAAATAAAAACCAATCAGAACACATGAGTCAGTTTGTCGCAACCGCCACGTATGACACGAAAAGACAGTTTTTAGCAAATGATATTTTTAATAATAAAGAACAATTTTGACAAAAAAAACATTTTTTTCAACTAGTTTTAACACAAAAAATAGATTTTGGCGAAAAGAAAAAATGTTTTACCGAAAAATAAAAAACTTTAAAAATAGCTTTTTATCAAAATAAACAAAAGTTTTAAAATCGATTTGTTAGTGTCGTTGGCGCGAACTCACATTCATCAGATGATATGGATCCGCGCCAGCGACAATAACCCACCACTGATTTAAGATATCAACATTTTGATGTTTAAGAGACGCCAAATTTTTTCCCAAACTTATATATTATAAAAATGTCTCAATTGTTAACAAATTGATATATAAAATTTATTATTTACCCAAAAAAAATCTTACCACAAAATAGTTATTAGAAAATAGTTTCTCAAAAATAATTTTTACACAAAAACAACTTATAATGGGGAAAAATTATTCTTAAAAAATAACACTTAAAAGAGTTTATAACAAAAAAAAACATTTTTAGAAAATAGTTAAAAAAAAACATTTTTAAGGGGGAAAAAAGGTAAAAGAATTGAAATATGGAACAACCGACGAAAGAAAATCTTTTTTTTTACCCATAAATAAGGCACCTCAGCAAGTGTAATAATCATGTGCATTCAAACCCGTACCAAAACAAGTTTTCAAGAGCTTATTACCAAAATTATATAAACATCCCAACCCTATTACGACCTATCATTAAACAATTTCAAACTATTTTTCAAAAGCCTCAAGGGCTACTACTCAAGAGGGAGTTTTATCACCACATTACATTGAAAAGTGTCAGTAGCCCAGTTAATATTAAACCTTATAGGTATCCCTACATCCAAAAATCAGAAATTGAAAAAATAGTCTAAGAAATGCTTAAAAGAAGGGTTATAAAACCCTCTTATAGTCCATTTGAATCCCCAGTTTTATTGGTTAAGAAAAAAGATGATAATTGGAGGTTGTTTAATGACTATAGGGAGGTCAATAACCTCACTATTAAGGACACAATTTCCATTCATGTTATCGAAAAACTTTTAGATGAACTCCATGGCGCTAGTGTATTTTTAAGATTTATTTGAGGTCTATGACCATCAAACTAGGGTGCATGAGCAAGATATTCGCAAGACAAACTTTAGAACTCATGAGGGGCATTATGAATTTTTGATTATGTTGTTTGGATTAACAAATGCATCTGTTTCTTTCCAATTCATTATGACCTCTATTTTTAAATAATATCTCAGAAAAGTCATCTCAATCTTCTTTGACGACATCTTAGTCTATAGCCCTCACCTTGAAACTCACAAACAACACCTCACTATTACCTTAGCTCTTCTTCATAAACATATGTTATTTGTAAAGTTATCCAGGTGTCATTTGGTAAAAACCAACTTGAATACTTGGGGCACATAATTTCACAACATGGGTTAGTAGTTGATCAATGTAAGATAAAGGCTATGGTGGAGTGGCCATTACCTAAGTCTATTAAGGCTTTTAGCAAATTTTTGGGATTCACTCGGTATACTAGAAAGTTTGTAAGGGGTTATGGAGTAATAAGTATGACTTTAACATCAATGTTGTGGAGTGTTCAATTCAAATGGATTCAATAAGCAAGGGTCTCTTTTGAGAACCTCAAGGTTCCTCTCACCACCACGCCAGTTTTGGCTATGCCCAACTTAAACAAACCTTTTGTTGTTGAAACAAATGCCATTAATGACGGAATTAACGTGGCCCTAATGCAAGAAGGAAGGTACCTTTCTTTTCTAAGTAAAGAAGGGTATATGTACTTATGAAAAAGAATAATAGTGGCACTGTAAAAGTGAAGGCCCTATTTGTTTGGTCATTTATTTATTATCAAAACTGATCACCAAAGTTTGAATTTTTTGTTGGTTAAAGAGTTTCATCCATGATACAATAGAAGTGGATCACAAAACTTTTGGGATTTAATTATACTATTACTTACAAGGAGGTAATAGAAAACAAGGTAGTTGATGCCCTTTCTAGAGTTCATGAAGAAGATGGATAATGTGAGGGTATTTTAACAGCCCAAACTGCATGGTTACCGGACGTTTACCAAAGTTTAGAGGGAGATGAGTTGGCTTAGTAGTTACTAACCAATTTGATTAACAAAACAAAAGAAGGGGAAGGGTATTCTTATGCAAATAGGGCATTAAAACATAACAGCAAGTTGCATATAGGTGACCAAGCCTCATTAAGACAAAAAATTATAGAGGAAATGCATTCTAAAAGAATTGTCGCGAGGGGGGGGGGGCACTCAGGAATTAAATCTACAATCAAAAGAATAGAATATTTTTTTTTCTATTTCTCTAGTTTGTAGAAGCAACTTACAAAAACAGTGTTGGAATGTGATGTGTGCCAAAGGAATAAGAATGAGAACGTACAACACTTACATATCCCAAATCTACCTTGGACTAACATTTATATGAATTATATTGAAGGACTCTTTATATCTCAGACCTTTGAATCCATCTTCGTAATAGTTAATAGGTTCACCAAATTTGCCTATTTCATCCCACTGTTATACCTCTTTTCAGCCAAAAATATTGCATAATTTGTTTGACAACATTCATAAAAACCATGGACTATCAACAACCATTGTATCGGATAAGGATCCTATTTTCTCAGCTTATTTTGGACCTAACTCTTCAAACTTTTAGGTACCCAACTTCACCATTCCTTGGCTTACCATCCACAAACTGATGTGCAAACCAGAGGTTTAACCATGCTTAAAGAATTACCTTAGATGTATGAAAAGAGGCTAACCTAATGTATGGGCCAAATATTTACCTCTGGCTCAATGGTGGTACAATACCACATACCATTCTTCATTTCAAACTACCCCATTCTAAGCCCTCTTTGGTTAAGACCCACTCTAGTTGATTATGCCCCATAACTAGTCTAACCCATGACCAGAGGTCAAGGAATTATTGAAGAAAAACCAAAGCCAGACAGTTGACGAAGCAATATGATGATAAGCGTAGATCTAAAAGGCAATTTGAGGTAGGGGAATGGGTATATCTAAGACTTCCACCATATAGACAGAGTTTTGCAGCATCAAGGAGAGATGTGAAGCTGATTGATGATGCTGAAAATAGCACCACCCTTCAAGGTGTTTATGAGCTCAATTCAGTGTTAACAATGGCAGTATAAGGGTATATAGTAAATATAAGAGATTGAGGTGAGGAGATGAGGATGAACACAATTATGTAAGTGGTTCAGCCAATCAGGCCTATGTCCACTGTGCGAGTGTGTGATTAATATCACTGTATGAGGGCTCTAATGGCCATAGATACAATCTCTAAAGCTTTCTCTCTCTACTGTATACTTGGACAGAGTTTTAGCTAGGGTTGTTAATTTGGGGATCCCTTTCCAAGAAGGAGAAGATAAGTATTTATAGTGCCTGGGGGGTGTAGTGTACCCCCCATGCATGCAATGAGAATGTGTGTGTTGATCTAGATAGTATGATGAATACATTTGTCCCTGTCACGTGTAGAGAATGATGATGAAATATTCCCCCCACGTGAGGAGAATGATTTGTTATAACTGATTTGTGTACACGTGTCCTTATCCACACATATGCACATTAGAGCTCGGCCATCTGTGCCTTGTTATAACCTCGGTCTGGAAGGGTACGAGGTTGGTAAACTCTAGATATTATCGAATTCGAGGTTAGGCATGATGACCTCGGCCTATATGGAGCCGAGGTTAGGCAGGTAATGTCATAAGGTTGGCCTAGGCCGAGGTTAAGATGGAACACGCTAGGAACATCGACTGATTATCTGCCGAAGTCGATATTGATCGAAGTGTGCTTCTGTAACCTCGGCTTACTCCCAGCCGAGGTTGTCATCCCCTGGGTGGCCTGATTAATTATCCCCTTGGATCATGAAGACCTCTCTTGACGAGGTTGGTAGTAACGTTGGCCATAGCCGACCTTGCCTGGGATGAGACCGTTGGTCACTGATCTAAGCCCTTCAAATCATCGACCATATCCATGGCCGAGGTTGACATTTCTGGGTCGAGGTAGTATATTTGGGGCACATCAATCACCCCCTAGCCCTTAGTTACCTGTGTGGTCAGGTATCTAAGGGGTGTATTAGTCCGAGGTTGAATTACTTCAGGCATCAAATATCCTCATGACAAGTGTCAACCATTGGAGTAGGTAGCGTGCCTGATAGGTTTGATGATGATGGCTGTCTTTTGGGCTCCCAAGGAAATGATGGGCCTTGGGATGCGTACACTCACACTTAAGGGTTTAAAACCCAATTCCTCTCTTTCTTCCTCATTTCTCTCCTTCTCCCGACTTGGGCATTTTCTGCCACTTTCTCTCTCTAGAAGAGCTTTGATTCGAAGTGCACTTGGGTGGACATTCCTTGCAGCTCTTTCCCTGCTTCTCATCATTCTTCCTCAGGTATCCTTTGTCATCCTTTCTTCACCATTTTTCTGCTTTGATTCTTGCTTTTGCATTTTTCGGTGAGATTTAAGAGGTTTTCGGTGAGTTCATTGGTTTTCCGGCGATCTGTTCTTGATTGCTCTTCGTTGTTTTTGCTCAAAGTTAAATAGCTTGATCTTTAATTCCATTTACCAATCTTGTTTGTAATTAAGGAGAGTCACAAGTCTAACGTCTGCCTCATATGCTCAGACCCCTCAACCAAATCTTAGAGGAATTCCCCTCTCTTAGGGAGAAGGCCTTAGAAAAAATTAGACAAGTAGAAAGATCCCAAGAGGAAGCTCGTAGGTCAGAGGTGTTCCCCCTCAGGCCTATTTTTCCACAACCTCTGAAGGTTATATACCCTGAGCCATCCGAACCAGTTAGCCAAGCAGAGGCCCCAGCTGAACCTATACCAATGTCTGAGTCTGAGTCATCCACCTCAGACCCTATGTCTCCGGACTCCTTCCAAGAGGCCATGGACTTCTCAAATCAACGAGATCAGGTCCCTGATCAGGCAAAGGTTTCCAGTTGGGCCTCGTCTCACAAAAGTTCAAGCACATCATCCTCTTCCTCTGAGGTTGAAATTGTTGGACCAAGTGTGGCTATTCCACCAATCCTTGAAGCCATTCCCCTGTCGGCTGTCAGAGGGGCTGAGTTCTCTCAGAGATTTCCAAGTAATCCCCCAACGTCTGCTCAGGCTGACGTTGAGCTAGATGATGATGCTGAGAGTGATGTCGATGTCTCTGAGGCGGTCGAGATTGAGAGTTCAGTCAGCGAGATCGACCTCCTATCCTTCAGGTACTTATATTCCATAAGCCCCTCCATAAAGCTGAGGAGACCTCTGAGGGAAGAGAGGGTTTATCACGGTCGAGATGGTGAGATCTACCTGTACGAGCAGATGTTCAAGTTGGAATTTCGTCTGCCCATCCATCCCATCATCAGGTATATATTGGCCTATATTAACTTGGCCCCTTCCCAGTTGTCACCCAATGCTTGGAGGGTGATAATTGGGGCCATTGTCTTATGGAAGGTTGCTCATCACTCAGACCTTCCTGTCCCAGTCTTTACAGGATGCTATGTCCCAGTCTTTACAGGATGCTATGTCCCTTCATCTGCCAGAAATCATCCAAGTTATTATCATTTTTTAGCTCGAAAGCCAGAAAAGAACATGCCTCAGATTACCCAAACCTCAAGCCATAACTGGAAGCCACGTTATTTCTTTGCCTCAGGGCCTTGGGAATTTGGTCCATGTGCCCCCTCTTCCTCATTAGAGCCGAGGATTCCTATAAGATGGGGAAAGATTACAATGGCTTCTAGGGGTGACCCTGGGCTAAGCCAATAAAATCTTCAGAAGTTCAAAGACCTTCAAGATTAGGGGGAGCATGGTCTGCTTGTCAAATTCGAACACCTGCTGACCCCCTATTACCACTCTGAGACTGGTCTAGGGGGAAGTCCTCTTACAGAGCTTGGTAAGTGCCTTTCATTTCAACAAGTTATACCTCTGAATATATGTATATCTGATACTCTACCTCAGACCTTTCTATTTCGTAGAGCGTCCCAAAGGAATTTCGGACGAGTTGTGGGAGATGTCCGCACCAAGTCTGACAAGGCTTGTCAAAAAGTCAGGTCTGAATGCTCCTCCTCCCCCTCCATCTACCTCGAGGGCTAAGGCCATTAAGAAGAGGAAGGCTGCTGACCCTGCCCCTGAGGATCAGAGGCAGAAGAAGAAAGGTGGGGATCGTGCCATTCCCATTTCTTCTGAGGATGACTTGATTGCTCGTCTCGAGCAATTAAAGATGGGTGAAAGTGTTATTGGCAAAAGTATGAAGGCCTTCGATGCTATCAGCGGTGTCCTGACCGAGTCTGACAAGCACTTTTGTCGATCCATGGATAAGCCTCTGCTGGCTGAATTCTCTCTTCACCGTTCTATCCAGGTAAGACCTTTAAGTTTTTGCTTCTGAGTTTTACAAGTGTAACATCGGCATTTGAGCTTCATCAAACCTGACTGACATCTTTGCATATGTTCTGTAGGGTCTTGTCACTATGTACCACTATATTAACTGGACCTTGGGGAAACTCCCTCAGATAGAGAAGAGCCAAGAGGCTGAGAAGACTGAGGCCACTTTAAACTCTAAGGTGCAGCAATTAAAGGTCTCCCTAAAGAAGGTTGAGACCAGCGTCAAGGGGATGAAGAAGGACTTGGACAAGCAGAGGGAAGATCATAACATTGCCATGAAGGCTCAGGCTGACTCCCTTCAGCGCAAGGTCGATGTTACTGTCAAGGCTGCCTTGGAAGATGCCTCCGAGAAGATCTTGGAGGAGTACAAGGTTTCTGACGAGTTTGTCAGCTTCGACTTTGAATATCTGGAGAGGGGGGTCAAGGCAACTGGGAAATGGGCTGCCATAAAAGAGAAGGAATCTGGAAGCCTTTTAGCTGCTGACTTCATCGGCCTAGGTTATGTCGACCCCAAGTTTGCTCAGGCCTTGCAGGAGGTTGAAGAAGAGGGAGGTGCTACACCCACCGAGACTGCCCCACAAGGAGACACCATGACTGAAGATATTGGTGTTCAAGGCGAAGGGGTGGAGGTGGCCTCCCTCGGCCAATAAAATGCAGACACGACCATCAACCCTGAAGCCGTAAACACTTAATTTTTGTGAAGCTCCTGATTTTTTGTAACTCCCGATTTGTTGTAAACTCTGATGAACATCGTTACTTTTTACATTTTGTAACTTAATGTCAACCTTTGAGGAGGGATTTTATTTCTTCACTCTGATTTGTTTGTTGAATGCTTTTCTTTGCCATGCAATATGTCCAAAAGTTGGAAAATTCTGGTATTTTTCAGCTTTTAGGCTGTTTGATAGCCCTAGAATTTGTTTTCTATGTACAAAACCCGGGTGGAATTCAATTCTTTAGGGGGGGGGGGGGGAGGGGGCAGGTTTTTGTTTGCCACCTTCGAGTGGCAAATCACTTAAAACCAATTTTTTTATAACTCTATATATTTCATAAATATATAAATATATATTGTTAATAAATATATAAATATAAATATTTTGTATATTTTAATATATATTTGTATATTTTATATAATTTAGCACATATATGTATATTGCATATATTTCGTGTATTTATATATATTTCGTACATTTATATAATTTATATAATTCATGTATTTTAATATATATTTATAATTCATAAATTTCATATATTCCTTATATTTATATATTTTGAATATTTCATATATTTAATATATATTATTTACAAAATATATACATATATATAATACATATTATATATATATATATATATAATATATATATATATATATATATATATATATATATATATATATATATATATATATAATATACATATATATATGTATATTATATTCAATGTATATTATATATATGTATAAATTCATAAATACATAATAGATATGTATATATTCATATATACATATATATTATTTACAGAATATATACACATATATAGAATATATATGTAAATATATACATATATATAGAATATATATTTACATATATACAGAATATATATATATATATATATATACATATATATAGAATATATATTTACATATATACTGAACATATATACAGAATATATATATATATATATATATATATACATATACAGAAAGTCTCCTGTAAGGACTCCTTATGGTGCAGACCCCGGTACATACCATTTTTTTAAAATAGTAAAAAAATGAATTTTTTGATGAAACTTCATGGATATGATCTCCATAGTGAGAAGATCATCTCCAATTTTTTTCGTCGAAAAATTCAATAAAAAAACCGTTGAGATGAAGTGATATGTAAAAAAATGGTATATATATGCATTTTCAACCGTTGAAATGTTGGGTCGGCGCCAGCCGCTTTATTGATTGAATTTTTTGATGAAACTCCATGGATGTGATCTTCTCACTATCGAGATCATATCCATGAAGTTTCATCAAAAAATTCAATCAAAAAGTGGGTGAGATGATCGCCAACATTTCAACGGTCGAAAATGCATATTTATACTATTTTTTTACATATCACTTCATCTCAACGGTTTTTTTATTGAATTTTTTGGTGAAAAAAATTGGAGATGATCTTCCCACCATAGAGATCATACCCATGAAGTTTCATCAAAAAATTCATTTCTTTACTATTTTAAAAAAATGGTATGTACCGGAGTCTGCACTATAAGGAGTCCTTACAGGAGAGGGCCTCTATACATATATATATAGAATATATATTTACATATATACAGAATATATATATATATGTATATATTCTGTAAATAATATATATTTAGTCTATTCAGTATATAATATAATATATATTCATATATTCTGTAAATATATGAATATATATTATATTATTTCCGAAATATATATATTCCGCAAATAATATAATATATATTCATATATTAAATATACAAAATATATGAATATATAATATATTATTTGCAGAATATATATATTCCGTAAATTATTATATATAATAATTTACGAAATATATGTATTCCGCAAATAATATAATATAAATTGATATATTTTGTATATTTAATAATATATATTTATTATAGATATATATTCCGTAAACAAATTTTTCACATTTATATATATTTTTCAGCTTTTGCGTTTGATAGAAAATGTGGAAAATTGATGATTTTTCAACTTGAATCAAACAGACACAAGTTGAAAAATATTCATTTGCCTTTGTTTGCCGTGAAATCAAATGTCATGAAAACATTTGTATTTTTTCAATTTTCTATCAAATGACCCTAATAATTTTTTTGGGGGTATAGTGTGAAGATATTATTAAACGTACGGAGATTACAAGAGAATATACAATAGAGCCCACAACTCCGTCCCAAACACAACAACGCTAAAAAACAATGGACAAATGGCTCAAAAGCAAATAGGGTTTTAAAAAAAACACCATGCTTCCTTTTTCATGTGCATACGATCGAACATGAGAGGTAACAGCCTTTTACAAGGCACTGTTTTTGAGATAAAGATCCAGAGAATGCTGAGTCAATGTCCCCACTAAATTTTGTATAATGCACTCTAATTACAACCCTAAGAGAGTTGAAGGGTCAGTCGGTGAAGGTTTTGTTTCCTTTGGATAAGCAGACAACGGATGATGTATATTTAAATAAACGATAGAAAACGAAAAGAAAAAAAATGTAAATTAGGTACAGACTTTAGCAACAAAAGAAAGAATATTCTATATATCTCCATCAATCCAACGTAATACAGCAACTCCCTCATTTCTTTATGGTTGTAGTTAGTAGTGGCAAAATGTGGCCCAAATAATAAAACAATCCATATTAGCCCAAGCATCTAAATATGGGGCCCATGTTTAAAAGGTATGAGTTAAATATGGGGCCCATATTTCAAAGCTATGAGTTAAATATGGGGCCCATATTTGAAAGCAAAAAATCAAATATGGAGCTCAATTTTAAAAGATACAAATCAAATATAATACTCATTTTAAAAAGTTATGAGTAAAATATGAGTTTTTTTTATATATACCTCGAATTGTAATACTTAATTTAGTAGAAAAATAATGGGTTGGGCAACCCATATTTGGTCCGTCCATATTTGGCCCGGCCCACATTTAACCCAACCCACATTTGGCCCAACCCACATTTAGCCCAACCCATATTTGATCCGCCCAAATTAGGTCCAACCCATAATTTTGCCAGTGCTACTTGTAGTGATATGAAAGAATATTCTATTCTATCTCCATCAATCCAACGTAATACAGCAACTTCATCATTTCTTTATGGTTGTAGTAATATGAAACTAGTTGTTTCTATATAAATCACGTAGGCAGAGAGTAAAGAGTAAACAGAAACAAGAAATGGCCTGCCAATTGTTCTCCGGAAGCCAACACCGGTTCCATGTTTGCCCAGAACCCACCCAATCAAATCTTAAATCAACGCTCCATGTCTCCTTCAATACCCATCTTCCAAAACAAAACGGGTCTATCAAAACCTCATCTACAACATACAGAACCACAACAAAGGCAGCTGTGAACAACATGTACGCAACAACAACCGAGAACACAACAGAGAGTTTCTACGAGTTGTTGGGAATATCAGAGAGTGTGAGCCTGCCTGAAATAAAGAGAGCGTACAAGCAATTAGCTCTCAAATACCATCCCGACGTGTCACAGCCTGACCAAACCGAGGAGCACACGAGGAGGTTCATAAGAGTACAAGAAGCTTACAAGACGTTATCTGACGAGCGTAGTAGAGCTTTGTATGATATGGATTTGTCTAGTGGTCTCCACCTTGCTTTCTCGGCCAGAAAACAAAGACCCATGGAGAGAGGTGAAGATTGGACAGATCGATGGGAGTCTCAATTGTCGGAGCTAAAGAGAAGAAGCAGTAACAAAGATTCAAGAGGGAATAATATGCCGTGGGGAGCTAGAGTCCGCAGACAGTAATAACGAAGTCAATGCTATGCTTTAAATCTATGTATATGGTAGCTTTTCATGTTAGGGTTTTAAGTAGGTAGAAATCTTGCAGTACGTCAACAGAACAGATCATTATATGTACTTGAATGTCGAGAATATATAATCGAATTTGTCCTTTCTTCACTCATGACTTTCAGAGAGAAGAATGCCTGGGAATTTAATTTTTATGTGTTTAATACTATATTTTGCTTTTAATCGGTTTATGGAACATTTTCATCCCTAAATGTTATTAAAGTTCACTTTTAGTTGCAATTTTTTTTTCTTTTTTTAGTGACAAAATAAAAAAAGATTTATTTTGTAATTCTTACGATTTCACAATTTCGATATAATCTCAAGAGTGTTGTTGTGTCAATGTCTACACCCAGTTTTATTTAGCATATGTATTTTGATTCATGCTTACCCGACCTAGCTCAATTTAACCCACAATTTTTTTTGATAAGTAAATGATTCAATAAAACAAATCCGCCTAAGGTGGCGGAATCCTATATACAGGAAGCATACAAAATAGAGAAGCGCAGGGCCGACACCCTAAACAGACTACACAGTCCCCTGGAACTCCTCCAAAAACTCAAGAAAGAGAAATAATCTGACCCACATTAATCATGCCCGCAATGACAACTACAAGAGGACTACAAGGTGTCAGTGGGGTTAAGATTTGGTTTGTTTTGCACAACCCAAAAAGGACAATGAAGGATGTCGTGCCCATAAAACCGAGGAGCACACGAGGAGGTTCATAGGGGTACAAGCAGCATACAAGATGTTATCTGACGAGCGTAGTAGAACTTCGTATGATATGGATTTGTCAAATGGTCGCCACTTTGCTTTCTCGATTAGAAGGAAGAAACCGGTGGAGAGAAGCGAAGGATGGACAGACAGGTGGGAGATTCAATTGAACGATTTGAAGAGAAAAAGCCCCCAAAAAGATTCAATAGGGAATAATATGTCATGGGAAGATCGAATCCGCAGCCAGAGAAAGCGAAACACCTTTTTTAATTTCCTTCCATAGTCTTAGCCTTTGTGTATATACAACTCCCCCTTTTATCTTTTCATTTTTGATCCCATGGTTTCAACCTGGGATACACCACTTTGTAAAGTGGATTGAAGGGGTAAATTTAGAAATCTTTAATATGTAATCACTTGTACTGGAACTCATACCTTTTAAATTTAGAATAAGTCCTTTTCAATCATAATTTTGAGATCTTCAAATTTAACCAAATTAGCAAACTAGATCAATTGTCAAAGTCAATTATTTCAATTTTATAAAAGTAGTTATAAAACTTTGCATCCTTGATTTTAAGTTTTTCGGCCCCGTTTAACTATCAAATTTAAACTCTGGTATGTTGTAATTGTGTATAAAATTTAACATGAAGTATGCTTGCACACAATTGTATACAATGGCCAAATAACCATTTATAGAAAAACTACTCATAAAAACCTTTGTATTTGCGTTGGAATAACCCTGTCCTTAAATACCAAAACCAACCTTGATACTTCCTATTAAAATTTTATGTTAATACAAGGCGTTAAGATTATGTCCCAAAATTAAAAATAAAACTTTTGAAGTTCTCCTAAACACCACCAGGTTGCATGGGGTTGAAGTGAGTAATTCTGTTGCTATTCAAGCCACCTGCGCTACTAAATAAACCGTTTGTCTCAACTACTAGAGTTATATATAATTTTCAACCCAACTCAATAAAGTCTTTTTCCAATTATTTGGAGTCGTCTACATGAATCCTATTTTTTTATTTCATTATGTTTAGTGCAATAATTTTGGTTAAACCACGTAATATCGTGTCCTTTTTTACAATATCCTACAAAGTCAATTTAGGCCTACCTCTATCCCTTGCGTTACCATCAATACTAACTAAACCACTCTTCCTTATGGGGGCATCCATTGGTCTACGTTTGATGTGTCCAAATCACTAAGTCAATTTTATATTAATATCTTCTATAGGAGATACTTTTACCATTTTGCGGATTTGTACATTTCTAATGTTATCTTTTTGAGTTTTATTACAAATTCAACTTAGCATCCGCATCTCCACCACATATTTTTTTTCGCACATTTTATTTTTTAGCTTCCCAACACTCTGTCCCGTATAATATTTTCTGTCCAATGGTCGTCCTACTAAAATTTTCTTTTAACTTCAAAGGCATATTCCTATCACATAATATGCCGATATCACATCTCTACGTAACCCATTCTACTTTAATCCTATAAATAGCATCATTACTAATATCTCCATATTTTTGGATAATCGAGCCTAAAAAATAAAAATGATCATTTCTAGGTATATCTTGTCCCTTTAATTTCACCACATCCCCATCTGTTCTTCTATTATTACTAAATTTGCACTTTACGTATTCTGTTTTGGTCATGGTTATTTTAAATCGTCTTGTTTCTAGAGTTTCTCTCCACAATTTCAATCTAGCATTAATTATGATCTTAGTTTCATGCAATAAAATAATATCATCTGTAGATAGCATATATCACGACATCTCCTCTTGTATTTGTCAAGTCAACTCATCCATAACAAAATCAAATAGATAAGGACTTAGTGATGAACCTTGGTGTAGACCTACAGTAATTGAAAATTCACTACTTTCTTTAGTTGGTATTCTTACTATAGTCATGGCCCCATCATACATATCCTTTATCACATCAATATATTTACGAGTCACTCCCTTTTTATGTAGAAGCCACCATATCATATTTCTTGGTATCCTATCATACGCCTTCTTCAAATATATAAAAATCATATGGGGGTCCTTATTCTCCCTACACCTCTCAATTAATCCCCTCAATAAATAAATTGCTTCCATTGTTGACCTCCTAAGCATCAACCGAAATTGATTCTCAGAAACTGTTGTTTTCAATCTCAATCTATATTCAATCACTCTCTCCCAAAGTTTTGTGATACGACTCATTAACTTAATACCACGATAATTTGAATAACTTTTTATGTCTCATTTATTTTAATAAATATGTAGTAAAACACTCTTTTTTCCATTCATCAAGCATCGTATTAGTCATTAGAATTATATTAAATATTTTTGTAAGACAAGATAATCCTTCCTCCCCTAAGCACTTCCAAACCTCAATAGAGATACCATCTAGTCCTAAAGACCTTCATATTTTCATGTTTTGAAGGGAAATCCTAACCTCTGTTATCCTAATTCTATGAAAAAATATATTTTTTCGAGTCTCCCTAAGTTTTGTTTATATCTAATCTAATCCCATTATCACCATTCAATAAACTCTCGAAGTATTCTGTTCATCTTTCCATAATCTCATCATCCTTAACTAGAACTCTCGAATCATCACTTTTAATACACCAAACATTATTAAAATCTTTTGTTTTTATGTCCCTAAGTTTAGAAAGCTTATAAATAGTTTTTTTCTCTTCGTGTGTTCATAATTTTGTATAAAGATCACCATACGCCTTTAACTTAGTATCTCATAACATTTTTATAACTTTCTTTTTAGCCTATTTATATTTCTCAAAATTTTCTTCGTTTTTAGTTGCTTGCCATGTTTTAAAGCACTCCTTTTTTTATTTTTACTACATTTTATACGCCTTTATTCGTCCACCAATTTTATTTAGATTGTGGCCCCTTACTTTTGGATTCTCCAAGAATTTCTTTTGATATTCTCCTAATGCATGTGTCCATCTTACCCCACATTATGTTAGTCTCTTCTTTGGTATTCCATAATGCTTCATTTAATACTTTATCTTTAAATAGTTCTAATTTCCATTATTAATCTTCTCTTTTCGCATTTGTGATTGATTTTTAATATTTACACCCCACGCCATTACCATATGTTGTGAGGTTAAGCTCTCCCGGGATGACCTTAGAGTCTTTATATGTTAATCGGTCTCCTTTTCTAATAATAAAATATCTATATGGCTCTTATGCGTTCCACTTTTATAAGTTATTAAGTGTTAAAACCTCTTTTTAAAACATGTATTTACTAGTACAAAATCATAAGCTATTGCAAAATCTAAAATAAATTCTCCACCGTCGTTTCTATCTCCAAAACTATATCCTCCATGCACTATCTCATATCTGCACGATCTTCTCCTACATGACCACGAAAATCTCCACCAACATAAATTTTCTCACCAGCTATTATTTCTTGAATTAGTTCATCCTTTTTCTTCCCAAAATTGTATTTTAGTGTGCTCATCTAATCCTACTTGGATTGCATAAGCACTACTAATATTAATTATATTTTCATCTAATACCGATTTTACAAGTATAAGTCTATTACCTTTCCTAATAACATTTACGATATCATCCTTAAGATTCTTATTTATTATTACTCCAACTCCATTCATATTTCTATATTTTCCTCTATAGTATAATTTAAACCCAGTATTTTCTATTCCTCTAGCATTCTCACCAACCCATTTACTTTCTTGTAAACAAGTTATGTTAACTTTTTTTCTTATCATGGTATCCACAAAGTCCATTCCTTTTCATGTCATAGTCCCCATGTTCCAAGTCGCTAACCCAAGTCTATTATCCTGGACTAGATACTTTACCCACACACATCCAGATTATTACGGGAACCCTTGCCTATTTCTTGTCGCATCCGAGCATCGATGCGACACCCTTTGCCGATTTTTTGAGACACCCGGTGGCAGGCATAATGCCCCTTGCCTATTTTTCGAGACACCTGATGGAGGGAGTAATTCATCGCTTAAGGAGAATGACCTAGTATTAGTGAGTATATTCATAGGATTCATTTTCATAAGAATCTAAAAAAGCTTTGCAGTGGATGTCTGTTCATAAGGATCTAACAAAGTTTTTCACTAGCCATTAGTTATCTAACACAACCCTCCTCCTTTATCAGGGCTTGGGACCGACGATGTCCAAAAAATATAAGAAGTTAAGCACGTCAGACGTGGAGTTTTATATATAATTACGTAAATAAAATAAGGATTGATAGAAAGAACTTTTGCGTGTATATTTGTCGTTGTTGTACAAGCTCCTTCTAATCAAAATCCTTATGTACCTACAAAATATATATCAAACTCAAGTGTGTAGTGGTAAGTAAGGATGTCAATCCTAATCTAAGGAGTGAAATGCTAAACATGAGAGTATTAAGAATATTATTCACTTGATCACTTTTTTTTACTTTTGGGTTTTTCTAATTTTTTTTATGTTTTTCAAATATTAAAACAAGTTTGTGAGGATGAAGTGAATTTAAATCTAACAACAAACTAAAACTAAAACAAACTAAATAAATGTGTGAGAGTGAAAGTGTAGAAAACTAAGTGAAAATGTGTAACAAAAATTGAGTGAAATGTAATTAATAAGAAAGTGAATCAAGGGATGAATATCCACCCCCAATTCTCACTACTACTTCTAGTTTGAATTATTTTAATTTGATTGAATTCCAAAATATTTAACTAGTTCAAGAGTTAATTCTCACTACACAAATGAACTAGTTAAATATTATTTTAGATTAATGATTTTAACTCCCACAAATACTACTAAATGATAATCAAAATCAATTACATGAATCACACACTAGGATAGACTCAACCAATTAATTTTAATTTAGACAAGATAAACAAAAGTAGGTGAAAATTCTATCAATATTTTTATCAATTTGAAACTCATATCTCTATTTTGAATCAAATGATAAAAATATTAACACAATTTTCAATCCTCTCTCGAGGATTATTTTTCATTTCTCAATGAAAAAATAAGAAGGGGAATTAATTTCACTAATCAAAGGAATTCAACAAAATTAAAATTAACAAACTGTGACACCCCGCCTAATTAAATACCGGGCGATCACTCCTTTATTAAATTAAATCAAGGTAAACAGTTGGTTCATTCTCAGCATCACTGTCGATAAAAATAAATTTTCCAATTTAACACCCTAAATAATTAAGCTAAGTGTCAAAACCATTTTTCATACATAACTTTTCAAATTTTATTTAAAGAAAAATCATTTATTTTATTAACAACATTCAATAAATAAGAATCACACCACATTAAATTCTGCAACATAATCCAATTAATTTAATACATTCGTCAATCGAATGTCAACATACGAAATCTAAGTCACACATCCAAACTGAATAAATCCCATAGTAACAATACTGGAAATAACTGAAATACAAATGTCCAATAACAACGGAATAATGGAAAGAGCTACACATGCCCAACTAGATGAAAGTACTAAGAGTGGATCCGAATGAACGATGTCGCCTAATCAAGAGACCTGCAACTCCCACCTAAGCTGCAGCGCGTTCCTTCCAAGAGATCCTAAGCAAGACTCCCTTGTGGCTGGGCACCTGTAATACATACATATATATATACAAGAGAGAGAGGGAAAAAAGAAACGGGTCAGAGCCCGATAGTGTGTTTGATTTAAAATACGTTTAGCAAGTATTTAAATTGATACAGGCCAATGCAACAACATATTAGTGCGACACTCTCTTGAGAAATTCTCACCTCTCTTCTAATGTGCACACCTATCGCACTAACCTACCCAATGGGCTGTCTTATCATTTATCGCACTAATCTTCCCAATGATTTAACTTATCTTATATTACTCGTAAGATTCCAAATTTCACGATTCAATTGTTTGAAAAGAATATTTCAATTAGTAACCAAAGTTCTCATTTTGACTTTATTAATCAATAAAGTTTTCTAATTTCATATTATACTTTCTCAAAACAAGTATTTACAATTTGAGTCATCAACCATTTCCTACATATCAAAACACAGTAGGCGGTTCCAGATTTCAGAATTTCATATATATATATTAACTACTCGAATATATATATCAAAACAGCACCCCACATAATAACTATGGTGAGGGCATACTCTACTATCCAAACCCCATATCACTCACATTAAGGGGAATACAAATTCGGAATCACTCTCGAATTGTATTAACACATACACAAACTATAGGTTCCAAGTCCCTTAGGACCGTCTGAACTATCACTGCGATAGCCTGTACCAAGGATACCTATACACAAACAAAATGAGGCGAAGCATAGATTCCAAGTCTCTAAGAGGAAAGCACATACCCGCATCTCTTAGGACCGTCTGAACTATCATTCCGATAGCCTGTACCAAGGATATCTATCTTCTAGGGTACAAGTCAATATCCCCCATAAAGGTTCCATCGAGATAAGACTGTCCCAGCGCGGAAACCTCAGGAATAGTAAGTAGCGTGGGCATGATTTTCACACATAGATAGTATATGCATACACAATCATATAACTATACTCATATTACCATATCAATAATGGGTAAATTCTCAATTCCCATAATTACGTCATTTGCATTTATTTCTCATTATATAGTTATCACGTATAACCATTCACATCTTACTTTAATTTGAGGAACCTTTCCACTTACTACATAACGCTCATGGATTCTATCCTCCCAAGTATAAAATTCAGTAGGTATTCATTTATGTTCCAACGTAACCCTCTTACGTGTCTCTCCCCTTTAACATATACTTACATTGTCCCTCATGTTAGATATCCCAAAAATATAGATTTCGCCTTACATTAAAGGATTTTGAATTTTATTTTCAAAGATGAGAATTTCAAATGGTTTCGAAATCGGAATTAAAATGGAGTTTTAATTGATTTTTTTTTATTATTTAGAAGAGTCCTCAAAATATAAGACTCTTTAAGAGTCCTCAAAATATAAAACTCTCTAAGAGTCCTCAAAATATAAAACTCTCTAAGAGTCCTCAAAACATAAAACTCTCAAGTAAAAACAATATTTTTAGAAATCCGACCGTTCGATCAAGCTGAATTTTTGTCAACAGTCCTGTCTCGCCGTTCGCTACAACATTCTAAAATTTCAAGCGATTCCAATTGTCCGATCATCCGGAATAAAATTTTTAGTGTTTGTATCTAATTATAACTCTTTTATTAATCAAACTCTTAATCCTTTACATGACAAAGGGTTTCCAGAATATCATTTAAGTCATCACTACATGCAATTTCCTATCTCAAATTGGGTTTTTCTTCCATACAATTCATCCTAATCATTCCTAAACCAATATGAAAGATGCATCAACGAAATAAGCAAGATAAACACTTGCCTGGAATTTTCAAAAATCTGGTTTGGTGCCGAAATTGGTGTGGTTGCGTTCCCCGTCTCGCGATCTACGCGTTGGTGGTGACGGCGGTGCAATCCGAAGTGTTCTTGGCCTAGAACTCCTTGGAGAGCTTCTCCTCTTCCTCTCCAATGGCCGTCATTTGTCTTTGGTTGTTCTAACCCTAGAAGACAACCTAGATATCTTATATAACCCTTTTAATTTTCGTAGGTTTAATTACACATAATTGCGAAATGTCCAAAACGCCCTCCCGGGGTACTAATTGGGCCTAAAAACGCCCCGAGACCCAAACTAAACCCCCAGGTACACTTTTCTGACTATCTCGACCCTTCCGGATACGTTGGCGCACTCAAAACGACCATACGAACAACTTATAAAATATTCACTTATTAATCAACATTTAGTCCCGACACGACACAGGCGCGTCCCGACTTAAATTTCCATAATTGCCATTTTATTCACACGTG
Source organism: Sambucus nigra (assembly GCA_949130495.1). Lineage (NCBI taxonomy): Eukaryota > Viridiplantae > Streptophyta > Magnoliopsida > Dipsacales > Adoxaceae > Sambucus > Sambucus nigra. Next base: position 678,863,002 of record OX422211.1, read on the forward strand.
ACAATATTATAACAATAAATCTCATATATTACTATACTCATCCAGTAATATTCAACAGATAACAAATTTCCAATAATTACTAAATCTCGTCACGCTAGTAAATATTTAAAGCAACATTCCAGATTAAAATTAAGTTAATTTATCTCAATTAAATTTAATAAATCCCATAATTTAAAAGCTATAAAAATACGGGGTATTACATACTTCCCCCCTAATAACTGAATTTCGTCCCGAAATTCGGAAAATAAGGCCTATCAGGTAACACAATTCTGGATATCCTTTTCCGTACACAAACTAACTACACATTACGACGCTCAATCACTATAGCTCTTTCTTCACAGTAACATTGTTTTGCATTCTCTTTGGAGACACTTCACATTGTGCTCCCAATCGACAACATTTGCATTATCACGCCTATACGTTATACATTTCATTATCTCACTATCATTAGGAGGCCGCACCTCACTACATGACAAATACTCGGATTTATTCATATACAAAACTCCCATTCTGAGAAAATATTACGAACATTTGATCACTCTTGCTCGTCTAAAACAGTCGTGGAATTCTACCATAGTTATCGGATATTTTCTCGACCGATCCAAAAATTCTGATTATCTACTCTCCTTTAAACATACGGAAGGAGAATAGTCGAGGTTCTTCCATAACAAAACCTTAATAAGTACCTCATACGCGACAAACAGGTACGAGTGCTTCTACAGAGCATTCTTGAAATCATCGTACCAAGATTCCAAAATCTCCTTCACGTGGCTCCACTAATCTTTAATCACCATGCGCTTATTCCCTGGCTAAGGGTGATACATCCTACTTGAAACGAAATCTTATCTCCGCTGGTTCTTGAAATCCCATATCAAAGGTGGGATTCACCAATATCATCCTGATTCAGAAATTTATACTGCGTCGGACCATGCACTGGCGCGATCCTTTCTTTCAAAGGAAGTCTGGGGCATACTAGTTAATATTGTAAGCCAGCCCAAAGGAATATCAATCACTTCCTTCTCGGCGACTTAATTCACATGTTCGGGATAAACCCTTGATCTTGTTTTGAGGATGGCAACCCATCCAAGAACTTTACCGACTTTACCAACCTCTTCCAATTTCAGGAATTTTCGATAAACACAAAATTATTTGGTTGATTCTCCTCTTTCAACCAAACCTTGCCTATGGGCAGTGCATGTAGAGACTACTCACTACGTCTCGCTAAACATCAATTCTTCCCTTGAAATGTCTCACATTAAGTGACACGTAATACTCCCCTTCCTTCCTTGTAGTATGCCGAAAGTTCCACCCGTGCTCTTCTCTCCACGAAGCGCACTTCTGGAACTCTTATACTATACTAACATCATTACTCTTTGTATGCGCAAGTCGTTCTCACACTTGACTAATAAAAATTCCTCTCCGGGTGTGCTTCATAACAATTAAATTCTACTATATTCAAGGAATACCAATTCTTGAATGGCTTCCCACAGCCTTCCAATCAAGTTAGGGCGTGCTATTCTAATTGCACACTTATGTATGGATTATCGCCCCTCATGTGACGTTTAATCCACTCTATCACTTCCACTTCGTTATACTAGTCCCATAAACATTTATTTCACACGTCTATTACCACGTCCCTTTGACTCGGACTATTTTAACTGTAGTTAACCAAGATGCCCACGTTTTTGCAACACTCCGACCGCCCTGGGAGAGCGAACGACGGCTACTCTTATGTAGGACTAACTAAATTCAACGGAATAGAAGGAATAGGGCATTCAAATTCCATGACAATAAAGGAGGAATAATAATTCTCAACGTTCCACAGATAAGTACAACAATTTTCCCAAATAGGTACAACAACAAAAATAAATCACTAACGCTCTGTTCATCAAAATAATTACAGGTCATCTCTTTTGTATAATATAAAGTTCTTTCCAGATAATCCATGCTAAAAATCATTCCAACTCTTTATTCACCTTGTGTTCTGTACGCGGTTATGACATTTGGGTACTCTCAATCACCCTAGAAATCAAAATTCTTAAATTCTCCTTATCATCGTTCCACCCCTCAACTCGTGGGGATAACTTTCAATGCTTTCCTACCACAAAAATCCGGCTCCAATGACCTTAAAATAAAATTCAACTTCCAACTTACATACATAATTACTTGATCCCATTTCGACCAGGGTACCGAACTCATGGAATAGTGACCAAACGTCTCCCTATTTCCAACCTTACTCTAAGTTTCATGCGTGGGATGTCTCGCAAAGAGAAATCCAAACAAGGAACCCCCCGATACACTACTACCTAGCATTGTCGGTTATCGAAATCCGTTAGGTCCTCCGTCCATAGTATATACCCCTTTATTCCGTCCCTTGACAGAAAAGTTACAATTTCTCCCGTAATTATGCTTAACAATGAACGTTTCACTAATTGCACTATTGTTCAGTATAGGTTGGTGGTAATAGCATTCCATAAACCTCGAATACATACACTCGGAATTCTCGAAATTCCTTTCCCTAATAATAGGGGTATAAATATTATCTCCCACATCCCTAAAGGATTAATATAACAATGCACTCTTCCTATCACTAAGTCCGGAGTGCTAAACATAATATTGAGTCAAATCGTTTCGCCCAACGGTAAATCCCGATACATACGGAATTATACTGACAAAGTCTATACATACTTTGGCATCGAATATCTCGAGCCCACTATCTCCTCCGAAGTCTCTAGGATAGATAATATAAGTGCGAGCCCAACCTTCTCACAGGTAAAGCCTCGCCAAAACAAACATAAAACATGTTGCACTAATGCAACCATTCCGATAGTCTTGCAATAAATGCCCACTATCGTATAACCATTTCTATAATGTTTTAACAAAGATAATATCATACTTGTGTATCGCATCACTACAACGAGTAATCTCAAAAAAATACGTGACACTGTTAATATACTCATTCATCCTTCGCGGATAGCACTAAAGAAAAATCCCGCTACACTAGGGAAAAATATTCACATTTTAATAACGTTTAAAATGATATGCATTAAGCTCGTCTCACATGCTAATCTAGCAAGGAACAAAATATAGTGACTCACTCGTGTCACATAAACACGCCGCATTCTCTAAGGATACACCTTATACTTCCATCCTGGAAATCATCTTGACTGCACAAATGGTTTTCGGACGTAACACGTCTGCCCAAACCCAAAAAAAATTATTTTAATCGTTGCCTTACTAGGCACCGTATTCCTGTCCTTTTTCTCATTTTGGAACATATTTTCGTGAGCGATCTCTCTCCGCACAAAATAACTCAACACATAATCCACTTACCACCTGTCCTACTAACCAGGTTAGGATTTGTCCTCCTCTCGGACTTTAGTAAACTCGATTCTTGTAAACGATCCCCATTGTTCTCTTAACTCTTCAAGCCATAAAGATCATGTTACTATCTATAATAGTACTTACTGAATTTACCATCACGTGGTAAGAATTTAACTATCTAAAGCATTTAAATGGTTTTCCTGATGTGTATCTACATCCTTTTGTGGTGCTATACCACCATCGTTGCATTCAGTCTCATTCTCGACTAAATTCTTCGATTTCCTTTAACTTCCCCCACAAAGAAGTGTTATCATTTATATAGTCAAAGTATGACATTGTCAACCTCTGAATCGGTCGTCCATCAGAATTTCCTCCTCGAGTATTATCAACTATTATTACAAGTTGGTCTCCCACTTGGATTCATTTCCCCCACTTGTATCTACATCTTCCGATACAAAATTCGCTAACGGTTAAGATTCATATTCACGAATGGACCCCTGACATGCCCTCTCTCAATGAGTTCAGAACCACATTTGCTTCTAATCCTGAACAGTTAAGGAAGGAACATATGGTCAGCACTGTACCTAAGGTTCTCCTATAGGCATAGCATTCCACTTCTAAAATTGGTGGTTGACTCCAACCATTATAATTTCGTCCCGAAAGCCAAGAAAATTTTCTCTAAATTTTCACTTTCAGTTTGCCACACTTCGTCCTATATTTAAGCCTTTGGGTACATTACCTCCTTTGGTAAAGACACATACAATTTCCGCATTTCTAAAATTTCCCATTGACAGTCTCTACACGTTTTTTTTTTGTAATACGTTGGGTAAGTTTACCCTCGCACCTCATTTGACTATAACAGCATTTGGAAATCACTGTTGCGCCATAGTCGCCTTTTTAGTCTTGGCTTCTCGTGCCATAATAGAGGTGACCTTGACTACAGTCATCATCCTTGGATATATTTTATAATCTCAACTGAACCCTGCCTCCTAATGTACGCTTAACGGTCCTCTTCTGACATCCGTCATCGCTCGGTATACGCACACATCCGAACGAAATTAGAATACACTAATGTATACACATTATAACAGGAGAACGAAATCTCGTCAAGGAATCGACAATCCTAAACATAGGGCTCTATAACAAATAAAGCAACGCTGAAAGCATAATAAGCCGTACAGATCCTAAGGACACTAGAACCTGATGCTCTGATACCACCTGTGACACCCCGCCTAATTAAATACCGGGCGATCACTCCTTTATTAAATTAAATCAAGGTAAACAGTTGGTTCATTCTCAGCATCACTGTCGACAAAAATAAATTTTCCAATTTAACACCCTAAATAATTAAGCTAAGTGTCAAAACCATTTTTCATGCATAACTTTTCAAATTTTATTTAAAGAAAAATCATTTATTTTATTAACAACATTCAATAAATAAGAATCACACCACATTAAATTCTGCAATATAATCCAATTAATTTAATACATTCGTCAATCGAATGTCAACATACGAAATCTAAGTCACACATCCAAACTAAATAAATCCCATAGTAACAATACTGGAAATAACTGAAATACAAATGTCCAATAACAACGGAATAATGGAAAGAGCTACACATGCCCAACTAGATGAAAGTACTAAGAGTGGATCCGAATGAACGATGTCGTCTAATCAAGAGACCTGCAACTCCCACCTAAGCTGCAGCGCATTCCTTCCAAGAGATCCTAAGCAAGACGCCCCTGTGGCTGGGCACCTGTAATACATACATATATATATACAAGAGAGAGAGGGAAAAAAGAAACGGGTCAGAGCCCGATAGTGTGTTTGATTTAAAATACGTTTAGCAAGTATTTAAATTGATACAGGCCAATGCAACAACATATTAGTGCGACACTCTCTTGAGAAATTCTCACCTCTCTTCTAATGTGCACACCTATCGCACTAACCTCCCCAACGGGTTGTCTTATCATTTATCGCACTAATCTTCCCAATGATTTAACTTATCTTATATTACTCGTAAGATTCCAAATTTCACGATTCAATTGTTTGAAAAGAATATTTCAATTAGTAACCAAAGTTCTCATTTTGACTTTATTAATCAATAAAGTTTTCTAATTTCATATTATACTTTCTCAAAACAAGTATTTACAATTTGAGTCATCAACCATTTCCTACATATCAAAACACAGTAGGCGGTTCCAGATTTCAGAATTTCATATATATATATTAACTACTCGAAAATATATATATCAAAACAGCACCCCACATAATAACTATGGTGCGGGCATACTCTACTATCCAAACCCCATATCACTCACATTAAGGGGAATACAAATTCGGAATCACTCTCGAATTGTATTAACACATACACAAACTATAGGTTCCAAGTCCCTTAGGACCGTCTGAACTATCACTGCGATAGCCTGTACCAAGGATACCTATACACAAACAAAATGAGGCGAAGCATAGATTCCAAGTCTCTAAGAGGAAAGCACATACCCGCATCTCTTAGGACCGTCTGAACTATCATTCCGATAGCCTGTACCAAGGATATCTATCTTCTAGGGTACAAGTCAGTATCCCCCATAAAGGTCCCATCGAGATAAGACTGTCCCAGCGCGAAAACCTCAGGGATAGTAAGTAGCGTGGGCATGATTTTCACACATAGATAGTATATGCATACACAATCATATAACTATACTCATATTACCATATCAATAATGGGTAAATTCTCAATTCCCATAATTACGCCATTTGCATTTATTTCTCATTATATAGTTATCACGTATAACCATTCACATCTTACTTTAATTTGAGGAACCTTTCCACTTACTACATAACGCTCATGGATTCTATCCTCCCAAGTATAAAATTCAGTAGGTATTCATTTATGTTCCAACGTAACCCTCTTACGTGTCTCTCCCCTTTAACATATACTTACATTGTCCCTCATGTTAGATATCCCAAAAATATAGATTTCGCCTTACATTAAAGGATTTTGAATTTTATTTTCAAAGATGAGAATTTCAAATGGTTTCGAAATCGGAATTAAAATGGAGTTTTAATTGATTTTTTTTTATTATTTAGAAGAGTCCTCAAAATATAAAACTCTTTAAGAGTCCTCAAAATATAAAACTCTCTAAGAGTCCTCAAAATATAAAACTCTCTAAGAGTCCTCAAAACATAAAACTCTCAAGTAAAAATAATATTTTTAGAAATCCGACCGTTCGATCAAGCTGAATTTTTGTCAGGAGTCCTGTCTCGCCGTTCGCTACAACATACTAAAATCTCAAGCGATTCCAATGGTCCGATCATCCGGAATAAAATTTTTTGTGTTTGTATCTAATTAGAACTCTTTTATTAATCAAACTCTTAATCATTTACATGACAAAGGGTTTCCAGAATATCATTAAAGTCATCACTACATGCAATTTCCTATCTCAAATTGGGTTTTTCTTCCATACAATTCATCCTAATCATTCCTAAACCAATATGAAAGATGCATCAACGAAATAAGCAAGATAAACACTTGCCTGGAATTTTCAAAAATCTGGTTTGGTGCCGAAATTGGTGTGGTTGCGTTCCCCGTCTCGCGATCTACGCGTTGGTGGTGACGGCGGTGCAATCCGAAGTGTTCTTGGCCTAGAACTCCTTGGAGAGCTTCTCCTCTTCCTCTCCAATGGCCGTCATTTGTCTTTGGTTGTTCTAACCCTAGAAGACAACCTAGATATCTTATATAACCCTTTTAATTTTCGTAGATTTAATTACCCATAATTGCGAAATGTCCAAAACGCCCTCCCGGGGTACTAATTGGGCCTAAAAACGCCCCGAGACCCAAACTAAACCCCCAGGTACACTTTTCTGACTATCTCGGCCCTTCCGGATACGTTGGCGCACTCAAAACGACCATACGAATAACTTATAAAATATTCACTTATTAATCAACATTTAGTCCCGACACGACACAGGCGCGTCCCGACTTAAATTTCCATAATTGTCATTTTATTCACACGTGACAATATTATAACAATAAATCTCATATATTACTATACTCATCCAGTAATATTCAACAGATAATAAATTTCCAATAATTACTAAATCTCGTCACGCTAGTAAATATTTAAAGCAACATTCCAGATTAAAATTAAGTTAATTTATCTCAATTAAATTTAATAAATTCCATAATTTAAAAGCTATAAAAATACGGGGTATTACACAAACTAAAATAATAGGATTCATGGGAGCTTCAATTTATCCCTTGATTGAGAAATTAGTCTTCCATAATCATCATCCAACTAGTAAAAATTAATAAAATAACTAAATTAAATTGAAATTTAAGAGAAAAGGAAATCAAACCAATTAGAGGAGAATTGAAATTGATCTTCACTTTGATTCACACTTCTTCTCAATTACAAGCACTCCAAGAAAAATTAAAAATAATTTCTAAAAATTAATCCTACTTTCTACTAAAATTTCTAAAAGCTATCTCAAATTTTTTTTGGTTATAAAAAAATAGATTTCTCTCTCTAGTCTTCTTCTCTCCAAAAGCTCCTTTTAATTGGGGTCTTCTTCTTCTCTTTATAATAGGCATGGAGCTAGGGTTTTTTTTGGAAGGTTCATGGTGTAGGATAAAATGGGGAGAGGTTTTTGGAATAAAAGTGAGGGTAATTTAGGCTTTAGAAGAGTGCATGTGGTTATGGTGAGTTCATGTGGAAAGGTAAGGTGTGAGGATATAATCGGATTTGGTTAGGGGTTATTTTTAAAGTGGCTTAAAGTAGGTGGTTGGTTTTTTTTTTAAGGATATGTGGGTAAATTGGTTTTAAGGGAATAAGTTGGGTTTTATGGCACATGGGGGTTATTTATTAGTTGACTTGGTCATTATTTTGGTTTGGCTTTGGTTTGTTTGGATTGTTGGCAGGTGTGGAGAAATCGTATTTAGGTTTTCAAAATGGGTTTGAGTGTTAAATGGGTTTTGGCTTTGAAGAAGGAATGGGTAGAAGAGAAATCGGGTTGTAGCAGGTGGGTTGTGGGGTACTCGGGTTTGTGCAGGGTTAGGCCAGATGGGTAGATGGTTGGCGGTCGTTGAGGGGGTGAGGGCTGCTGGTAGGGGTAAGGAGAGAGAGTGGAGGTGGTGGGCTTGTAGTTATGGAGGATAGAGAGAGAAAAGTGTGGTGTAGGTAGGGAAGAAGATGGAGGGGGGGCATTGGGTGTGTGAGGTGTATGGGAAATATGGTGAGGATGAGGGTGTAGGATAGATTAGGGTGTAGGATAGTGTGTAGGTGTAAATAGGTGTATGGGAGTGTAGGATAAGGGGGTTGTGTGTGTGTTTAATTAGGACACCTAAAAATAACACTAAAAAAATTAAAAATCATAAAACTAAAAATCTAAAAATTAAATTCCTATTCTAAAAATAAAATAAAGACTCAATTAAAAAAATGAAACTAAAAAGGAAATAAAAAATAAAATCTAATAAAATTAAAACTAAAATTCTTATTAAATGTAAAATCAAATAAAATTAAAAAAATTAAATGAAATCCTAAAAAATATAATCCTAATAAAACTAAAAATTAAAAACTAATAAAAATCAAAATAAAATAAAATTATACTAATAGAAAAATAGAATAGAAAAATAGAAAACAAAACCTAGAAAATATTAAATAAATAAAAAATAAATACTAAAAATAAAGCGACTAGAACTAAAAATCTAAAAAATAATAAAAATGACACAAATAAAACACACACAGGCTTGGGGTAAGTTTGGGCTTGGTTTAGGCTCGAGGAATTTGGTAATTAGCTCCATATTGTTGTAAATTGCCTTGAAATATAACTTTTGACACCGCAACTGCAATTAAGCATGTATAATGAACATTTAAGCACATAATATCCAAATTGTCGAGAATTAGCAACAAAAGTACGTTTATTTGGGGTATAAATTGTACAGTTTTGGGTGCTTATCAAGGATGAAAAATTATGTATAAGTATTAAAACGTATGTTATTATTTTGTACAAAAATTATCGCAAGAGGTTTTAATAACATTTTAATTTTAAAATTTCGTGTTACCATCCGACTGTTTGTTAGCCAACTCTTTGAAAAGACATAAAATATCCGGCCATATAAATCTAAATTGATAACCTAAAGTGTCTCATTTGTTGCTTCGATGACAAATGAATTCTGATATTTGACGACAAAACAATACCCACTATCTTCCATTTTTGTTTTTCATAGGTATGTTTATACATTCTAACCCCACCTAGCCTATACTACCCTAAATTTGAATATTAAGAGAAATAGTAACCATCAAGTGGGCTATGAAAATAGTTTCCATGCATCAACTTGACAATATATTACACTCGGTGTAAACTCACGCTATGCTCGGACTAGAGGGAAAACATAAAAGAAAAAAAGAAAAAAAGAACACATCCTTAGATAAAAGAGAGGGAGTACGAAACATTTCTGAATTTGCAATTGGATGATGAAAGAAAATGTTCACTACACCCTTCTCGCAAACTATATCAAGAAAATAAAACCCATAGTGCATCCAAGACATTCTTTCCTTTCTTCAAAGAAAATAATTGAATTTCACAAACTAAACCCAGAAAATGAACACCACCCTATTTAGACAGCCAACACTCTCTATTTTCTCCCTCCCAAATACCACTAAATTTTACAATCTAAACCAACAAAATAACACTCATCTTTCCATAAACAAATCCTCTAGTTTTTACTCATACCCAATCCTAATAAACTTAATTTCTCAAACCATTACTAAACCAAGAAAAACAATACCCATAACTACATAACCACCCTCTCTTTTTTCCTTCATACCCAAACCAAACTAAATTTCACTCGATAATCCAAGAAAATGAAACCTATATTGCATCTCTCTCCTTACTTCCTTTCTTTATATAAACCAATATAACTTAATATCACAAACTAAACCAAAAAAACAACACCTATATCTTTTATAACCAAACCCCTATCTCTTCTCACCTCAATACTCAACCCAAATAAACTATATTTCATAAACCATTAAAAACCCAAGAAAACAACACCCGTGTCTACATAACCAAATCAATTTGAAGATTCAAAAAGTTACATCTTTTTTTTGCATCAATTTAAGAAATATAACTTAAATCATTTTCATTAATTTTCTCTCGCTACACACAAACCTACACACACACCCTACCGCCAACCCCCTGCCCCCCACCCCCATACACCTACACACACACGCGCGCGCGCGCGCAGATCCACCCACACACATACCCACACACACACGCACACCCTACACATATATGCAGTCCTACACACACACACACACACACACATACAAAAGAGAGAGAGAGAGAGAGAGAGAGAGAGAATCGTCGCACAATAGAGAGAGAAAAATGGTGGGAAATGAAAACGGTGAAAAAAATAGGGGAGTAACGTTTTTAGTCAAAAGAATTATCATGGACCTATTAAGGTCTTTGATTGTGACAACATTCTAACGTTGTCTTAATCATTGATCGTGACAACCCCTTGTCATGGACTTGTCACGGTCATTGACCATGATAAAAAAAATCAAGTTTTTTTATCATGGTCAATGACCGTGACAAGGCTGGTCGGCTAAAAGTTGATAATTTAGTTGTTTGGTGTAGTGTTAATTTAACATCATATAAATATTACTGTCAAAACATTAATTCATAATTATATTAGGAATTTTCGACAAACAAATATAGATTATAACAATAATCTAGTATACCGAAAATGTTATTGTCAAACCCCAAATCATACATTTAATATTCAAAACATTATATTGAATTTTTTGGTCAACACCAGATAATACATAACATGAATATTAGAGAAACGATTTAATGAGAAAAATTATATGCAGTGATTGTATCATAAAATATGGAAAATCAATTTAATTTTTCAAAAACAAATTTTTGTGAGTTATCACTAACATAAATAATCTCTTCAGGATTATGTCCAATTCGCAGAATCATAAAATCAATTTTTAAGCGAGAGTTATTGGCGTTGACATTATTACAAAAAATGGCAAAAACACATTTTTAGAAGTCTAAACAATGTCAAATCGTCGAGATAGGGTGGTGCCCATTGTAACCAACGAGTTTGATTTATTTTGACATTTTTAAGTGACCATGAGAATTTTGTAATATTTCGAACAAGCAAAAAAATAAGTCGCTGAAAACTTCCCTAAAAAAAATTTCACCCATTCACCTTTTTTACCCGGATTCTTTTGTAGGCAAAAACTCTTAATGGACAATCATGAGATCATAATCTTATGGATTTAAAAATTTAACACATGAATATCCAATTTTACATGTTATTTATTTTTTATAATACAAAATGTTAATTATTATACATTTAACGTTAGGATCTTAGATCAACATGATTATCACATACAATTATTATGCGAAACATAGAACGATATTATAATCACATACCTCCATCATGTCACAAATGAAAAGATTGACGGAGCAGTCGACCTTAGCAATGCCCGATTAGACTGAATTTCGGACCACGACTTCCTCTTGTATACGATAATAACATATTTCAGTTTCAGCACATTTCAATAGTTGGATCTTCTTTTATAACCAAAATAGTATTTTGAAAATTAAAATAAACTTGAGTATTTGGATTTTTCTCCCTTATTCTATAATGTCATTATGTTTTCTTTTCGTGTGTCTCAATGATGAAAAATCAGTCATTTATTTATAGGCAGGAACAAAACCCAAATCTCCAACAGTCACTTAATCTTAACCGTCGATCAAGGTAGATACCCAAGAGTCATTTCAACTCACGGTATTTGAAGTACCATTTCATTAATCAAATTGACTCTTACATTAATATAATTATATAACACATTACGTAGAATTATTTTTAAATAATTCCAGCATAACTTTCACAAAAGTGTGAAAAAACCTATTATAATATGTGCATAATGCAAATGTTATGGCTGCAGGGGCGTTTGTGAGAACATATTTTTTTTACTACTTAGATTTATCTGTCGAAAAAATTGTGTTATTTGATGGGTCTATTACAATTTGTGCATTGAGAAACTAGTGTTATTTGATGAAGTATGTTGCTTACGGATTGTGCATAGTTATAGGGTCCTATATTCGTTACATCTTTAGTTGGAACTAACCTATGGATATTAAAAGGGGTATTTATTTCTAAAGTTTTGCATTTAAATATCTATCCTTCTCAAATGGGGTTGTAATCACTTTAATAGTTTTTTGGGGGTATAATGTGAAGATATTATCAAACGTATGGAGATTACAAGAGAATATACAATGGAGCCCACAACTCCGTCCCAAACACAACAACGCTAAAAAAACAATGGACAAATGGCTCAAAAGCAAATAGGGTTTAAACAAAAACAGCATGCTTCCTTTTTCATGTGCATACGATCGAACATGAGAGCTAACAGCCTTTTACAAGGCGCTGTTTTTGAGATAAAGATCCAGAGAATGCTGAGTCAATGTCCCCACTAAATTTTGTATAATGCACTCTAATCCAGACAACACACATTATATTACAACCCTAAGAGAGTTGAAGGGTCAGTCGGTGAAGGTTTTGTTTCCTTTGGATAAGCAGACAACGGATGATGTATATTTAAATAAACGATAGAAAACGAAAAGAAAAAAAATGTAAATTAGGTACAGACTTTAGCAACAAAAGAAAGAATATTCAATTCTATCTCCATCAATCCAACGTAATACAGCAACTCCATCATTTCTTTATGGTTGTAGTAATATGAAACTAGTTGTTTTTATATAAATCACGTAGGCAGACTGTAAAGAGTAAACAGAAACAAGAAATGGCCTGCCAATTGTTCTCCGGAAGCCAACACCGGTTCCATGTTTGCCCAGAACCCACCCAATCAAATCTTAAATCAACGCTCCATGTCTCCTTCAATACCCATCTTCCAAAACAAAACGGGTCTATCAAAACCTCATCTACAACATACAGAACCACAACAAAGGCAGCTGTGAACAACATGTACGCAACAACAACCGAGAACACAACAGAGAGTTTCTACGAGCTGTTGGGAATATCAGAGAGTGTGAGCCTGCCTGAAATAAAGAGAGCGTACAAGCAATTAGCTCTCAAATACCATCCCGATGTGTCACAGCCTGACCAAACCGAGGAGCACACGAGGAGGTTCATAAGAGTACAAGAAGCTTACGAGACGTTATCTGACGAGCGTAGTAGAGCTTTGTATGATATGGATTTGTCTAGTGGTCTCCACCTTGCTTTCTCGGCCAGAAAACAAAGACCCATGGAGAGAGGTGAAGATTGGACAGATCGATGGGAGTCTCAATTGTCGGAGCTAAAGAGAAGAAGCAGTAACAAAGATTCAAGAGGAAATAATATGTCGTGGGGAGCTAGAGTCCGCAGACAGTAATAACGAAGTCAATGCTATGCTTTAAATCTATGTATATGGTAGCTTTTCTTGTTGGGTTTTAAGTAGGTAGAAATCTTGTAGTTCGTCCACAGAACAGATCATTATATGTACTTGAATGTCGAGAATATATAATCGAATTTGTCCTTTCTTCGCTCATGACTTTCAGAGAGCAGAATGCGTGGGAATTTAATTTTTATGTGTTTAATACTATATTTTGCTTTTAATCGATTTATGGAACATTTTCATCCATAAATGTTATTAAAGTTCTTTTTTAATTGCAATCTTTTTTTCTTTTAGGATTTGTTTGATTCGGGATGAAATATTTTTAATTTTGGTTCAAAGTAAAATAGTGAAATATTTTTTACATATTTAAAATTAATTTTTTTTTGGATTGACATTCTGAATAAATGTACACCTTATAATTATAAAATTTTAAATAAAAGTAGAGAAGAAAAATTAACTCTAAATAGGTGAAGAAGTATTTTACCCCATTGGTTTTCACCGCGTTGAAACATATTTCGACCCTAACCGAACGGCTACTATGTAAAGTTGATTGAAAGTGTAAATTTTAGAGATCTTCAATATGTTATCACTTGTACTGAAACTTATACCTTTTATATTTAGAATCGGTCCTTTTCAATCACAATTTAAGAACTTCAACTTTAACGAAATCAGCAAACTACACCAATTGTAAATGTCAGTTATTTCAATTGCATAAAAGTTGTTATAAAAATTTGCATACTTGATTTTAAGTATTTGTAACCCTGTTTAACTATCAAATCTAAACTCTGATATGTTGTAATTGTGTATAAATTTTTACGTGAAATATGTCAAAAGTAATGTGCAATTAGTGAATGAATAATTCATGTCTTAGTGGTATAGTGGAGAAATCCACCATGTTCTATTTTACGTATTAGTGGTATAATGGGGAAATCCACCATCTTCTATTTTATGTCTTAGTGGTCTAAGTGGAAAATCCCACCAAGTGTTGTATCCCCTATATATAAGCAAGCTTTCATATTAGTTTGTAACAAGAAGTGAAAAAAAATACATATGCAATTCATCCTATATCTTCTTCATTTGTCTTCATACTTACAAAATTCCGCATAATTATATTTCCAACCCCAATATATTTTTGGTATCAGAGCTACCCATCACTCTTGTCTTAACTCCTCAAAAATTTTAATTCATTCCAAAAAATCTCATCCATGGCTTCATCCTCAAATTTCAATTTTTCAACTAGTCCAATACTTATATTTGAGGGAGAAAGTTATGACTACTGGAATATTCAAATGAAGACCGTCTTTATTTCTCAAGATTTGTGGGAAATAATAGAGGAAGGTTTTAATCCGGCACAAAATCTTGAAGAAATTGCAACATGGACACAAGCAGAGAAAAAGGAGTACAAAGAAAACAAGAGGAAGGATGCAAAAGCACTGTTGTTTATTCAACAGGGGGTAAGCAAATCTATTTTTCCTAGAATCTTGGGTGCGAGAAATTCAAAGGACGCTTGGGAACTTTTAAAAATTGAGTTTCAAGGGTCAGAAAAAGTTATTTCCATTAAACTTCAATCTATCTGGTGAGAGTTTGATAATCTGGCAATGAAGGAAAAAGAAAATATCAAAGCATTCTCTTCACGAGTTGCAGAAATTAAGAATCAAATAAGAAGTTATGGAGATAAAATTGAAGACACATTTTTTTTAAGAAGCTTGCCTGAAAAATATGATCATGTTGTTGCTGCAATTGAAGAATCAAAAAATTTATTAACACTCAGCCTTGTTGAGTTGATGGGTTCACTTGAAGCCCATGAGAAAAGAATAACCAGATTTTCAGGTTCTAATGTTGAGCAAGCTTTCCAGTCAAAACTCAACATATCAGAAAGAAGGAACTGAGAATATCAAGGCAACAACTCATTTCAGCACGGGCAACAAGGAAGAGGACAACGAGGAAGAGGACGCCAAAATTTTGCAAATCGTGGTCAAGGAAGAGGAAGAAATATTATCACCAATCGAAATAATGGCGCTAATTTCAAAACTGGTTATGGTTGTATAAGCTTCAACCATCACACTAATGGCGGAGATTTCAAATCTGATTCTGCATGCTTTGTTTGCCATAAATCTGAACATGAATCCAGAGATTGCAAATATAAGTGTACAAGATGTAAAATTCCAAACCACTCACAAAGAGATTGCTGGTTTCAACAAAATGATGATAAAAAGGAAGCAATTTTTTCTAAAGAAAGTACTACTAAATAATTGTTCTATTCATGCATGAGCTCATAACATGACTCACCGAACACGTGGTACTTGGATAGAGGGTGTAGTAATCACATGACTGGGAGCCGAAAGCATTTTGTCAAATTGGAAGACCAAATTTCTTCTCAAGTAAAATTGGGAGATGGAAAGCTACAACCCATTGAAGGAAAAGGGATTGTAGTTGTTCAGACAAGGGAAGGTAACACTAAATTCATTCATGATGTTCTATATGTTCCTGCTTTGACTCAAAATTTACTTAGTGTCGGTCAATTAATTCAAAATGGATACTCAGTAAATTTTGAGAGGGACGAATGCAAAATTAGTGACCACAATAAAACACTCATGATGAAAGTAAAAATGGCACCAAATAAAGTTTTTCCCTTTGTCATGCCACTTGATGAAAAAATTGTCTTAAAAGCGAAAAAAAATGATGACTCGCTACTATGCCATTTGAGATATGGACACTTGAACTACAAAGGACTGAAATTGTTAAAACAAAAAATATGATCTTCGGCCTCCCCAATATTGAAGAAGAAGATAAAATTTGTGAAGGGTGTATATATGGTAAAATGCATAGACTACCATTCCCTAAAACTACCTGGAGAGCAAAAGATCCTCTTGAACTGGTACATGCAGACATATGTGGACCTACACGAACTCCATCATTTCAAAACAAAAAATATTTTCTTCTCTTTGTTGATGATTTTAGTAGGATGATGTGGGTTTACTTCCTTGAGCAAAAGTCAGAAGCTTTCTCAACCTTCCTGGTGTTCAAACAAATGGCGAAAAGGCAAAGCGGATACCTATTAAAGACTCTCTGAACTGATCGTGGTGGAGAATTCTTATCAAAAGAATTCATGGATCATTGCAAAAATGAAGGGATTAAACGACAGCTGACAGTTCGCTATACTCCTCAGCAAAATAGTGTAGCGGAACGAAAAAATCGTACCATTGTTGAGATGGCACGAAGCATGTTAAAATCAAAAGGACTCCCTAACAGTTTTTGGGCAGAAACAGTCAACACCGCGGTCTACATCCTCAATCGTTCTCCAACAAAAGCAGTTCTTAACAAAACTCCTTAAGAAGCTTGGCACAGGTGCAAACCAGATGTTAACTTCTTCAAAATTTTTGGATGCATCGCCTATTCTCTCATTCCCTCGCAAAAAAGAGAAAAATTTGATATAAAGGGAGAGAAATATATCTTCATCGATTACAGTGAAGAATCAAAAGCCTACCGACTTTTTGATCCAAAATCCAACCAGTTGGTGATTTCAAGAGATGTCCAATTTGATGAAATGAAAGGCTGGGAATGGGAAAATCAAATATCACAAGAGGCAAAATCTTTTGAAGCTAATTCAGAAGAGGAACTGGCCGAGCCAACTTCACTGCAAAGTCCAGACTCACCACCATCAAATCAAAATACTTTTGATGGCACTGATCTAGAAAGTAATTCTGATTCCGAGGCATCATTTCGGAAGGTATGCTCATTAAGAGATGTTTATGATACATGTAACGTTGCATTTTTCTCTTGTGAGCCACATAAATTTGAAGAAGCGGTAAAAAACCAAGTATGGCAAAAAGCAATGAATGAAGAAATTGAAACGATCGAGAAAAATCATACTTGGGAACTTATAGATCAACCCAAACAAAAAGATGTTGTTGGACTAAAGTGGATCTAGAAAACAAAGTTCAATGAAGATGGCTCAGTTCAGAAGCACAAAGCCCGTCTTGTAGCAAAAGGCTATTCACAACAGCCTGAAATAGACTTCAATGAAACATTTGCACCAGTTGCTCGCATGGAAACAATTCGCACAGTTTTGGCATTAGCTGTAGAGAATAACAAGTACAAAACTCTAATATTCACAAGAAATGATTATAAGGAAGTACTCACTAAACCACTCTTTCAAAACACTTAAAGAAGAACAACCCATAAAATACTACACTCCAACTAAGACACAAATGCTAATTGCCTTATTGTTTTACTTCTTCTTAGATGATTATCTAAGCATAGGACATGGGGTATTTATAGCATGGCAAATACATTTTAGGCCATACATTAAACAAGTAAGGAAACATTACAACCACACTTTTCTACCTAACACACTAATTTATCACTAGTGAAATATATGTAAGTATTTATATAACACACACTAATTTAGCACTAATGCACCTAACACACTAATTAACCACTTATGTAAGCAATGACATCATATGCACCTAACACACTAATTAACCACTAATGCAACTTATGTAAGCAATGACATCATATGGATTGATGTTGAAACTTAATACTCCCCCTCAACATCTACTCTCATTCCTTTCACCATGCCGAACTGACGATGAAAGTTTTCGAACTTGCTTGCATTCAACCCTTTCGTGAACAAGTTCGCAATTTGATCATCTGTCTTGATTCGTCTCATCTCTATCTCTTCTTGCAGAACCTTCTCTATGATAAAATGATAGTATACTTCCACATGTTTAGTTCTAGCATGAAAGACTGGATTTTCCACCAAACGAACTGCCGACTGATTGTCACAGTACAACATAACTGCATAGTCTATTGGTTGATGTAGATCGTTCATCAACTGTATTAACCACGTACTCTATTGAGCTGCCATTGCTGATGCTCGATATTCTGCTTCTGTAGTTGACAAAGATACAGTTGGTTCTGTCTTAGTACACAAAGAAATTGCTCTATATCCAAGTTTAAACACGTACCCGGTAGTTGATCGGCGAGTGTCATGATCTCCTACAAAGTCAGCGTCACAATAGCCAACTAACTTGCAATCTTCACCTTTCTTGTACAAAATATCATAGTTAGTTGTACTCTTCACATATCTCAATATTCACCGAACTGCTTCCAAATGAGGCTTCTTTGGATTTTATATGTACCGACTCATCACACCAACCGCATAAGAAATGGCAGGTCGAGTCAAGGTTAGGTAAATAAGACTACCTACTAATTGTCGATACATCCTGTCATCTTCGAAATCTTTTCCTTCATGTGCACACATTTTGCGATTTGGTTCCATTGGTGTCGAGATTGGCTTTCATTCGAGCATCCCGAAATTCTTCAATAAATCTTTGGAATAATTTTACTGACAGAGAAATATTCCTTCTTGTGTACGATCAACCTCTAGACTAATAAAGTGATTGAGTTGTCCAAGTTCCTTCATCTGGAAACGAACTGATAAATTCGCCTTTGTTTGGAGAATTTCTGCCTCATCATCACCGGTTATGATCAAATCATCCACGTATACTAGTACGATAGCTAACTTTCCTCCATTAGCTTTAACAAACAAGCTAGAATCTGCAGGTGTAACTGAATAACCACTTTGAGTTAGAAATTCAGCAATCTTGCCATACCACACCCTTGGTGCCTGTTTCAATCCATAGAGTGCCTTTCGCAACTTACACACATGCTCAGGATGATCTTGATTATAAAAACCCATTAGTTGAATCATGTAGATCTCTCGATCTAACTCCTCATGAAGAAATGCTTTCTTCACATCCATTTGCCATAAATTCCAGTCTTTGTTGGCTGCAAGTGCAAGTAGGACTCGTACAGTTGTAAGCTTTGCCACTGGACTAAATGTTTCATCATAGTCTAGTCCATATTATTGAGAGAACCCTCGAGCCACCAATCTATCTTTGTGTCTCTCAATTGATCCATCTGGACGACGCTTTATCTTGTAAACCCATTTACATAATATGGCTTTCACATCTCTTGGCTTCGGCACGAGATCCCAAGTCTAATTCTTCTTCAGTGCATTGATTTCTTCTTCCATAGCTTTAATCCACTCAAAATTATGGGATGCTTCTTTAAACGTATCAGGTTCTTTTACACTTACTTCTTCTTCTTCTTCTATGGCTGCGTTGGCGTATTTGGGATTTGGCTTTCTGATTCTTGTTGACCTCCTGAGTTGTGATTGTGGAGTTGATACTTCCATTTCACTAGGTCCACCTTCTTCATCTGGTTGGTAATATACACCAGTTTGCCAAGGATTCTGAGTTACTTCTTGCTCAATATTATCATCATCATATGAATCTTCAACTTCGTGTGAGCTTGATAGGATTTGAGGAGTCTACTCTGCCATTTTCTTGTTGCAGCTTCTCTTTAAATTCCTTCGAGTTTGATAACATCTCCTTTTCTTAGGACCACCAAGAAGATGCTTCATCAAACACCACATCTCGTGACGTGTAACACCTTCTAATCGTAGGATCGCAACATTTCCACCCTTTTCTCTGGCTATCGTATCCCACAAAGATACATCTCACGACTTTCTTGTCAAACTTGCTACATAGATGGTTAGGAACAAATACATCGCATACACAGCCGAATACTCGAAAGAAACTAATTGCAGGTTTCATGTCCCATAATTTCTCAAAGGGTGAAACAAACTCTAACCTTGGTTGAGGGAGTTTGTTAATCACATGGGCTGCAGTTCTCATAGCTTCAGCCCAAAATCTTCTCGGTATATTCTTAGTATGTAGCATACTTCGACAAACTTCTACAAGATGTCGATTCTTTCTCTCTGCTACTCTATTCTGTTGGGGGGGTGTTGGCACAAGTAAATTGATGACGTATTCTACAGTCTCGTAGATACTGTAAAAACTCATTTGAGGTATATTATCTTCCATTATTTGTGCGTAGATAAATAATCTTCTTCCCCACTTCTCCTTCAATCGTCTCTCTGAACTCTTTAAACTTTGAGAATGTGTCAGATTTTTCTTTCGTAAAGAAAACCCACACATACCTGGAGAAATCATCAATAAACGTTACCATATACGGCATCCCACCAACTGATGGTTGCTTGACGGGTCCGAACACATTAGAGTGAACTAACTCTAATGGTTCCTTTTCTCTAAACTTTGATTCCTCGTATGGTAATTGATGTGCTTTACTATACTGGCATCCCGCACAGACCGTGTCTGTCCTAACGTCAAATTGTGGAAGTCCCTTGAGCATCGACTTTTTTATCATTACGCTTAGCTTAGAATAGCTAATATGGCTCAATCGCATGTGCTATAAATCTGTTGTCTCATTTTTTCTTGTCTTGTCTACATATGCAGACTCTGCTGACATCACGTCGACTGACTCCAATCATCGTCCCTCTATTGTTGGCATTCCTGAGATCTTGAGGTCTTGATATACCTTCACATCTCGTGGACAAAACAAGACAAAGTGGCCTGATGATGTTAGCTGTGCCACTGAAAGCGGATTTTTCCTCATACCCGGAATATGGTAGACATTTTGAAGCGGCACCTCGTTAGAACTATATTGAGGTGCTACTACCGTCTTATTGATATGAGCTGTTGGTAGCTTTGAGTTGTTGGCTATTACCATAACTATATTTCCCTTGTATTTTGACAGGCTCTGTAAATTCTGTTTATCACCCGTCATGTGATTTGAGCAGCCTGAGTCGATGATCCAATCATTATCATAGTCGATCCGCTCAACTGTCGAGGCTGTGAGATCTAACTCCTCCTTATCCACATAAAAGGATGCTTCAGCATCCCAATCATCTTCGCTTCTCTCCTTTGAATTGGAAGTAGCAGCATTGCTCTCAGCGGGCCTTTTGTTGGACCAACAATCCATTGCCATATGTCCCTTCTTGCCGCAGTTGTAACATTTGCCCTCAAATATTTTACCGTAGACACGATTATTTGAAGCTCCCCCTGGACGAGAACCTCCCTCTCCTTGATGACTTTTTTCCTTGTCATCATCCTTTTTATATCCGCCTCTGTCATGCTTCTTGAAGTAGACTTTGCTTTTGTTGGTGTAGAGCTCTTCCTCCTCACCCTTCAGTGAGATTCCTCCCATTTGCTTAGCTATAGCTTCTTAACTAGAAAGCAAATTTTAAAACTCAACAAGTGATGGTTGAGTCGGCCATCCTTGAAGATCACCCATCGTGTCGGTAAATTTTCAAACTCAACAAGTTTATAATTTTGGTTTTTGAGTTTCTTGATTCCTCCAAGTACTTGAAGATCACCCATCGTGTCGGTAAATTTTTGATAATACCGAACAAGCCTGATTTCAAGATACAAACTTGCAGAATATGAATTTCTCACGACTCAAGAAAACTCACTCCAAAAATACTGGTACACGACCGTCCCGCTATAATACCAATTGTATAGAATAACGAGTACAAAACTCTAATATTCGCAAGAAATGATTATAAGGAAGTACTCACTAAACCACTCTTTCAAAACACTTAAAGAAGAACAACTCATAAAATACTACACTCAAACTAAGACACAAATGCTAATTGCCTTATTGTTTTTACTTCTTCTTGGATGACTATACAAGCATAGGACATGGGGTATTTATAGCATGGCAAATACATTTTAGGCCATACATTAAACAAGTAAGGAAACATTACAACCACACTTTTCTACCTAACACACTAATTTATCACTAGTAAAATATATGTAAGCAATGACATAACACACACTAGTTTAGCACTAATGCACCTAACACACTAATTAACCACTTATGTAAGCAATGACATCATATGCACCTAACACACTAATTAACCACTAATGCAACTTATGTAAGCAATGACATCATATGGATTGATGTTGAAACTTAATATTAGCAGCACAACAAGAATTGCAAGTCTTTCAGCTAGATGTAAAATAAGCTTTCCTGAATGGTGTACTTGAAGAAGAAGTCTACGTGGAGCAACCTCAAGGCTATGTAGTGGAAGGAAAAGAAAATAAGGTGTACCAACTGAAAAAAGCACTGTATGGCCTAAAGCAAGCACCACGAACCTGGAATAGCAAAATTGATAAGTACTTCCTACAAAATGGCTTTCAAAGAAGCCCAAATGAACCACCCTTATATGTCAAAACGAGAGGTACAAGTGATTTCATTATTGTCTGCCTTTATGTTGATGATTTGATATACACTGGTATTAATCCAATGATGATGGAAGAATTTAAAAAGTCCATGATGAACGAATATGAGATGACTGATCTGGGTCTCATGAAATATTTTCTTGGCATCCAAGTGTGACAGTAAAAAGGTGAAATATTTATTTCACAAAAAAAGTACACTAAAGATTTGTTAAAAAAATTCAACATGTCAAAGTGCAAGCCAGTAACAACTCCAATGGCAGTGAATGAAAAGCTCCAATAAAAAGATGATGCACAAAAAGTCGAAGCATCACTTTACCACAGCCGAGTTAGCTCGTTGATGTATCTCACCAACACAAGGCCCGATATTGTTCATCTTGTCAGCATGATCTCCCGATTCATGAATGAGCTAAGCCTAGTTCATTATTCCGTATCAAAGCGAATACTACGGTATTTGCAAGGTTCGAAAACTTTTGGAATTAAATATATCAAAGAAATTAATTGCAATCTTGTTGGATATACCGACAGTGATTGGGCAGGATCCATTGATGATGGAAAAATCACATTGGGTTATTTACTTTGCATGGGAACAAAACCAATTGCTTGGTCCTCCAAAAAGCAAAGGACTATGGCCCTCTCTTCAGCGGAAGCGGAGTATATTATAGCTGCTGATGAAGCTTGTGAAGCAGTTTGGTTAAGAAGAATTTTTCCGGATCTCAAACAAGAACAAAAGAAGACTACAATTATTTACTATGATAACATGTCTGCTATTGCCAGAACAAAAAATCCAGTTTTTCATGCTAGAACGAAACACATTGAACTCCGTCACCATTTTATCAGAAGTTTGGTTAATAAAGAAGAAATTCAAATGACTTTTCTCAACACCAACGATCAATTGGCAGATAGCTTCACGAAACCAGTCTCTTTCGAAAAATTGGAGCAATTCAAAAAGTTCACAAAAATTGCAAATTAAGAAGGGGTGTCAAAAGTAATGTGCAATTAGTGCATGGATAATTCATGTCTTAGTGGTATAGTAGATAAATCCACCATCTTAGTGGTATAGTGGAGAAATCCACCATGTTCTATTTTATGTATTAGTGGTATAATGGGGAAATCCACCATCTTCTATTTTATGTCTTAGTGGTCTAAGTGGAAAATTCCACCAAGTGTTGTATCCCCTATATAAACAAGCTTTCATATTAGTTTGTAACAAGAAGTGAAAAAAATACATATGCAATTCATCCTATATCTTCTTCATTTGTCTTCATACTTACAAAATTCCGCATAATTATATTTACAACCCCAACAAAATATGCTTGCACATAATTATATTCAATGGCCAAATAACCATTTCAAGATAAATTACTCATAAAAAACTTTATATTTGCGTTGGAAAAACCCTATTCTCAAATACCAAGAACAACCTTGATACTTCCTATTAAACTTTTATGTTAATAAAAGGCATTAAGATTATGTCCCAAAATGAAAATAAAACTTTCGAAGTTCTCCTAAACACCACCAGGGTGCATGGGATTGAAGTGAGTAATTCTGTTGCTATTCAAGTCACCTGCTCTACTAAATAAACCATTTTTCTCAACTACTAGAGTTATATATAATTTTCAACCCAACTCAATAAAGCCTTTTCCCAATTATTTGGAGTCGTCTACATGAATCCTATTTTTTATTTCATTATGGCCAGTGCAATATTTTCGATTAAACCGCGTAATACCATGTCCTGTTTTACAATATCCCACAATGTCAATTTAAGTCTACCTTTACCCCTTGCGTTACCATCAATACTAACTAAACCACTGTTCCTCGGAGATACTTTTGCCGTTTCACTAAGTCGATTTTATATTAATATCTTCTTTCGGAGATACTTTTGTAATTTCACGGATTTGTTCATTTCTAATTTTATCTTTTCGAGTTTTATTACAAATCCATCTTAGCATCCGCATCTCCGTCACACCTATTTTCTGCACATTTTCTTTTTTAGTTTCCCAACACTCTGTCCTATATAATTGTGTGTGTCCATTGGACGTCCTATAAAAAATTTCTTTTAACTTCAAAGGCATATGCTTATCACACAATATGTCGATATCACATCTCCCCTTAACCCAATTTACTTTAATCCTATGAATAACATCATTACTAATATCTCCATCTTTTTGGATAATTGAGCCAAAAAAATAAAAATGACCATTTCTAGGTATCTCTTGTCCCTTTAATTTTACCACATCCTCGTTTGTTCTCCTATTACTACTAAATTTTCACTTCATGTATTCTGTTTTAGTCCTGCTTATTTTAAATCATCTTGTTTCTAGAGTTTCTCTCACAATTTCAACAATATCATATATAAATATCATATATCATGAAACCTCCTCTTGTATTTGTCCAGTGAACTCATCCATAATATAAACAAATAGATAAGGACTTAGTGCTGAACCTTGGTGTAGACCTATAGTAATTAGAAATTCACTACTTTCGCCAGTTGGTGTTCTTACTATAGTCATGGCCCAATCATATATATCCTTGATCATATCAATATATTTACGAGTCACTCATTTTTTATGTAGAACCCACCATATCATATCTCTTGGTATTCTACCATACGCCTTCTTCAAATTTATAAAAAATCATATGAAGGTCATTCTTTTTCTCCATATACCTCTCAATTAATCTCCTCAATAAATAAATTTCTTCAATTGTTGACCTCCTAAACATAAACCCAAATTAATTCTCTGAAACTGTTGTTTTCAATCTCAATATATATCCAATCACTCTCACCCAAATTTTCATGATATGACTCATTGACTTAATACCACGATAATTTGAATAACTTTATATGTCCCCTTTATTTTAATAAATATGTACTAAAACACTCTTTTTTCCATTCATCGAGAATCCTATTAGTCATTAGAATTATATTAAATAATTTTGTAAGCCAAGATACTCCTTCCTTACCTAAGTACTTGCAAACCTCAATAGAGATACCATCTAGTCCTAAAGACTTTCATGTTTTCATATTTTAAGGCAAATCCTAATCTCCGTTGTCTTAATTCTATAAAAAAAATATATTTTTCGAGTCTCCCTAAGTTTTTTTGTATCTAATCTAATGCCATTATCACCATTTAATAAACTATCGAAGTAATTTTTTCATCTTTCCATAATGTCATCATCCTTAACTAGGACTCTCGAATCATCACTTTTAATACACCTAACATTATTAAAATCTTATTTTTTTATGTCCCTAAGTTTAGCAAGTTTATAAATACTATTTTTCTCTTCTTGTGTTCCTAATTTTGTATAAAGATCACCATATGCCTTTAACTTGTCATCTCTTACCATTTTCTTAACTTCCTTTTTAGCCACTTTATATTTCTTAAAATTTTCTTCGTTTTTAGTTTCTTGCCATGTTTTAAAGCGCTCATTTTTTATTTTTACTACATTTTATACGTCTTCATTCCACCACCAATTTTATTTATATTGTGGCCCCCTACTTTTGGATTCTCCAAGATTTTTTTTTTATATTCTCCTAATGCATGTGGCCATCTTATCCCACATTATGTTAGTCTCCTCTTTGGTATTCCATGACGCTTCATTTAATACTTTTTCTTTAAATAGTTCTAATTTCTTTTCTTTTCGCATTCATGATTGATTTTTAATATTTATACCCAACACCATTAACCGATGTTGTGAGGTTAAGCTCTCTCCCGAGGTGACCTTACGGTCTTTCCATCTTAATCGGTCTCATTTTATACTAATAAAAATATATATATGGCTCTTATGCGTTCCATTTTTATAAGTTATTAAGTGTTCAAACCTCTTTTTAAAACATGTATTTACTAGTATAACATCATAAGCTATTGTAAAGTCTAAGATAAACTCTCCACCGTCGTTCCTATCTCTAAAACCATATCATCCATGCACTATCTAGTATCTGCACGATCTTCTCCTACATGGCCATTAAAATCCCCCTACACAAATTTTCTCACCTAGTTCATCCATTTATTCCAAAAATTGTACTTTAGTGTTCTCATGTAATCCGACTTGGATTGCATAAGCACTATTAATATTAATTATATTTTCGCCTAATACCAGTTTTACAAGTACAAGTCTATCACCTTTCCTAATAACAGTTACAATATCATCCTTATGGTTCTTATTTATTATTATTCCAACTCCATTCGTATTTCTATATATCCTCTATAATATAATTTAAACCCAGTATTTTCTATTCCTCTAACATTCTCACTAACCCGTTTACTTTCTTGTAAACAATCTATGTTAACTTTTCTTTTTATCATGGTATCCACTAAGTCGATCCCTTTCCATGTCATAGTCCCCACACATGTAAAGATTGTTGCGGGACCCCTGGTCTATTTCTTGTCGCATCCGGGCATCAATGCGACGCCATTTGCCTATTTTTCGAGACACCCGATGGCAGGCACAACTCCTTGCCTATATTTCGAGACACCAAGTGGAAGGAGCAATTCATCTCTTAAGGAGAATGACCTAGTATTAGTGAGTATATTCATAGGATTCATTTTTAAAGGGTTCTAACAAATTTTTGCACTGGCTGTCAATTCATAAGGATCTAATAAACTTTTTCACTGGCTGTCAGTTATCTAATGCAACCCTCCTCCTTATCAGGGCTTAAGACCAACGAAGTCCAAAAAATATAAGAAGTTAAGCACGTCACATGGGGAATTTTTTATATAATTACGCAAATAAAATAAGGATGAACAATTATGTGTAATTATTAAAAGGTCTGTTATTATTTTGAACAAAAATTATCGTGAGAGGTTTTAATAACATTTTAATTTTAAAATTTCGTGATATCATCTTAAAATTTGACTGTTTGTTTGCCGACTCTTTGAAAAGACATAAAATATCCACCCATATAAATTTAAATTGATAACCTAAAGCGTCTCATTTATTGCTTCGATGACAAATGAATTCTCATATTTGACGAAAAAACAATACCCACCATCTCCCACTTTTGTTTTTCATAGGTATGTTTACACATTCTAACCCCACCCAGCGTAAAGTACCCGCAATTTGAATAGTAAGAGAAATAATAACCATCAAGAGGGCTATGAAAATAACTTCAATGCATCAACTTGACAATATAATACACTAGGTGTAAACCCGTGCGATGCGCGGACTAAAGAAAAAACATAAAAGCAAAAGGGAAAAAAAGAACACATCCTTAGATAAAAGAGAGAGAGTACAAAACATTTCTGAATTTGCAATTGGATGGTGAAAAAAAATGTTCATTACCCTCTTCTGGAAAACTAAATCAAGAAAATAAAACCCATAGTGCATCGAAGACATTTTTTACTTTCTCAAAGAAAACAACTGAATCTCACAAACTAAACCGAATGAACACCACCCATATTTAGATAACCAAAACTCTCTATTTTCTCTCTCCCAAATACCACTAAATTTTGTAATTTAAACCAACAAAATAACACCCATCTTTCCATAACCCAAATCCTCTAGTTTTTACTCATACCCAACCCAAATAAACTAAATTTCTCAAACCATTACTAAACCAAGAAAAACAATACCCATAACTACATAACCACCCTCTCTTTTTTCCCCTAATACCAAAAATAGACTAAATTTCACAAGATAATCCAAGAAAATAAAACCTATATTGCATCTCTCTCATTACTGTAATACCCCGTATTTTTATGCTATAATTAATTTGGGGACTTATTTAATAAAAATCCGGAAATTAATTATGTTATAATTATTAACGTGACGTGAGTTATTAATAATATGAAATTGTTGAATATTACTTAAGAGCATAGTAATATATGGTAAATGTCACGAGTGAATGAAAATGACAATTTTGGTAATTTTAGTCGGGACGCGCCCGTGTCGCGTCGGGACTAATTATTGAGAAATAAAAGTAAATATTTTATGAGTTGTCCGTATGGTCGTTTTGAGTGCGCCAACGCGTCCGGAAGGGTCGAGATAGTCAGAAAAGTGTACCCGGGGGTTTAGTTTGGGTCTCGGGATGTTTTTAGGCTTAATTAGTGACCCGGGAGGGCGTTTTGGTAATTTTACAAATTAGGGTAATTAAACCCACGAATTTCAGCCATCCTTAGCAGCCATTTAAGTCAGCCTTTTAGGGTTAGATCATTCAGAACCCTAAGACGGCTAGTGGAGAAGAGAGGAGAGACCTTGCTAGGTGATTCAAGGCCAAAAACACCACCTTTTGCACCACCGTCACCACCAACGCGTAGATCGCGAGGAGGAGAACGCAGCCATACCAATATCAGCAGGAAACCAGACCTCTGAAATCCCAGGCAAGTGTTTAACTTGCGTATTTTCGTTGGTGCAATAATCATGTTAGTGTAGGAATGATTAAGAGTATAATCCATGGAGGAAAACCCAATTTTGATAGGGATTTGCATGTAGAAATCATATGAACCTTATTCTGGAAATTAATATGTGAAGTAGATGTTTAACCCACGAAATTATGATGATTTGTTAGAAGGAATTTTTGGAGAAAACTGATTAGAACAAAGGTTAAGAAAACTGTAGAGTTCTTGATGATTAGATGAAATATTAGGTTGTTTAATCATGTTTATTGATGTATATACGCATGCTGATCGTTAAAGAAACCTGGAATTATGTTAGGATGTAAACAGTACACTTTTTGGGTCAATTAGAGTTGGAAAATATGAGTTTTGATGAAGAAACCTAAGCAACCCCGTCACTGCAGTTTCTGCAGAATTTTCACAGACCTGCTCGATCGATCGATCGACCCTAGATCGTCGATCGATCGAAGGTTCGATCGGTCGACCCCAGACGTCGATAGATCGACCCTCCCTGGCAGCCAATTATTCCCCTTGTTTAATTAGTCGAATTAATTTATCGTGGAATAAACCTTGGGCATTCTAAATAAAAGGATTTGGGAGATATTGAGGACCAGTAGAGTATATGGACATATATTAGAACCTTTAATCTTCAACGAAGATGGTAATTATGGGATATTTACTTTAGGTTGTTAGATTTATGAAACTTAAGGGTGAGGTGCGTAAGAGAGTTACGTTGGAATCAAATGAAGTTATTTACTGAATTTTAGAATTGTAAAGTTATAACCCATGAGTATTAGGTAATGAGTGAGAAAACCCTTCGAATTAAGGTTAGAGGCGAAACCTTATACGTTATACTAATAAGGTGAAATTTAGGACAAAGGTTGTAATTATGGGTAATGAGAGTGACCTATATTAATATGATGAAATCGGTATATTTATATGAATGTGTGTACATATATTATATACATGTGAAAAACGTACCCGCGCTACTTGCTATCCCTGAGGTTACCGCGCTGGGACGATCGTATCCTGTGTTGCTTTATGGGGATATTGAATCGTACCCTAGAAGATAGAGATCCTAGGTACGGGCTATTAAATTGATAGTCGGACGGTCCTAAGAGACGTGTGGGTATGTACTGACCTCTTGGACTTGGAATCTATGCTTCGCCTCAACGTTGTTTTGTATATGTTAATACAGTTCGAGAGTGATTCCGAACTTGTATTTCCCTTTATGTGAGCGATACGGGGATTGGATAGCAGAGAATGCCCGCACCATAGTTTAGTTGGGGTGCCATTATATATATATTTTATGCGAGTAGTTAATATATATATGAGGTTATAAACTTTGAACTGCCTACTGTGATTTGATAAGTAGAACGTGGTTGTTGACTCAAATTATTAAATACTTGTTTTGTGAAAATATGAAAAGGTACGGGGAAATCTTATAATTTAATGAAGCTAAAACGAGAGGAATACTACAAATTGAAAGTAACCTTTTTATAACATTGTTATCGTTCAGTTTTTGAAAACATTTGAGTAAGTTAAGATAAACGAACCATTGGGAAGGCTAGTACGATAGGAGTGCACATTAGAAGAGAGGTGAGTATTTCTCAAGAGAGAGACGAACTAATATGAAGTTGCATTGGCCTGTATCAATTTAAATACTTGCTTAACGTATTCTAAAATCAAACACACTTTCGGGCCCTGACCCGTTTCTTTTTTTTTCTCTCTCTCTCTTGTATATATGTATGTATATTTTTCAGGTGCCCAGCCACAGGGGCGTCTTGCTTAGGATTCTTTGAGAAGAACGAGCTGCAGCTTAGGTGGGAGTTGCAGGTTCCTTGAGTAGACGGCTTCTGTCATTGACTCCACTCCTATTACTCTCATTTATGGGGCACGTGTCGCCCTTTTTTTTTTTATCATTTCATTTATTGTTGGGGATTTTTATATTTCAGTTATTACAGTATTGTTTATGGGATTTGTTTCAGGATGGTTTATGATTTTAACTTTATATTATTGACATTCGATTGGTGAATGTATGGTTTTATTTAGATTTCGTGGTGTGATTCTATAATGAAGAAATGTTGTTTTGGTATTAATAAAATATTTTCTTTAATAAAATTTGGAAGTTTGTATAAAAAAAAAATGTTTTGACACTTAGCTTAATTATTTAGGGTGTTAAATTGGAAAAATTATTTTTATCGACAGTGATGCTGAGAATGAACCAACTGTTTACCTTGATTTAATTTAATAAAGGAGTGATCGCCTGGTATTTAATTAGGCGGGGTGTCACAGGTGGTATCAGAGCATCAGGTTCTAGTGTCCATAGGATCTGTACGACTTATTTTCGCTTTCAGCTTAATGTTATTGCTATAGAGCCCTATTGTTAGGACTGTTGTATTCTTGCTTTCACGTTTAAGTCTTCAGCTATTTGAGATTTGTTGATAACTGTAGACTAATAAACTTGTTCACGTTTCAGATGCCTCCGAGACGTGCTCCGAAAGATAGGCGTGCCCAAGCCGACCAGCCAGCAGCTCCGGCACCCGGCACTATGAATGCGAATGAGGTAGCCGCCATCGTTGCTCAGGCGGTAAATGCCGCGATAGCGGTGATTCAGCAGGCTCCACCACAGGTTTAAGCAGTGGCGCCAGTACCAGCACAGCTTCCATCTGCATGGGAGAGAGTTCGGGATGCTTTTCAGAAAGCACATCCCCCTGAGTTTTCTGGTAGCTCCGATATTATTACTGTCAGCCAATGGAAGAAGGACATCCAGCGGCACCTCCGTATGTATGAGTGCACCGAAGTGCAGAAGCAGCTATTGGCCTCTTTTAAACTGGTGGGAGCCGCATTACAGTGGTGGGAGTCCACTACTACTTTGGAGGAGAGGGACACGATTCCTATTCAGATGTTCTGGGAGCGGTTTGACCGCAAGTACTTTCCACCCGCAGTGCAGACTGAGATGAGGCGGAAATTGCTAAATCTGAAGCAGGAAAACCTTACTGTAGCCGAGTATGAGGAAGAGTTCACGAGACTTCTCACTATTGTGCCGGATGAGGCACCCACTGAGAGCAATAAAGTTTTGCTGTTCGTCGACGGGTTAGCTTGGAGGATCCGTCAGCACCTTATTGGGAATCTATCCCTGAGTACTTTCACTGACGTACTCAATGCAGCGCTACTACATTGCCAGGATCACCGCTTCCATCTTCAGGGAAGCAAGAGAGCAGGAGAGTCCAGCCAGCAGGGCAGGACCGGGGGTAATAGTGCCAGTGGGGCACCAACTCAGGGACAGACTCGTCAGCACGAGCAGAGTTCCCATCAGGGGGACCCTGCTAAGCGATTCCGTTCAGGTGATTCTAGGCAGGGATTCGGGGGATTCAGGCAGGGCCATCAGGGTCAGCCTAATCAGCAGGGCCAGCAGGGCCAACACCGACCGCAGGGTCAACAGCAGGGCCAGCAAGGTCAACAGCGTGCACATCAGGGCCAACAGGGCCAATGGCGTGGAGGTAACGGCCAGCAGGGCCGTGGTCAGCAGGGACAGAGGGGAGGAAATTTCAGAGGCCGGTGTTTTGTGTGTGGCAAGCACGGCCATAAGCATCAGGATTGCCCAGAGGGCGATAGGGCCCCACAGCAGCAGGGAGCCCGTAATGAGCCGCAGAGACCACTCTTTCCACCTGCCCTTCCAGCTCTAGCCCAGATGCCAGCCCTACCAGCCATTCCAGTAGCTCCAGTGTAGCAGGGGCAATTGCAGTACGGACGTGTCTATAACGTCCACCAGGCAGCAGCTCCACAGGCACCACCCGCGATTGAGGGTATGTTTCCTATCCATGGTACTATGGGTAAAGTTTTGTTTGATACGGGGGCAACGCACTGTTTTATAGCTACGCATTTTGCGAAGTCCTTAGGATTGTTAGCCACAGCAGAGAGCACCGTAACGTGTGTCGACTCACCACTGGGGAGTGGGTCACTTATATTCTTTATATGCCGGGGAGTAGGGATAGAGATTGGTAGCTTGGTATTGCCTGTTGACATGCTAGTCTTAGACATGCACGAGCATGACGTGATTATTGGTATGGATTGGCTCGCATCTTATAGAGCCATGATTGATTGCTTCGGTGGGAGCATTGTTTTTGCCATTCCGGGGCAAGAGATGTTTGTAGTAGCGATGCCTCGCCCAGAGGGAGGTTCGACCGCTCATTTATATTACATTGAGGAGGATACCTCTAAGGAGGTTGTGATTCCTTTGGATTCGATCCCAGTTGTTAGGGAGTATTCCGATGTGTTTCAGGAGATACCAGGCCTACCGCCCAGTCGTGAGATAGACTTCGTTATAGACTTATTGCCGGATACGAGACCTATAGCACGCGCACCGTACCGTATGGCTCCGGCAGAGATGCGAGAGCTACGAGATCAGATTGAGCAGCTATTAGGTCAGGGTTTCATTCGTAGGAGTACCTCACCGTGGGGCGCTCCAGTCTTATTTGTGAAGAAGAGAGATGGCTCGCTGAGATTGTGTGTGGACTACCGGGAGTTAAACAAGGTCACGATACGGAACAAGTATCCGTTGCCTCGAATCGATGATCTGTTCGACCAGTTAAGGGGAGCAACTTTCTTTTCGAAGATAGATATGAGGTCGGGGTACCAT
Source organism: Sambucus nigra (assembly GCA_949130495.1). Taxonomy (NCBI): domain Eukaryota; kingdom Viridiplantae; phylum Streptophyta; class Magnoliopsida; order Dipsacales; family Adoxaceae; genus Sambucus; species Sambucus nigra. The sequence goes on from OX422211.1 coordinate 678,896,832, forward strand.
CAGTTACGAATTAGAGAGCAGGATGTTTCGAAGACTGCCTTCTTGTCGAGATATGGGTCCTATGAGTTCAGGGTAATGCCGTTCGGACTCACAAATGCCCCAGCCGTTTTCATGGACTTGATGAACCGAGTGTTCAGAGAGTTCTTGGATCAGTTCGTCATCGTCTTCATAGATGATATCTTGATATATTCACGCTCCGAGGAGGAGCATGCCGAACACTTGAGGCAGGTTCTTCAGACTCTGCGAGTTAATCAGTTGTATGCTAAGTACGAGAAGTGTGGATTCTGGTTGCGAGAGGTACAATTCTTAGGCCATGTTGTTTCTGAGCAGGGGATAGCAGTTGACCCGAGCAAAGTGTCAGCGGTGAGGGAGTGGGGGCAGCCCACGACACCGACGGAAGTACGTAGTTTCTTGGGGTTGGCCGGATACTACAGGAGGTTCATTCGGGGGTTCTCCAAAATAGCGGGTCCATTGACGAATCTGACTCGCAAGGGGGTACCGTATGTTTGGGATGACGCTTGTCAGTTGGCTTTTGACGAGCTGAAGGACAAGCTTACTTCGGCACTAGTCCTTGCTCTACCGAAGCCGGGTGTAGAGTACCTGGTTTACACAGATGAGTCCTTACGAGGACTTGGGGGAGTACTTCAGCATGAAGAGAAGGCTATAGCTTTTGCTTCCCGCAAGCTTAAGCCGCATGAGAAGAATTACCCCACCCACGACCTGGAGTTAGCTGCGGTCGTCTTTGCATTGAGAATTTGGAGGCACTATTTATTGGGCGAGAAATTCCGTTTGTTCACAGACCATAAGTCACTGCAGTACCTGTTCACTCAGCGAGAGCTGAATATGCGTCAGCGCAGATGGTTAGAGTTTGTAAAAGATTACCAGTTCGATATACAGTATCATCCGGGGAAAGCCAACGTAGTTGCTGATGCGTTGAGCCGTAGACCGGTTGATGATGTGGCGGACATCTGGAAAGCAAAATGGAAGGAGTTGGGTCACCAAGACGCAGTAGCACGTTCTTTCATATCCGTGATGACAGTCACACCCGAGATTGTTACGAGGGTGATACAGGCACAGACCACAGACCCATTTTGTCAAGAGAAGATTGTACGACTTCTAGCCGAGGGTGCTGAGTCCTATTCTGTTAGTTCGGATGGAGGGTTGCGGTTTAATGGGAGATTAGTGGTTCCAGAAGGAGCAGAGCTACGTCATGAGGTGATGACTCATTCTCATGGGTCCCGATTTGCTGTACATCCGGGAGGCGATAAGATGTACCAGGATATGAGACGTCAGTACTGGTGGAGTGGGATGAAGAAGGACATCGCTGAATTTGTGTCCAAATGTTCTACTTGCCAGCTGGTGAAGGTGGACCACCAGAAACCGTCGGGATTACTTCAGCCGTTGGAAGTACCTGCGTGGAAGTGGGAAAGTATTTCCATGGACTTCATTACAGGGTTGCCTACATCACAGCGAGGCCACGATTCTATCTGGGTGATTGTAGACCATCTGACCAAGGTGGCTCATTTTCTGCCAGTAAGGATAGATTATACCACGGGTCAGTATGCCCAACTATTCATCGCTGAGATTGTCAGATTACATGGGGTGCCCTTGAATATTGTGTCAGACAGAGACAAGATTTTTGTGTCGCGTTTCTGGGAAAGCTTTCAGGAGGCTATGGGTACAGAGTTGAGACTGAGTTCAGCTTACCACCCACAGACAGATGGACAGACAGAGCGTACTAATCAGATGTTGGAAGATATGCTACGCATGTGTATCCTCGACTTCGGGGGAGGTTGGGAGCCACATCTTCCACTGGTCGAGTTTGCTTATAATAACTCCTATCAGTTTACGATTGGCATGGCTCCATTTGAAGCTTTGTACGGCAGGCCTTGTCGCTCTCCAACCTGTTGGCTCGAAGTGGGGGACAACAAGTTATTAGGACCAGAAGTGATCCAGGAGACCTCCGCGAGGATTGAGATAATCAGGAGTCGTATTCGGGTAGCCCAAGACAGACAGAAGAGTTACGCCGATGCAAAACGATTTTTCCGGGAGTTTAATGTGGGAGATCAAGTGTTGTTGCGTGTATCTCCTATGAAAGGAGTGATGAGGTTCGGAAAGAAGGGGAAGTTGGCTCCGAGGTACGTAGGACCATTTCCCATCATCGAGAGAATTGGGCCAGTAGCATACAGGTTGGGTTTGCCAGAACATTTACATCGCATCCACGATGTATTCCACATCTCGTCGTTGAGACGATACCTTCGGGATGATATGGCCCATACTCACATTGCGATAGATGAGATCGACTTTCAGTCGGATAGCTCTTACGAGGAGAGACCGGTGGCTATTCTAGACTACAGTGAGAGGAGATTGAGGTCGAAGATAGTTCCACTCGTGCGGGTCCAGTGGGAACATCATAATGTGGAGGAATCCACTTGGGAGCGTGAGGCAGATATGCGTGAGAGATATCCAGAGTTGTTTTTACCAGGTATGCCTTATTTTCCAAATTTCGGGACGAAATTCCGTTATTAGGGGGGAAGTATGTAATACCCCGTATTTTTATGCTATAATTAATTTGGGGACTTATTTAATAAAAATCCAGAAATTAATTATGTTATAATTATTAACGTGACGTGAGTTAGTAATAATATGAAATTGTTGAATATTACTTAAGAGCATAGTAATATATGGTAAATGTCACGAGTGAATGAAAATGACAATTTTGGTAATTTTAGTCGGGACGCGCCCGTGTCGCGTCGGAACTAATTATTGAGAAATAAAAGTAAATATTTTATGAGTTGTCCGTATGGTCGTTTTGAGTGCGCCAACGCGTCCGGAAGGGTCGAGATAGTCAGAAAAGTGTACCCTGGGGTTTAGTTTGGGTCTCGGGATGTTTTTAGGCTTAATTAGTGACCCGGGAGGGCGTTTTGGTAATTTTACAAATTAGGGTAATTAAACCCACGAATTTCAGCCATCCTTAGCAGCCATTTAAGTCAACCTTTTAGGGTTAGATCATTCAGAACCCTAAGACGGCTAGTGGAGAAGAGAGGAGAGACCTTGCTAGGTGATTCAAGGCCAAAAACACCACCTTTTGCACCACCGTCACCACCAACGCGTAGATCGCGAGGAGGAGAACGCAGCCATACCAATATCAGCAGGAAACCAGACCTCTGAAATCCCAGGCAAGTGTTTAACTTGCGTATTTTCGTTGGTGCAATAATCATGTTAGTGTAGGAATGATTAAGAGTATAATCCATGGAGGAAAACCCAATTTTGATAGGGATTTGCATGTAGAAATCATATGAACCTTATTCTGGAAATTAATATGTGAAGTAGATGTTTAACCCACGAAATTATGATGATTTGTTAGAAGGAATTTCTGGAGAAAACTGATTAGAACAAAGGTTAAGAAAACTGTAGGGTTCTTGATGATTAGATGAAATATTAGGTTGTTTAATCATGTTTATTGATGTATATACGCATGCTGATCGTTAAAGAAACCTGGAATTATGTTAGGATGTAAACAGTACACTTTTTGGGTCAATTAGAGTTGGAAAATATGAGTTTTGATGAAGAAACCTAAGCAACCCCGTCACTGCAGTTTCTGCAGAATTTTCACAGACCTGCTCGATCGATCGATCGACCCTAGATCGTCGATCGATCGAAGGTTCGATCGGTCGACCCCAGACGTCGATCGATCGACCCTCCCTGGCAGCCTATTATTCCCCTTGTTTAATTAGTCGAATTAATTTATCGTGGAATAAACCTTGGGCATTCTAAATAAAAGGATTTGGGAGATATTGAGGACCAGTAGAGTATATGGACATATATTAGAACCTTTAATCTTCAACGAAGATGGTAATTATGGGATATTTACTTTAGGTTGTTAGATTTATGAAACTTAAGGGTGAGGTGCGTAAGAGAGTTACGTTGGAATCAAATGAAGTTATTTACTGAATTTTAGAATTGTAAAGTTATAACCCATGAGTATTAGGTAATGAGTGAGAAAACCCTTCGAATTAAGGTTAGAGGCGAAACCTTATACGTTATACTAATAAGGTGAAATTTAGGACAAAGGTTGTAATTATGGGTAATGAGAGTGACCTATATTAATATGATGAAATCGGTATATTTATATGAATGTGTGTACATATATTATATACATGTGAAAAACGTACCCGCGCTACTTGCTATCCCTGAGGTTACCGCGCTGGGACGATCGTATCCTGTGTTGCTTTATGGGGATATTGAATCGTACCCTAGAAGATAGAGATCCTAGGTACGGGCTATTAAATTGATAGTCGGACGGTCCTAAGAGACGTGTGGGTATGTACTGACCTCTTGGACTTGGAATCTATGCTTCGCCTCAACGTTGTTTTGTATATGTTAATATAGTTCGAGAGTGATTCCGAACTTGTATTTCCCTTTATGTGAGCGATACGGGGATTGGATAGCAGAGTATGCCCGCACCATAGTTTAGTTGGGGTGCCATTATATATATATTTTATGCGAGTAGTTAATATATATATGAGGTTATAAACTTTGAACTGCCTACTGTGATTTGATAAGTAGAACGTGGTTGTTGACTCAAATTATTAAATACTTGTTTTGTGAAAATATGAAAAGGTACGGGGAAATCTTATAATTTAATGAAGATAAAACGAGAGGAATACTACAAATTGAAAGTAACCTTTTTATAACATTGTTATCGTTCAGTTTTTGAAAACATTTGAGTAAGTTAAGATAAACGAACCATTGGGAAGGCTAGTACGATAGGAGTGCACATTAGAAGAGAGGTGAGTATTTCTCAAGAGAGAGACGAACTAATATGAAGTTGCATTGGCCTGTATCAATTTAAATACTTGCTTAACGTATTCTAAAATCAAACACACTTTCGGGCCCTGACCCGTTTCTTTTTTTTTTTCTCTCTCTCTCTTGTATATATGTATGTATATTTTTCAGGTGCCCAGCCACAGGGGCGTCTTGCTTAGGATTCTTTGAGAAGAACGAGCTGCAGCTTAGGTGGGAGTTGCAGGTTCCTTGAGTAGACGGCTTCTGTCATTGACTCCACTCCTATTACTCTCATTTATGGGGCACGTGTCGCCCTTTTTTTTTTTTATCATTTCATTTATTGTTGGGGATTTTTATATTTCAGTTATTACAGTATTGTTTATGGGATTTGTTTCAGGATGGTTTATGATTTTAACTTTATATTATTGACATTGGATTGGTGAATGTATAGTTTTATTTAGATTTCGTGGTGTGATTCTATAATGAAGAAATGTTGTTTTGGTATTAATAAAATATTTTCTTTAATAAAATTTGGAAGTTTGTATAAAAAAAAAATGTTTTGACACTTAGCTTAATTATTTAGGGTGTTAAATTGGAAAAATTATTTTTATCGACAGTGATGCTGAGAATGAACCAACTGTTTACCTTGATTTAATTTAATAAAGGAGTGATCGCCCGGTATTTAATTAGGCGGGGTGTCACAATTACTTCCTTTCTTTATATAAACCAATATAACTGAATATCACAAACTAAACCCAAAAAAGAACACCCATATCTTCTTATAACTAAACCCCTATCTCTTTTCACCTTAATACTCAACCCAAACAAACTATATTTCATAAACCATTAGAAAACCAAGAAAACAACACATGTGTCTACATAACCAAATCAATTTGAAGATTAAAAAAGTTACATGTTTTTTTGCATCAATTTAAGAAATATGACTCAAATCATTTTCATTAATTTTCTCTCTATATATTTGTTTACATTATGAAGAATATATCTCAAACAAACGATTTACCATTCATCCATGAAGAAGAAGAAGAAGAAGAAGAAGAAGAAGAAGAAGAAGAAGAAGAAGAAGAAGATGATCAGAGCTGAAATTTCTTCCATACCCAAATTCATAGATCAATTGTTGGTTAACTTCTTCCATACCAAAACTCATAGATGACTCATAGATCAACTCTTGGTTAATTTCTTCTATACCATAGCTCATTGATCAACTGTTGGATAATTCCTTCCATACCAAAACTCATAAATCAGGGTTTGATCATTTCATCTTGGAGATGAAAATTTGAAGAATTAGTGGTTGTTGAAACAAACAAAAAGAATATTTATATAGATTATAAGTGTTAAAGCCAGAAGAGAGGCAGGTTAGTAGAAGATTCAGGAAATGCTTCTAGATAAGAGAGGGAAAGAGTTGAAAGGGCTAATTTTTTTAGGAACCAAAAAGTGTTGAACTCATAAAAGTTAAGTGAGAGGTTAAAAATGAAGAAGAAAATGCGTTGCCACACGGATGTTCTAAATGGGATTCATGTTAAATCCTTTGTAGTGTGTTTTATATTATTTATATAGATAATAAAACTATCAAGTGGGTATATTTTTAACTAATAATTTGTCAAAAGATCAATGAGTACCATATTATTATCTCCATCCAAAGTCTTCCTCCATGAGAAACATTGATCAATTATTTTCGTGCCTTCTCCTGTTTTCTCATCAATATAATAATATCCTACCAGCGGTATACCCAATGTTGTACACAGATTGATAGACTCATTCTTAGCAAATTCAAAAATAAATAAATAATAAATAGCTTTGTTATAGTATAATGGTGACGTGTTTGGATCCACATGTACACCATCAGTTGAGATAACATAGCCTAAAAAGAACAAGCTATTTGTCAAAAAGTCGCACTTCATATTAATGTATAGAATCCGATCTGTCAACAAATAAAAAACCATTTGAACATGCTTAAATGTTGATTTTGGTCATTACTAAATACAAAAATATCATCGAAGTAAACCACAACAAACTTACCCATATAAAGATTAAAAATGTAATTCATAAGAAGCATAAATATGTTAAGAGCATTAGAAACTCCAAATGGAATCACCATCCATTCAAACATTCCATCCCTTGTCCTGAAGGTGCCATTTCATTCACTTCCTGATCTCATACGAATCTAATGAAAACCACTTCAAAGGTTTATATTTGAAAAGATTACAACTCCACAAGGTTGGTGATCAAATCGAGAAATAGGAAAGCGATACTAATTAGTAATTTTATTCATCGCCCTATTATCAATACACATCCTCCAAATCATGGAGTATTTTCCAGGTTATAGAAGTTATCTCAATATACAAGAATCACGTCTCATTTTATATTTGACAGAGTATATGAGGCAAACTATAGGGATGGTGGTGGGTTTGTGTACCCCACCCACGTAAAGCATGTGGGGTTAATTCTTTGACGGCTAAAAATCTCAAAACAACCTTATAAAATGATAAGGTTGCAAAGGAGAGTACAATAAAAAGGGGTCCCCTACATGAATTTATAATTCATGACATTAAATTATACATGGATTTAAGTTGTACGCCACCTTTTATTCATTATCCTTGTGTTAATGTTTTAAATTATGTGCAACATTATATTGGTGACTCTCATAATTCTAACCCCATTAATAGTGTTTGTTCATTTTATGACAGTGTCACAAATTTTAATTGGGAAGATTATTGTGAGGACGAAGATGAGGTTTATGAACACGTACAATCGAGTCGATTTATATTAAAGTAAATGATTTTTTAATGATAATTTTATGTAGAAATTTTTTGGCCCTATTTACACAATCAACTAAGATGTTTTCCCCCCAGTACCCATTATTTAGATAAAATAGATTTGAGAAATGTAAGGACTTGCTCTTATATTTCCAATTACATGTGTTATGAGGAGGAAGATTACTCTACCTTCACTACCACTATTATTACACATAAAAGAATGAGATGGAGAAGAAATAAGGTAAACTTTAATTCAAAATATTCAATAGAGAAAAGAATTGGCAAATGCGAAGATTGATAAAGTTATGGAGGAAAAGAAAAACGACATTCATGAAGGCCTACTAAAACATATTAAATGTGGAGACTCCACTAATGGTGATATCAAGATAACTTTCTTCTTAAAAAAAATGAAATACCCTAAATAATTTACTTGCTTAAGTTTACACTATTAAGTGTTTCAAACTAAATGGATATTTTGCCAAAATGTACTCTTAGTTTAATTCCACTCTTTTTGGTACATTATGTAATACTACTCAACTATCCAAAACTCCTCAAGACCTGAGACTCAACTCAACGATCATATCCAAGCAAAGTGCACAAAAAGAAAATGGTAAAACACCGTGTGGATGTACATTACACCTTTGACACGTTTTCACACTCATGCAATGCATACTTGAATATATTTGATTATGTGTATAAAATATTTAAAAAAATATAAAATTAAATTAATCGTTGCTAAAAAATAATTTCCTATTTTAAAAATAATTTTTTGGAATTTGTTTAAATATTAATTATGTTTTCTTATACACACATTTTATTGGATACATTCAGGCTATAGATATTGTTTTAATCGGATGGTGTGTACAAGATTTTAAACATTGATCCTTGTAGTGCTTTTACAGCCCAATTAGAATTACATAGGTGTACAATCTTTCATCCATTTATAATTTGGATGAAAATTGATTTATGGATATTAGTTATGAGTCTTTTTTTCAAACCATTAGATCCAATCCGTTGCTATAAGGCTAGGTTCCTGTTTAGATGATCGATGTTAATAAGACATTTACATTTAATATAGGAGCTTCGATCCATTTGATTTCCTTCCAAATTGTGAGCATATATAGCTTTAGGGTCCATATACCTATTATGACATATGCATGTTTTGATCGGCTAATATAGAAGCATTAATTCATTTGGGTTAATACCCTTTAGATCGCTATATTTTTTTAACTTATTCTTTAATTAGTCGGATAGATGCAAGTTATTCATCCATTTCTTTTATGGATTAGGCCATTGTAACACCCCATGATTTTTTAGACTGAGAAATTAAATTTTTGGGAAAATAAAATTCAATTAAATTGGAGAATTCAAAAATTGGGAATTTAAGTCCAAAAATAGAGGACGTTTTGAAGTATTTCAGATGATGATTTTGAGGGTACCATTGATCCCGAAAGGGTCGAGATAGTCAAAATGACTGTCATTGCGTTTTATTTCGGCTCCGGAATATTTTTAAGTTAGTTTGACTTGAATTGGTGTAAACGAGTCATTTAAAGTGTGTATTAACATTTAAAATTTGGGTTTATTGTTTTAAGGGATTTAAAGGCTTACGGATGAAGCCATTTCTCATTTGAGAGAGAGAGAAAAAGCCCTAGAGGGAGAAAGAAGAGAGAAAGGAAGAAAAGCTTGGAGATTTCCGGCCCAACCGCGACATCGAGGATGATCCAACCTCTACAAATCTGAGGCAAGTATTGAATCTTGCTAAATAGTTATTTGTGTATTTCATTTCATAACTTGGGAGTTAAAGAAATGGATTTTGAGTATAAATATCAAAACCTTGATTTTTGGGTTTAAATCTTGAAATCAATGTTTAGATATGGTTTGATGGCATATAAATGGTTGGGATGAGATATAGGATGGATTTTCTTGTTACAAATATTATTGGGTTAAAGATTTGGGGGCTTGAGGATGATATGTGGGTGTTTGAGGGTTGTGGGTTTGCTGAAATTTAAAAATCGGCCAAGGCAACTGGTATGGCCGGTCGACCGCGTTCTGGGGACCAGTCGACCGCGCCTTAAGGGAAAAGCCTACTGCATTTCTTCGTAGGCAAAATTTGGACCCGCGGTCAACCGGGGGTTTGAGACCGGTCGACCGGCCCCCTGTTTTTAGCCCAAAGTTTGGAGTTCTTTTACCCCTTTTTCTTTTGGAGTTTTATTCTTAGGGGCTTTCTTAATGGGCTCAATATGAAGGGTTACGATATTAGATCTAGGGAATAGGGCCCTAGGTCGAATAGGGGCTTGCGAGCCTATGTTAAATTGATTTAGGAGGATGGGATGCCTCTTTTAGTAATGAAAGGAACATGGGACTTAAGTGATTGGCGGATTGTTTTTATCATGATAGAGGTGAATTATCATGAAATGGTTATAAATGGAATAGGGATAGTATCTTTTGCCTATACGTGTATTAAAAATGGATACCCTTAAGTATAGTGGGGGATCTCAGTGAGGACGGGAGTTCTAACTCGAGGTCCTAAGTGAGTTTATATATGATTGAGGACCGACGAGAGAAGATGTTGTGCATCCTTGAGGAGTATAGACTTAAGGAATAAATTATGAACGTAATAAGATTTAGAGTTCATTAGAACTATTAAGACTTAGGTGGGATTCCAATGCTTGAAACGAGGTTGGAATAATTTGAGGTTTTAGACTATTAAGTCATATATGTGCCTATGGTTAAATAGTACTAAAGGTAATTATGTAATTTCGAATATGGATGAAATGTGTAGTGATGGGTTCCTACACAAAATTTTGGGTGATAACCCTAAGGTTGAATATATATGTATATATAAATACATATGATTTTGGGAGACTATTCATTATAGGAAAAATGATTGAATATGTTTCAAGTGAGGGATTGTATTCACATATCGAGGTAAATTAAAGGAAATTGTGGTGACGGCTTGTATATTGAGGATTATGTATATTTATAGCCGGGTTTATATATCTTATACATATGAACGAGAACTAGTTTATATATATAGATATATGGATACGTGAATATGTGTATATATATATATATATATATATATATATATATATATATATATATATATATATATATCTGTATGCATATAAATATATGGATATATTTATGTTGTGGACATACATGGTATGGATATTTAAACCGTATATGATGGTTTACTATTTGGCCATATGATGGGATCATATGGATGTATATATATTGCGCATGTGAGCGATATATATACTTATGTGGTTAAGCATACCCCGCTCATGCTATCATTGGGAAGTTTCCGCGCAGAGGGTGAGCATCCTGGCATATAGAGAAGGGTGTGGATATTCCCCACGTCATAGTCGTCCCGTGTGTTATTATACGATAGATACATATTTTGGGATGAGACGTGGTCGGTATGTTTCGTCTCATTACCGGTTGGAGCTATGACCGCTTTTCGGGACGTCGTGTGTGTGAGTTATCACGAGGTGGGTGTCGTTGATCCCCACCAGGTGGTCCCCAGTTGCTACGTGAGCCGGGAACTGGGAAGATCATAGCATTGATGCAGTTTTATCGGCGATATATATAGCTAGGTGGATTATGTGCATGTCCATTGTACATCAGATATGATATGTACACTTGGTCATGGGTATGTATGATTGGTATATGTATATATATGGTGAGAATAAGATGCCTATATATATGTATTTATATATCCTATAGATGAAAGGATATAGAATCTTTGTGGAGTACATCTTGGATGATTATGGTGTACTAGATTGGTGGGGGTTGATGTATCGCATTTAAGGAATATTTCGGTTACATCATCCCAAGGATATTATTGGAGATTTAGTAGTAGTGGTAGCATTATATGGCATGTACGTCATTATGGATCACTATGATCGACATTGTAAAGGAGTAGTGTAACGAGGTGGTTCCTTGTTTGGATTTCGCTTTGCGAGACACCCCACGCATGAAACGTAGTACATTGTTGAGATTAGTGAGAAGTTCTGTCGATATTTATGTGTGGCATAATGGATCTCCAGGATCGACGTTGACAAAGAGTAGTGTAATGGGGTGGTTCCTTGTTTGGATTTCGCTTTGCGAGACACCCCACTCACGAAACGCAACGCAACGTTGAAATTGGAGGGAAGTTGTGTCAATAATAATTTTGCATGCTTATTAAATTAGAAATTAAATCATATGTTTCAAACCAAATATAAATGGGTAACGTATTAAGAATGATAATTGAATAAATTATAAACCGAAATCCATTAAGCCTAACATGGCATACATGTTTATAAACAAATATAAATGGGTTTAGAAAGGAGTGGATTCTTGGGTTAAGATAGGAAGGCAAATTCTCGTGGGTATAAACTGGGCCTATGTTAAGTTAGGTTGTCCTAAAAATTGGGGATAATTTAACTAAAATTTGAGGACGCGAATAGGTGCGCGCCTTTAGATGAGAGGTAAGTTGGGGTTCCATGAGAGTGTGATTCCACTTTAATTATGAAATAAGTGCACCGGTATTTATTGTGCACGGTTAACACACTTGCTAAATATTTTTCACAACTCGGGCTCTGACCCGTTTACTTTTCTCTCATGCCTGTATATATATATATATACTATTACAAGTGTCCTACCGCATGGATGCCAGATGACCTTCTATCCTGAGTCTTGGGAGCCGTGACAAGTGCGGACTGTTGCGGGATGTATCATGTAGCCACTTCCTAATTTTTTAAAATTGTAGGTAGGATTCATGTTGTATATCGGGTTTGTAACCAAGGGATATTTATATATGTTTACATTTATTCCATTTCAGCTATTGTATTGGCTGTGACCCGACAACTTATTCGGGTCTACTTTTTGTAGTACATTCTATTGTAGTTATTTATTTCATTTTATTCTAGCATTTCATTTCTCATAGTTCTTTCATGCATCTTTCTTTCTTTTATTAGTAGTGTTAGTTGGTTGTATGTTGCACATTTTATTTAAATTTTAACATCTCGCTTATATGATATCGGGTAGTTAGTCTTATATTATATAGCACCTACAGTTGATGTTGAGACTGGACCATCTGAAACTCCTAATTTAATGTAGTATATTTCTGGCCACCCGTTATTATTTTGAGCGGGTTGTTACAGATGGTATCAGAGCATCAGGTTCTAGAGTCCTTAGGATCTGTGCGAATTTTCTGCATTCTTCCGTTAACGTTCTTGATATAAAGCCCTACAAATAGGACTGTTGTGTTCACTACGTTGTTTTCTTCTGTAAAGTATATTCACTTGATTGGCATTCTGATAACAGTTTCTCTTGTTTTGTTTCAGATTTCGCCGAGATTTTGTCGTCTAGGAAAGGATAGGATTAGAAGTACAATACCCATAGCATATTTTGTTTACGCTTTAATCGGGGGTATTTGTTTTCCCTGATTTCGGAGGAGATATTGAGGAGATTTCTCGTAGTGGTGTGAGGTGATTTATCGGCAGTTGAGTAAGAAAGGAAAATTTACTCGAATGACGAACCTTGGACTTAGTAAAGTAAGTCTAAGGAGAGATTAGTGTAATCCTTGGGAGGCTTAGATGGAGAAACCCGTCACCTTTGTTAGGAAACCTGGTGTTGATGACTTTTCCCGACGAGAGGTTTGTGGAGTTGTCCCAATATAGGGAATATTATCTTTTAGGAAGAGGGAGTAAGAAATTGGAGACTCAGGTTCGTGGGTAGGACTGAGGGAGTTTTCGATAGTCGCAATCGCGTTTTGTCCTTCAAGATGGTTAGGAAGGACTTTGAGGAAGGTGTTTCTCTTGTGGAGAAATAGGTTTAGGAAGAACGATGGTCATGTAAGGAGTAGAGGACTTTAAATAGGGATTCAAGGATAAAGTAAAACCATGGGGTTATGGAAGTATAAGTTAGAATACCTTTCTTAGGGTTTAAGTTACGCTTTGTGCGATATTGGGAACGTCGCGCGTAAGGCATGATGAGTAGTAGTTGCTACACCGTTAGGGTGTATGGAATTTTCTTGGAAGAAGGAGTGAGTAAGTATGGCCTTTGCATGGCATCTTTTGAGGAAATGAATCGTCTTGTGAGGAGATAGTCGAGAGTTATAATATTAGATTTCAGAAGTTCGGAATGTCGAAGTTTGTTGAGTAGTGGTAGTAAGACTATTGTCTTATGGATAGGCACGGGAGTGAAATTATAGGAACCCAATAAGGGGAGGACTTACCTTGTGGTAAACGCTTTGAGGCAATGCAGGGGATTAGTATAGCTGAGAAGTTTAGAGTTTAGTGGACTTATGTTGAGCGGATAATTTAGCTCATAGTTTTGCTAGTTTTGAGAACTAGGTATTGGTTAGATTATTATCATTGTTGAGACCTTGTGTCCTAAGCATGAGGTGTTTATTTGGCGTGTCGAAAGACGCGAGATTAATATATATTGTATTGTTGTATAGGCCCTTGGGCGATATCTAAAATATGAAAATATTTTTATAAAACCTTAACCCTGGTTCAACTAATCTCAATCCCTGACCTAGCTACACAGTAGTGTATTGGGAGGGTTCCTTGTTTGGATTTCGTTTGCGAGACTTCCCCCGCACGAAGGTGGCTAGCGTCAGGAATTGAGGAGAGTTCAACCATTGGGGATTTTCAAACTTCTATATAATTAATATGTTGCTATAGATTATAATACCAAGGCTTATGTTATGAATTGAGGCTAATGGAGCTTGATTATAATTTTGCGAGTGGAAACTCGGATGCGGGTTGTATGGGCGCCCTGGGTAGCTAGTTGATTTTAAAATTTAAATAGTTCGACGTGAGAACTAGTAAGGATCGGTATAGTGATCCGAAGAGTTGATGTAGGACTAGATGATATTGAGGTCCTATGCGTATTTTAAATTTCGCGGGCGAAATTTTTGTAAGTGGGGAAGATTGTAACACCCCATGATTTTTGAGACTGAGAAATTAAATTTTTAGGAAAACAAAATTCAATTAAATTGGAGAATTCTAAAATTGGGAATTTAAGTCCAAAAATAGAGGATGTTTTGAAGTATTCCGGATGACGATTTTGAGGGTACCATTGATCCCGAAAGGGTCGAGATAGTCAAAATGACTTTCATTGGGTTTTATTTCAGCTCCGAAATATTTTTAAGTTAGTTTGACTCGAATTGGTGTAAACGAGTCATTTAAAGTGTGTATTAACATTTAAAATTTGGGTTTATTGTTTTAAGGGATTTAAAGGCTTACGGATGAAGCCATTTCTCATTTGAGAGAGAGAGAGAAAAAGCCCTAGAGGGAGAAAGAAGAGAGAAAGAAGAAGAAAAGAAGAGAGAAAGGAAGAAAAGCTTGGAGATTTCCGGCCCAACCGCGCCATCGAGGATGATCCAACCTCTACAAATTTGAGGCAAGTGTTTAATCTTGCTAAATAGTTATTTGTGTATTTCATTTCATAATTTGTGGGTTAAAGAAATGGATTTTGGGTATAAATATCAAAACCTAGATTTTTGGGTTTAAATCTTGAAATCAATGTATAGATATGGTTTGATGGCATATAAATGGTTGGGATGAGATGTAGGATGGATTTTATTGTTACAAATATTATTGGGTTAAAGATTTGGGGGCTTGAGGATAATATGTGGGTGTTTGAGGGTTGTGGGTTTGCTGAAATTTGAAAATCGTCCAAGGCAACTGGTATGGCCGGTCGACCGCGCCTTAAGGGAAAAGCCTACTGCATTTCTTCGTAGGCAAAATTTGGACCCGCGGTCGATCGGGGGTCTGAGATCGGTCGACCGGTCCCCTATTTTTAGCCCAAAGTTTGGAGTTCTTTTACCCCTTTTTCTTTTGGAGTTTTATTCTTAGGGGCTTTCTTAATGGGCTCAATATGAAGGGTTACGATATTAGATCTAGGGAATAGGTCCCTAGGTCGAATAGGGGCTTCCAGGCCTATGTTAAATTGATTTAGGAGGATGGGATGCCTCTTTTAGTAATGAAAGGAACATGGGACTTAAGTGATTGGCGGATTGTTTTTATCATGATAGAGGTGAATTATCATGAAATGGTTATAAATGGAATAGGGATAGTCTCTTTTGCCTATACGTGTATTAAAAATGGATACCCTTAGGTATAGTGGGGGATCTCAGTGAGGACGGGAGTTCTAACTCGAGGTCCTAAGTGAGTTTATATATGATTGAGGACCGACGAGAGAAGATGTTGTGCATCCTTGAGGAGTATAGACTTAAGGAATAAATAATGAACGTAATAAGATTTAGAGTTCATTAGAACTATTAAACCTTAGGTGGGATTCCAATACAGAAACGAGGTTGGAATAATTTGAGGTTTTAAACTATTAAGTCATATATGTGCCTATGGTTAAATAGTACTAAAGGTAATTATGTAATTTCGAATATGGATGAAATGTGTAATGATGGGTTCCTACACAAAATTTTGGGTGATAACCCTACGGTTGAATATATATGTATATATAAATACATATGATTTTGGGAGACTATTCATCATAGGAAAAATGATTGAATATGTTTCAAGTGAGGGATTGTATTCACATATCGAGGTAAATTAAAGGAAATTGTGGTGACGTCTTGTATATTGAGGATTCGGTATACTTATAGCCGGGTTTATATATCTTATACATATGAACGAGAACTAGTTTTTATATATAGATATATGGATATGTGAATATGTGTATATATATATATATATATATATATATATATCTGTATGCATATAAATATATGGATATATTTATGTTGTGGGCATACATGGTATTGATATTTAAACCGTATATGATGGTTTACTATTTCGTCATATGATGGGATCTTATGGATGTATGTATATTACGCATGTGAGCGATATATATACTTATACTGTTACGCATACCCCGCTGATGCTATCATTGGGAAGTTTCCACGCAGAGGGTGAGAATCCTGGCATATAGAGAAGGGTGTGGATATTCCCCAGGTCATAGTCGTCCCGTGTGTTATTATATGATAGATATATATTTTGGGATGAGACGTGGTGGGTATGTTTCGTCTCATTGCCAATTGGATCTATGACCGCTTCCCGGGACGTCGTGTGTGTGAGTTAACACGAGGTGGGTGTCGTTGATCCCCACCAGGTGGTCCCCAGTTGCTACGTGAGCCAGGCACTGGGAAGATGATAGCATTGATGCAGTTTTATCGGCGATATATATAGCCGGGTGGATTATGTGCATGTCCATTGTACATCAGATATGATATGTACACTTGGTCATGGGTATGGATGATTGGTATATGTATATATATGGTGAGAATAAAATGCCTATATATATGTATTTATATATCCTATAGATGAAAGGATATAGAATCTTTGTGGAGTACATCTTGGATGATTATGGTGTACTAGATTGGTGGGGGTTGATGTATCGCATTTAAGGAATATTTCGGTTACATCATCTCAAGGATATTATTGGAGATTTAGTAGTAGTGGTAGCATTATATGGTATGTACGTCACTATGGATCACTATGATCGACATTGTAAAGGAGTAGTGTAACGGGGTGGTTCCTTGTTTGGATTTCGCTTTGCGAGACACCCCACGCACGAAACGTAGTACATTGTTGAGATTAGTGAGAAGTTCTGTCGATATTTATGTGTGGCATAATGGATCTCCAGGATCGACATTGACAAAGAGTAGTGTAATGGGGTGGTTCCTTGTTTGGATTTCGCTTTGCGAGACACCCCACGCACGAAACGCAGCGTAGCGTTGAAAGTGGAGGGAAGTTGTGTCAATAATAATTTTGCATGCGTATTAAATTAGAAATTAAATCATATGTTTCAACCCAAATATAAATGGGTAACGTATTAAGAATGATAATTGAATAAATTATAAACCGGAATCCATTAAGCCTAACATGGCATACATGTTTATAAACAAATATAAATGGGTTTAGAAAGGAGTGGATTCTTGGGTTAAGATAGGAAGGCAAATTCTCGTGGGTATATACTGGGACTATGTTAAGTTAGGTTGTCCTAAAAAATGGGGTTAATTTAACTAAAATTTGAGGACGCGAATAGGTGCGCGCCTTTAGATGAGAGGTGACTTGGGGTTCCACGAGAGTGCGTTTCCACTTTAATTATGAAATAAGTGCACCGGTATTTATTATGCACGGTTAACACACTTGCTAAATATTTTTCACAACTCGGGCTCTGACCCGTTTACTTCTCTCCTGCCTGTATATATATATATATATATATATATATATATACTATTACATGTGTCCTACCGCATGGATGCCGGATGACCTTCTATCCAGAGTCTTGGGAGCCGTGACAGGTGCGGACTGTTGCGGGATGTATCATGTAGCCGCTTCCTACTTCTTTTAAATTCTAGGTAGGATTCATGTTGTATATCGGGTTTGTACCCAAGGGATATTTATATATGTTTACATTTATTCCATTTCAGCTATTGTATTGGCTGTGACCCGACAACTTATTCGGGTCTACTTTTTGAAGTACATTCTGTTGTAGTTATTTATTTCATTTTATTGTAGCATTTCATTTCTCATAGTTCTTTCATCCATCTTTCTTTCTTTTATTAGTAGTGTTAGTTGGTTGTATGTAGCACATTTTATTTAAATTTTAACATCTCGCTTATATGATATCGGGTAGTTAGTCCTATATTATATAGTAACGACCGTTGATGTTGAGACTGGACCATCTGAAACTCCTGATTTAATGTAGTATAGGGCTGGCCACCCGTTATTATTTTGAGCGGGTTGTTACAGCCATTATCCATCGTGTTTAGAGATTTTGAGAGCTACCAGCTTATATAGTAGATCCCCATTACTTATTAGGTTATGTTTGCCAACTATATTGATGTAAAGTTTTTATTGCCATATAACATAGAATGGGATTCCTTTAGAGTTCACGGTTTGGTGGGGAACGTTCCTTAGTTATAGGTTTATGAGATCGTAGGATTTAAGAATCTCTTCGATTAATTTTTATATGTTTGTTGGATCTCTTTTTTATTTGGATATTAGATGGTTTACCAAATGTTACCATTATTTACCATGAGTTCTTAGTACGCAATTAAGAAAACCTTATAACAATAGTTTTTATTCGAATGTTTTTATAAATCAATATTGACCGTTTTTGTCATTTATGGTTTAGGGTATTTTGAACCTAGAGCTTGAATAGAAATAACCCTTATATTAGAACCATCTAGTATTTTCAATCCTAACCCTCCATTCTCATTATGTTTTTATACTCTTCCCTCACCTAGTATATAAACCCTATTATAGATTTTAGTAGGATTGATTAGGTTAAACACTTTTATAGAGTGAGAAATAAATAGGATGTTCATATTTTTTGAGAGAGAAAATTATAGATAGTGGAGATAAATATTATGAGAGAGAGGGAGAGAGTTAATTTTTTAGACTCGAATATTGTATTTGATTTTGTGTTACTCATATTTACTTTTTGCTATGAAACTCTCAATGATCTTACGCAACACATACTCTTATGAAGAGCTTTGATTTTTAGCGTTGTAGTAGAAAGTCTTGTTCTTGTATGTTTAAATCTATTTTTATCAAAAACTAATATCACTTAGTCAGTGTTAAATATATCTTTTATTGAATATTTTTTAGGATATAATATTATGATTTTTTTCCTTGTTGTATATATTTATTAAAATCAGAAATATCTCCGGAGCTTGAATGTTTGTTGAATATGCTTTATAGATTTATTTCCCTAATAATTGTGAATGTATATATTAAAAGAATTTTGAAATAATGTTTTAACACTTCTCTAATTAAAACTTAATGTAAATTTTTTTCGAGAGAGAACACTTTTTAGTGAGAATATATATTTGACGTGTCTCCATGTTGAGTGTTATACATATTACTTAGAAAGAATATTTTTAGGATTTTAATGACGATATCTTTCTAATTCTTTCTTTGTTATTTCATATTCTCGTCTTAAGTGTACAATGATAATTTCTTTAATATGTTTAGGAGAATATTTTGTTGATACATATGCATATTGTTTTTGTGGAATTTGTTGAATATGCTTTTAGAAAAGAAAAACGTTGAAATGGATTTTTTCGATTCTAATCCCAAACCGAAGTTCTTCCAAATGTGAGATAATTTCATCATTTTTTAAGGATTGCTACTTTAAGAGTTCTAAGTTAATCTCTTATATTAAGGATATCATACTATATGATAAATTCATGCGTTAACAATATATATCTTAATAAACATTATTATATTGTTTTAACTGTCCTAAATTATATTTGTACACATGTACAACACACATGTACAACTCTACTGTATCAATCTTAAGCTTTTCGAAGTCACAGTTCATAATATACATCTTTAGTATATTATTACAACATTATTCCCCAGTCATAATCTTATGATTATACATCACTAGTATAAGTCTTGATTGAGTACCATCATCTCAAGGTATAACAACACATAATCATATAATCCAGAATGTTTGTGAGTATACACAACTCGAACTAAATCACATGGGAAATGCAAGCCCACAAATAAAAGATATGAAGGCCTATAACCAATGCCTTCAGAGATGAATCGTGCCATACTAGGTATAGTTACAGATCGTCTATAATCTAAAACCTCTTACAATAAACAAATTCGTAATCACTACGCATTCCCATCTATAACATGGCCTCCATACCTAAGGCTATATGATAGAATCCCACGTTTATTCAGCCTCGTGACATGGGTACGCCAGTCATACGATCAGGGCAAAAGAAACAAGGTAAGACCATCTCTATCACCGAGGTACCAACGCAATCAACATCGTATGCATCGCATCAAAATTTCTTCTAGTATGTCCTGTACGGTCATTCACACATCATGGTATGCTTTCACATAAAATCCAAGACACAAGCATAACCCTGCTAAATGGAGTCACACATAATGTCTCTTTTATTATTAGTTAATATGCATGCTAACTATAATTGGTTATATAAATTGATAGCTTGAACTTCTAGGGATCTGAAAGTCTAGGTATCATCTCACACCTTAACTTTTATGAGGATCACCATAAAACAACCACTGTCCTATTCAGTGGGTTGTACACATAGTTTTTTTCAACCGGTCATATAGACTTTATCACAAACCGAAAGATTCATAATCATGTGTATCATCCCCCAAGTGTATTTTCCATGTGCGTATTTTAAATCAATAACCCTACACACTGGGTTACAAATACCTTCTTGTCGATTATATGATTTACTCAATCATTTTTCCTTAATTGACATTCTAAAGATAATAACTCAATACCCAATACTTCTAAATAGGTCAAACCCATTGTTTATATACTTAGAATAGTCTATCTTAAAGTCCCTAAGAGGAAACTAGTTCATAAATAACGAAATTAGGCCAAATTTATGAAGGGAGTCGATTCTCAAAAGGGGGAATTGATTCTCCCCTAAGTAAACAATCCAAAATCAAGCAAGAAATCGATTCTCACCCTTGAGAATCAATTCTTCCCTTGTAGCTTAACAACTTTATTAATAACGACTTTAACCAACTCAAACCAACCTAAAGCCTCTAAAATACAACAAAAACCCCCCCTCTAAAAAATTATTCAACATATTGATGTTTAAACATATTTCTATAAGATTTAAATGTTTCTAACAACTATTAAGTTTCAATTTTAAGATTAAGCCAATTTAACTTAACTTCATCTTTGTTAAGTGAATGATTTCAATTAGCCTACGCATTATAATCAAATAACATAACACACTTAAGGATTTTAAATATTTCAACATGTAGTATTCATATCTAATGCTCATAAGTTCCGATTATAAAGATTCATGATTCAACTTATGGATTTATCAATAAAATTACATTACTTCTCCAAGGAATGATTGTGGCATAAAAATGTAATTTACTCAAATTACGAAAATTAATTATAATAAGATTTTGAATCAGATTTCATGAATTTGATTACAAAATCAAACATATTACCATTATTCTAAAACAAACTAGATCATATTATTAATCAAAATCGAGTCTTGGAGTGATTGAAGAATTAACTCCCAATTCCGCTAACTCTCCGAGCACAAAACCTTAATTTCCATGCTAGGGTTTATCACCTCTTCATTAGTCTCCATGGTTCTCCCAAAAGTTTCTAATGATAAATGAGTTACATTATGAGGTTATAATAAACTGCTTGGCATAAAATTAAGCCTAGGCCTGAAAGTAACTCTAACTAAAAGGCACAAATCATGCTCCAAATGGCCCGAAAATTGGCCAAACCAATTATTAACCCAATGGATCTAATTTCCATTATTTTAAGTAAAAATAGAATTTTCTAATTTCTAAGAATCCCTAAATAGAACATATTTTAATAAATAATTTTCTAATTCCCCGAACCGGGTTTGGGTCACCACTGGGTCAACTAGCACTGAGTCAAGGAGTTTAAGGGGGAGGAGGAAAGTTTAGTTTTATTACTTAAGAAAAACCCTTTTAATTGCACCATTTATTAAAGATTAATTTACCATTTTTAAGTTGGAAAAGGGGTGGCCACTTTAAGTAATTAGGTCAATTTACAAGACTTATTTATAAAAATCCGATAATCCACATTACTAATTAACTAAGACCGATACTACTCAACTGTACGATTTAATCCGATTTAGTCCACTCTTTTTAGTACATCACGTAACACTAATGAACTGTCCCAAACTCCTCAAGACTCGAGACTCAACTCAACGATCATATCCAAGTAAAGCGCAGAAAGGTAAAAAGGTAAAACACCGTGTGTATGTACATTACACCGTTGACATGTTTTAGCACTCATGCATTGCATATTTCAATATATTTGATTATGTGTCTAAAATAATTTTAAAAAATAAAATAAATTATTTTTTGCTAAAAATTGATTTCCTATTTTAAAAATAAATTTTCCAATTCATTAAAATATTAATTGTGTTTTCTTATACACACATTTTATTGGTTAAATCGAGGCCATAGATCTTGTTTCAATCGAATGGCGTGTATAAGATTTTAAACCTTGATCCTTGTAGTGCTTTGACTGCCCAATTAGAATTACACTGGTGTAATCAGTCAGATAGATGCCAGTTGCCCATCCATTTCTTTTACAGATCAAGCCCTTAACTTTTAGAATTAAAGTTTTCGAGAGTTACCAGTTTGTATAGTATATCCCCATTATTTATTAGGTTATGTTTGCCAATGGTATTATATATAGTTTTTATTGACCGTTTAGAGCTTTTCAGCTATACAACATAGCATGGGATTCCTTTAGAGTTCACAATTTTGTGGTAAACATTTTCAATCCTAACCCTCCATTATCATTATGTTTTTAGACTCTTCTCTCACCTAGTAAATAAACCCTATTATATATTTTAGTAGGGTTAGTTAGGTTAAACATTTTTCTAGAGTAAAAAACAAATAGGGTGTTTATATTTTGAAAATAGAGAGTATAGATAAATATTATGAGAGAGAGAGAGAGAGAGAGAGAGAGAGAGAGAGAGAGAGAGAGTTAATTTTCCAAACTCGAATATTGTATTTGATTCCATGTTACTCGTGATATTTAGTTTTTGCTGTAAAACTCTCAATGATCTTACACAACCCATATACTCTTATGAAGAGTTTTGATTTTTAGTGTTGTAGTAGAGAGTCTTGTTCTTATATGTTTAAATATTTTTTTATCAAAAACGAATATCTTTTAGTTAGTGTTAAATCTAATTTTTATTGAATATTTTTTCAGATATAATTTTTTGATTTTGTGCCTTGTTGTATATATTTATTAAAATCAGAAATATCTTCGGAGCTTGAATGTTTGTTTAATATGCTTTATAGATCTATTTCTCTTATATTTGTGAATGGATATTCAAAAATATTTTTTTGAATAATGTTTTAACACTTCTTTAATTAAATCTTAATGTAATTTTTTTTAGGGAGAACACTTTTTTGTGAGAATATATATTTGGCATGTCTCCATGTTAAGTGTTATACATATTACTTAGAAAGAATTTTTTTTAGGATGTTAATGATGATGTCTTTCTAATTCTTTCTTTGTAACTGCATATTCTCATTTTATGTGTATAACGATAATTTCTCTAATAAGTTTAGGAAAAAATGCTGTTTAGACTTATGCATGTTTTGTGTGTGTGGAATTCGTTGATTATGTTTTTTAGAAAGAAAAACATTGAAATAGAATTTTTTTAGATTTGTGATTGAATGATTATACATTTTAAAATCTATGTAAATCACTATTATGAATTAATATTTGAAATATGGTTTGCAATATCCCGTATTTTTATGGCTTTTAATTTGGGGATTTATTAAATTTAATTTAGATAAATTAATTTTAATATTAATTCGAATTTTATAATAAATAATTTCTAGCGTGACGACAGTTAGAAATTATACGTTGAATATTACTAAATGAGTAAAGTAATATATGAGATTGAATTTATTAATGTTGTCGCGAGTGAATAACACGACAATTATAGAATTTAAATCGAGACATGCGTGTGTCGTGTCGGTACTAAATTAATAGAATATAAAGTAATTAAATTATAAGTCACCCATATAGTCATTTCTAGTGCGCCAACTTGTTCGGAAGGGTCGAGATAGTTAGAAAAATCTACCCGGAGGTTTAGTTTGGGTCTCGGAACGTTTTTAGGCCTAACCGGTAACCCGGGAGGGCATTTTAGTTATTTTCTTTTTAAGGCTTAATTATGGACGAAAATTAAAGGGGTATATCTGATGGGAGTGAGAGTCTTCGAGGATTAGAATTGGTAGAGTTGCATAGAGGCTAAGGAAGGGAAAAGAGAGAAGAATCCAAAGGAGAGACCCACACTACCTACACCACCTTTGCTAAATTTCACCACCAACACGTAGATCGAGGAATGAGGGACGTAACCATACTCATCAGCAAATCAGACCTTCATATCTGAGGCAAGTATCTATCTTGCTGTTATTTTGGTTGATATCATACCCATGCTAGTGTAGGAGAATAATATTGATGTTTCATAAAAAGATAATTGATGATTGGGACAAATTATGAAAATTGCAGAATATAAATTATGTTAGAATGATTTCCTTGTTGGATTTAGATTGGTGAACACGAAATTTATGCCCAGTAGAGTTATATATCTGAGTATAAATGGAATTCATGTGTTAAAATATAAACTAGGTTTAAATGATAGTTTCTTGATTTCAATTGATTTGATGATGGTTCGTGATTGATTAATGGAATTTTTACGTTAGAAATTATGGGTAATGGTTTATATAATGTTCCTTATGTTTGGTTGGGAGTTTGGGACTCAATAATGGAGATTTGGTGAAGTTTTATGGAGAAAACCCGTAGGTTGGAATAGCTAAATGTGGGCAAGAACTGCTCGATCGATCGATCGACTCAAGAATATCGATCGATCGAAGGTTCGATCGATCGACCCCTCCTAAAAATTGAATATTTTTCCCTTTTTTATTAATTCGATTAAAATATGTAGGGACCCTTGGGAATAATTTAAACATCATGATGGGACTTGGGAAGGACCAATAGGGTCTAAGTAGGGTCCGGAAAATGAAATTAAATACGAGATGCAACCGTGGGGTAACGGGGGGCATATAATTTTTTGGAATTCACGCGTACGTTAAATGAGGTATTGGGAGACTCAAGAAAGACTTAGACTAGTATTTTAGTGAGGGTACACCTACTGAATTTACATCTAGTAAAAGAAAAAATTCAAGGAACGAGAAGTACTTACGAAATGGCGACAATTGAGAATAAAAATAAATGGGTTAATTATACGTAGGACTTGGGTGATTTGTACCACGTATGATTTAAATACTATTATGGGTCATGGGCATACCTAAAAGAACAATGAGAAAATATATATAACCGAGTGCATGTGTATATATATAATTATCTTGATTTGTGTATAATCATACCCGCGCTACTTGTTATCACGAAGGTTTTCGCACTGGGATGGTCTTATCTCGATGGGACCTTTATGGGAGATATTGACTTCTGCCCTAGAACATAGGATTCCTTGGTACAAGCTACCAGAGAATGATAGGTAGATGGTCCTAAGGGACGTTAGGGTATGTGCTGACCTCTTAGTGACTTGAAATATGCTTCGCCTCCATTTTGTGTGTAATGTGTTAATACAGTTCGAGAGTGATTTAGAACTATTGTTTCCTTTCGTACGAGAGATACAGGGACTTAATAGCAGAGTATGCCAACACTATATAATTAGGACTTGATAGTATATGTAAATTGTATGAGTAAATTATATTTATGCTTATACCTGAAATTATTCTACGGTGCGTATAAGTAGATATATATTGAATAAATGCTTTTATTATAGTAAGAACTTGACACTTCCCAGCAGTATTGAGAAATACATAATTGATTTAAATGATAATTAAGAAGATGGTATTTTAAATAAATTGTAAAATACGACTTCGTGAATCAGAATTTATGGGAGGAGAATTGGGTTAGATTTATGAGTTATTTTAGTAGTACGATAGGCGTGCACACTAGATGAGAGGTGAGAATTCTCAAGAGAGTGTCACGTACTAACATGTGTGTCATATCAACTAGTAAGCATTTTAAATAGTTGCTAAACTATATTTAAAGCCATTTTACGTTCGGGCTCAAACCCGTTTCCTATCATTTTTCCTTCTCTTGTATATCTATATAACAAAGGAGGAGGGTCTTTTTACTGTTCATGCCATGTCATATAATATTTTGTATATAAAACCTATATAAACAGATTTTGTATGTATTTATATAAGCGATTTGTATATAACGGTGAAATAATAACCCACGTATGAACCAACTAAACTATATATTTTTCATACTGGGCCCACTCGTCTCAAGCCTAACCCACCTGTCAAGGATCATTAGTGACTTTGGGACTGCATTTGCACGGACGATTTTCCATCAACTTGAGCCTCTCAAATGTCACATGTTACACACCCACTCCCTCGCCTCTCTCAAACATTCAACTATCCAACTCAAGTATTTTCTCAGTTTGAAATGGGTTTTCAAACCCTATGCCTCAAAACAGTTTCACTTCTTAACATACACTCTAAATCTAAGAAATGGGTTTTCTCGGTTTGAAATGGGTTTGAAGAACATATGATTTTCTTTTAGTTTGAGGTTTGAAGAGTGCGTGTGGTCTAGGTGAAAGATCATAGGTGAAGGCAATAATGGGATCCGTTGGATCCATCTCCGTCGTCATTGATCCATCTCCGTCGCAGCGTATGTGAAAGATGTGATGGGATCCGTCTGGTGGGTATACATTTTTTTTCTCTCTCTAAATATTTTTGTGATTTTGAAATAATTTTTTGGTGGGTATCACTCTAAATCTAAGAAGAAATCTCTTAGAAGTAATCGCTGAGAAGAGGTTACTGATTAGGATTTCAAGGTAATTAACAAATTTTTTTAGCTTTTTTTTTCTTCGTTCTGGGTATGTATTTTATGTTCGACTTATTTGTTTCTTCGATTTGAGTGTTGTGAAGTTGTAGGCTTGAGAAAATAAGGCGCTTGAAAAATAAATCTTTAGTCAGACCCATTGCCTAGACATCATTGTGTTGCAGAAAAGTACTCCTCTCTCCTCAACTTGGTTCAAGATCTAAGGTAAACTCTCTCTCTCCGTCACATTAATCTTTTTAGAAGAGGCTCTTAAAAATATGGATTTTCAGATCTAACGGGGTTGTTGTTGAGGTAATGATTTGTTCAGATCTAATGGGTTTTTATGTGGATGTAATGTGATCGAGTCGTAAAACCGAGCGTCCGTGTAATACGCTAGTCATTGTTATCGGCTTCCAACCTCAATACAAAAAAAAACCTAAACTTTTAACTACACTTTTATGGAGTATAGTAGTAAGTCTGGGTATCGAATCCACAGGGAATGTTTTATAGAATTTAATTGATTTATTACTTCTACAATAAAAATGAAAAAGATGATGATTGGGAAAATTTCTATTAAAAAATTACTTAAGAAAAACAAACTGAAAAGTGCAAAAGAAATTAAATCTGACAAATGGGAGAAAATAGGGTAGGGTACAATCCCTCAATCCTTAACAAATTATCCTTTAGAATACTAGAATTATAAATCAAAATTCTTGATTAAATCCAGTCCTTATCATCACTAAGCATTACATATATGAGGTTCAACACCGCATCATATGAAATCAAAGATCAATATAAGGCGGTGAACGACAAATTATACATACAAAGCATTCTTAAACATCCCAAGTACCTAGGGCAAGAGAGATTAAAAGATATGACAATGCATATATGATTTTCATTCACGATTCACCCAACATTTTCATTTATTTTCTAATTTTCCATACAAATAATTTGTATTAGGATTGAGTTCATGTACCCCAACCCTTGAGAATTTATCTACTCATGATTTGATAAAGAAAACAAATTCATACACAAAATTATGGATCTACAAGACATTATAAATAAATTGCAAATAATAAAACAAGAGAATGGAAATGATATTACTTGAATTCAGCAACAAAAAATGGAATTGGAATCTTCATGAAAACTCTTGAAGGAATAGAAAATTTGCTCTCAAAATCTAACTCTAAAATTTAATCTAGCACTTCTAACCTACTCCTAACATAGCCTCTCTCTAGCCTCTCTCTAGCCTCTCTCTAGCAACTCCCTAGCAACTCCTCTTCAAATGATGTAGGTCATGGGCTTTTATAGCACAAAATCTCGAAATTGACAACCAATAGTGCTTGTGGAACAAGTTTTCCAAGAGTTGCACTGCATTAAATGCATAATTAATGACAGAAATCCGCACATCCAGACTCTTCATTATCCCGCAACTTCAAAACATCGTAACTTCTTCACCGTAGCTCGGATTGAGGTGCCGTTTTTTCCAGTATTCTTGTAATTTATAGCTCTTCAACTTTCTAGTTTGCTCCACCTCCGGACTAAGGCTGCAAAATTACGAAAATGCCCTTCAACTCTCCATTTCTTGGTTTCTTTCACTGTTTTGAGTTCTCCTTCGCACTAACTTGCGTGAAATACCTGTAAAACACATGAGAAATACACAAAACAAGAAATACTTGCCAAAAAAGGTAAGTAGAATACATTTGAGACAAATCCAAGCTACTTACACTGCACGGGATCATAAAAATACTGAAATTAAGGGGATAAATGTGAAGAATATGTGCCTAAACACACCCCCTAACTTAGAACTTTGCGCGTCCCGAGCAATGTAAATGAAATTAGCCAAAATTCTACTCTTGAAAATTCCTTTATTAAAATAAAATTCCACTTTCGCAGGCACGCGATTGCATTTAGCGTATGCAACAAGCCTTTAAACCCCTAGGTTACCCTAGTAGGACGAGTTTTGTCTCGTGAGGGTTTGCAGTGAATACACCCACAAAATTCTTTATTGACTCAAATAAAGATCAAAATACTTAAAAATTGTACAATTTAAACTTTTCGAAAAATAATCACCATAAATTCATATTCAAATGTCTCAAATCATAGTGTGTGTGTGCAAAGCCAAAAATTAAACCTCAAACTTCCACCGATTGAGCATTACGTTACTTTCCGAAAATTCGTTTTGATTCAAATTCTTACGGATGCAATCAGAAACGAATCACTCGGATTGTGGCTATTTTCTCTCGGTATGCATGATATAAAGAGTAAATATAATGGACACAAATTCATGCATACAAAATTGAAAAGAAGGAAATTTATGGTGAAAAGATCTCATCATCGGATTACGGTTATTTGGAAATGGGAACATCACCTCTAATTCACACCATTTAATCTCTCATATTATCTTTTCATGTCTTAGCTCTCCACGCAGTAATTAATTTTGCAATTTGGACTCGGTTAGGACTTTTTCGGGTTAAAAGGTGTAAAGGGTAAAAATATAAATGGATAGAATGTTCGGAATTGGAAAATTTTCTTACGATGTCCGTTTGTGCTTTTTCGGGCATTTGCTCATTTTTCTCTTTCTCTTTTTTTTTTTCTTTTTTTTTCATTTTTTTTTCTTGCTTTTTTTTTTTTTTTTTTTTTTTTTTCTCTTGCCCCTTTTTATTGCAGAATTTGGACTTACTTGATAAATTTTCTCAATTTTCACAATTCCGGGCTATTTGGGTTTTTCGGGTTATCAAACGAAAGGATAAATTTTATTTTGGCTCAACTTGGGTTGCAAAGGGATAATTTTTCACAATTTTTTATGGCTAATATTTTTGGGTAACAAACGAGGGCCCACTTCATTGTCCAAATTGCTAATCACATTACTATATGCATCTCGAGATTAATTAAGTTTAGAGATATATTTAGCACGAATTTCGAGACAACATTTCACACATTTCCCATAACCGATCAAAACAAAGGATTGAGATCATCAACGACTTATTAAAACGCTGAAAAGAACTTTGAGTTAAACATAAACTCGGATTGATTTAAAAACTCATAAAAAATTGAAAGGCTCAAAATCTCACCGGGTTTGATCAATCTCCACACTTATTCGTAAAGTCGTCAATTTTCTTTCAATTTCCATCTTTGGTCAATTTTGGCTTGGTGCATTTTGATTGTTAACAATTTGAGACTTTAAATAGAATAAAGGTGATATTTTTGAAAATTTTAAATTCTAATTTTTATTTATTTTGAAGAAAAATATTTTTGGCTTTTTTTTTTTTTTTTTTTTTTTTTCAAAACACACTTGGAAAGAACATGTGATCGAATCAATGAATTGGGAAGAATATCCCACACCCCCTAACTTAAATGTTGCATTGTCCTCAATGCAAATCGAGAACACAACATAAAGAGAGGAAAAGAAAGATATTACCTAAATGGAGCGATCCTCGATGAGTGCCATTCCATTGAATCTACAAAACATGTTAGAACCAAGCATAACAAAAATAATAACAAAAACTTTAACTAATGACACTACATTATTAAAAAAAAAGAAAAATAAAAAGAAAAAGAAAAAAAAAACTAATTATGTACAACCTACAATTTGAACGGCTAATAAATCATACACTAGAAGTCGAAAAATTTGAGGGTCCACCCAAAATAAAATTTGACTTTGAGGGATTAATGGTGTACCCTCATTAGGATGCATGCCTCCCGAAAAATAAGAATTCCGTTTGAAAAACGGAAGGCATGTGTGAGATGGAGAAAATGAACCATCACCAATTAAAAAATTTAACGGGATGATGGGGGGTTTGGGTGCTAAGTACAATTGAGATCCAAGAAAAATATAATCACCTCCCAAAGATTTTTCAAGTAGTATGGGAAGAGGGGCACACAAAAAGGAACATTCCATATTAGAAAACAATTCTAGCAAAGTGTCTTTGTCGGTAAAAGGTGTAAACGTTTCAGAATTTTCAACCGACTCATAGGAATCTAGCGGTACTTCTAATGGTTCAATAACCGTGAACGAAAATGGTGATGAAATAAACTCAATCTCAAGTGATTCATCATCACTTGGAGATTGAATTTCAAGGGAGCAAGACTCACTTTCAATGAGATGTTCTTCAAAAATTTGAGGTGACACACAAGTCTCAACCTCCTCTTGGTTTTCCAAAATAGAACGCACATCATCGCAAAGTGTGACCATTTCATTCACAAGACCATAATCGATATTCTTTGTGCTTTGGGTGGAAAGAAAATCCAGTACTTTTTTGGTTAGAAAAAGCGTGTATTCTTCCAAAGTAGGATCCCTTGGCTTTAGAACCTCGGATTCCTCATTTGGTTGAAAACCTTTTATAGTTTCACAAATATTGGAGAAAAAATCTTCATTGGATTCCCCAAAATGATTTTTTTTTCGATATTCGTTTTCAAGCTTTTCATACGCAAGATTTAGAAAGGCCTCACCCATGGTAATAGGTCGAGGCACAGATTCTTGAGAATATGTAATATAAATTTCTCTCCTATATTCATTTGCAAGCCTTTCACACTCCAGAGTTAGAACAGCCTCACCAATGGTAATAGGTCGAGCCGCGGACTCTTGAGAATAAAAAGTTTGAAAACGATTACCATATGAACCATTATAATTACCGAACTCACCATGAAAAGACATGTTTACCGAATAATATGTAAATGGAAATTCGAGTACAGAGGTGTGCGGTTGAGGATTCTACGTTTCTTGGCGCTCAATTGTGCAAGGCTACAAAAAAGGTTAAAAAAAAAAAAATATATCCAAAGAAAAAAATCTTTCGAAATAGTAAATCAATTATAATCTATAACAAAACATTCCCCGGCAACGGCGCCATTTTTGATCGAGTCGTAAAACCGAGCGTCCGTGTAATACGCTAGTCGTTGTTATCGGCTTCCAACCTCAATACAAAAAAAAAACCTAAACTTTTAACTACACTTTTATGGAGTATAGTAGTAAGTCTGGGTATCGAATCCACAAGGAATGTTTTATAGAATTTAATTGATTTATTACTTCTACAATAAAAATGAAAAAGATGATGATTGGGAAAATTTCTATTAAAAAATTACTTAAGAAAAACAAACTGAAAAGTGCAAAAGAAATTAAATCTGACAAATGGGAGAAAATAGGGTAGGGTACAATCCCTCAATCCTTAACAAATTATCCTTTAGAATACTAGAATTATAAATCAAAATTCTTGATTAAATCCAGTCCTTATCATCACTAAGCATTACATATATGAGGTTCAAGACCGCATCATATGAAATCAAAGATCAATATAAGGCGGTGAACGACAAATTATACATACAAAGCATTCTTAAACATCCCAAGTACCTAGGGCAAGAGAGATTAAAAGATATGACAATGCATATATGATTTTCATTCACGATTCACCCAACATTTTCATTTATTTTCTAATTTTCCATACAAATAATTTGTATTAGGATTGAGTTCATGTACACCAACCCTTGAGAATTTAGCTACTCATGATTTGATAAAAAAAACAAATTCATACACAAAATTATGGATCTACAAGACATTATAAATAAATTGCAAATAATAAAACAAGAGAATGGAAATGATATTACTTGAATTCAGCAACAAAAAATGGAATTGGAATCTTCATGAAAACTCTTGAAGGAATAGAAAATTTGCTCTCAAAATCTAACTCTAAAATTTAATCTAGCACTTCTAACCTACTCCTAACATAGCCTCTCTCTAGCCTCTCTCTAGCCTCTCTCTAGCAACTCCCTAGCAACTCCTCTTCAAATGATGTAGGTCATGGGCTTTTATAGCACAAAATCTCGAAATTGACAACCAATAGTGCTTGTGGAACAAGTTTTCCAAGAGTTGCACTGCATTAAATGCATAATTAATGACAGAAATCCGCACATCCAGACTCTTCATTATCCCGCAACTTCAAAACATCGTAACTTCTTCACTGTAGCTCGGATTGAGGTGCCGTTTTTTCCAGTATTCTTATAATTTATAGCTCTTCAACTTTCTAGTTTGCTCCACCTCCGGACTAAGGCTGCAAAATTACGAAAATGCCCTTCAACTCTCCATTTCTTGGTTTCTTTCACTGTTTTGAGTTCTCCTTCGCACTAACTTGCGTGAAATACCTGTAAAACACATGAGAAATACACAAAACAAGAAATACTTGCCAAAAAAGGTAAGTAGAATACATTTGAGACAAATCCAAGCTACTTACACTGCACGGGATCATAAAAATACTGAAATTAAGGGGATAAATGTGAAGAATATGTGCCTAAACACACCCCCTAACTTAGAACTTTGCGCGTCCCGAGCAATGTAAATGAAATTAGCCAAAATTCTACTCTTGAAAATTCCTTTATTAAAATAAAATTCCACTTTCGCAGGCACGCGATTGCATTTAGCGTATGCAACAAGCCTTTAAACCCCTAGGTTACCCTAGTAGGACGAGTTTTGTCTCGTGAGGGTTTGCAGTGAATACACCCACAAAATTCTTTATTGACTCAAATAAAGATCAAAATACTTAAAAATTGTACAATTTAAACTTTTCGAAAAATAATCACCATAAATTCATATTCAAATGTCTCAAATCATAGTGTGTGTGTGCAAAGCCAAAAATTAAACCTCAAACTTCCACCGATTGAGCATTACGTTACTTTCCAAAAATTCGTTTTGATTCAAATTCTTACGGATGCACTCACAAACGAATCACTCGGATTGTGGCTATTTTCTCTCGGTATGCATGATATAAAGAGTAAATATAATGGACACAAATTCATGCATACAAAATTGAAAAGAAGGAAATTTATGGTGAAAAGATCTCATCATCGGATTACGGTTATTTGGAAATGGGAACATCACCTATAATTCACACCATTTAATCTCTCATATTATCTTTTCATGTCTTAGCTCTCCACGCAGTAATTAATTTTGCAATTTGGACTCGGTTAGGACTTTTTCGGGTTAAAAGGTGTAAAGGGTAAAAATATAAATGGATAGAATGTTCGGAATTGGAAAATTTTCTTACGATGTCCGTTTGTGCTTTTTCGGGCATTTGCTCATTTTTCTCTTTCTCTTTTTTTTTTCTTTTTTTTTTCATTTTTTTTTTCTTGCTTTTTTTTTTTTTTTTTTTTTCCTCTTGCCCCTTTTTATTGCACAATTTGGACTTACTTGATAAATTTTCTCAATTTTCACAATTCCGGGCTATTTGGGTTTTTCGGGTTATCAAACGAAAGGATAAATTTTATTTTGGCTCAACTTGGGTTGCAAAGGGATAATTTTTCACAATTTTTTATGGCTAATATTTTTGGGTAACAAACGAGGGCCCACTTCATTGTCCAAATTGCTAATCACATTACTATATGCATCTCGAGATTAATTAAGTTTAGAGATATATTTAGCACGAATTTCGAGACAACATTTCACACATTTCCCATAACCGATCAAAACAAAGGATTGAGATCATCAACGACTTATTAAAACGCTGAAAAGAACTTTGAGTTAAACATAAACTCGGATTGATTTAAAAACTCATAAAAAATTGAAAGGCTCAAAATCTCACCGGGTTTGATCAATCTCCACACTTATTCGTAAAGTCGTCAATTTTCTTTCAATTTCCA
The DNA here is from genome assembly GCA_949130495.1 of Sambucus nigra. NCBI lineage: Eukaryota > Viridiplantae > Streptophyta > Magnoliopsida > Dipsacales > Adoxaceae > Sambucus > Sambucus nigra. Next base: position 678,931,430 of record OX422211.1, read on the forward strand.
TCTTTGGTCAATTTTGGCTTGGTGCATTTTGATTGTTAACAATTTGAGACTTTAAATAGAATAAAGGTGATATTTTTGAAAATTTTAAATTCTAATTTTTATTTATTTTGAAGAAAAATATTTTTGGCTTTTTTTTTTTTTTTTTTTCTTTTCAAAACACACTTGGAAAGAACATGTGATCGAATCAATGAATTGGGAAGAATATCCCACACCCCCTAACTTAAATGTTGCATTGTCCTCAATGCAAATCAAGAACACAACATAAAGAGAGGAAAAGAAAGATATTACCTAAATGGAGCGATCCTCGATGAGTGCCATTCCATTGAATCTACAAAACATGTTAGAACCAAGCATAACAAAAATAATAACAAAAACTTTAACTAATGACACTACATTATTAAAAAAAAAGAAAAATAAAAAGAAAAAGAAAAAAAAAACTAATTATGTACAACCTACAATTTGAACGGCTAATAAATCATACACTAGAAGTCGAAAAATTTGAGGGTCCACCCAAAATAAAATTTGACTTTGAGGGATTAATGGTGTACCCTCATTAGGATGCATGCCTCCCGAAAAATAAGAATTCCGTTTGAAAAACGGAAGGCATGTGTGAGATGGAGAAAATGAACCATCACCAATTAAAAAATTTAACGGGATGATGGGGGGTTTGGGTGCTAAGTACAATTGAGATCCAAGAAAAATATAATCACCTCCCAAAGATTTTTCAAGTAGTATGGGAAGAGGGGCACACAAAAAGGAACATTCCATATTAGAAAACAATTCTAGCAAAGTGTCTTTGTCGGTAAAAGGTGTAAACGTTTCAGAATTTTCAACCGACTCATAGGAATCTAGCGGTACTTCTAATGGTTCAATAACCGTGAACGAAAATGGTGATGAAATAAACTCAATCTCAAGTGATTCATCATCACTTGGAGATTGAATTTCAAGGGAGCCAGACTCACTTTCAATGAGATGTTCTTCAAAAATTTGAGGTGACACACAAGTCTCAACCTCCTCTTGGTTTTCCAAAATAGAACGCACATCATCGCAAAGTGTGACCATTTCATTCACAAGACCATAATCGATATTCTTTGTGCTTTGGGTGGAAAGAAAATCCAGTACTTTTTTGGTTAGAAAAAGCGTGTATTCTTCCAAAGTAGGATCCCTTGGCTTTAGAACCTCGGATTCCTCATTTGGTTGAAAACCTTTTATAGTTTCACAAATATTGGAGAAAAAATCTTCATTGGATTCCCCAAAATGATTTTTTTTTCGATATTCGTTTTCAAGCTTTTCATACGCAAGATTTAGAAAGGCCTCACCCATGGTAATAGGTCGAGGCACAGATTCTTGAGAATATGTAATATAAATTTCTCTCCTATATTCATTTGCAAGCCTTTCACACTCCAGAGTTAGAACAGCCTCACCAATGGTAATAGGTCGAGCCGCGGACTCTTGAGAATAAAAAGTTTGAAAACGATTACCATATGAACCATTATAATTACCGAACTCACCATGAAAAGACATGTTTACCGAATAATATGTAAATGGAAATTCGAGTACAAAGGTGTGCGGTTGAGGATTCTACGTTTCTTGGCGCTCAATTGTGCAAGGCTACAAAAAAGGTTAAAAAAAAAAAATATATCCAAAGAAAAAAATCTTTCGAAATAGTAAATCAATTATAATCTATAACAAAACATTCCCCGGCAACGGCGCCATTTTTGATCGAGTCGTAAAACCGAGCGTCCGTGTAATACGCTAGTCGTTGTTATCGGCTTCCAACCTCAATACAAAAAAAAAAACCTAAACTTTTAACTACACTTTTATGGAGTATAGTAGTAAGTCTGGGTATCGAATCCACAGGGAATGTTTTATAGAATTTAATTGATTTATTACTTCTACAATAAAAATGAAAAAGATGATGATTGGGAAAATTTCTATTAAAAAATTACTTAAGAAAAACAAACTGAAAAGTGCAAAAGAAATTAAATCTGACAAATGGGAGAAAATAGGGTAGGGTACAATCCCTCAATCCTTAACAAATTATCCTTTAGAATACTAGAATTATAAATCAAAATTCTTGATTAAATCCAGTCCTTATCATCACTAAGCATTACATATATGAGGTTCAACACCGCATCATATGAAATCAAAGATCAATATAAGGCGGTGAACGACAAATTATACATACAAAGCATTCTTAAACATCCCAAGTACCTAGGGCAAGAGAGATTAAAAGATATGACAATGCATATATGATTTTCATTCACGATTCACCCAACATTTTCATTTATTTTCTAATTTTCCATACAAATAATTTGTATTAGGATTGAGTTCATGTACCCCAACCCTTGAGAATTTAGCTACTCATGATTTGATAAAAAAAACAAATTCATACACAAAATTATGGATCTACAAGACATTATAAATAAATTGCAAATAATAAAACAAGAGAATGGAAATGATATTACTTGAATTCAGCAACAAAAAATGGAATTGGAATCTTCATGAAAACTCTTAAAGGAATAGAAAATTTGCTCTCAAAATCTAACTCTAAAATTTAATCTAGCACTTCTAACCTACTCCTAACATAGCCTCTCTCTAGCCTCTCTCTAGCAACTCCCTAGCAACTCCCTAGCAACTCCTCTTCAAATGATGTAGGTCATGGGCTTTTATAGCACAAAATCTCGAAATTGACAACCAATAGTGCTCGTGGAAAAAGTTTTCCAAGAGTTGCACTGCATTAAATGCATAATTAATGACAGAAATCCGCACATCCACACTCTTCATTATCCCGCAACTTCAAAACATCGTAACTTCTTCACCGTAGCTCGGATTGAGGTACCGTTTTTTCCAGTATTCTTGTAATTTATATCTCTTCAACTTTCTAGTTTGCTCCACCTCCGGAATAAGGCTGAAAAATAACGAAAATGCCCTTCAACTCTCCATTTCTTGGTTTCTTTCACTGTTTTGAGTTCTCCTTCGCACAAACTTGCGTGAAATACCTGTAAAACACATGAGAAATACACAAAATAAGAAATACTTGCCAAAAAAGGTTAGTAGAATACATTTGAGACAAATCCAAGCTACTTACACTGCACGGGATCATAAAAATACTGAAATTAAGGGAATAAATGTGAAGAATATGTGCCTAAACATAATGATTTGTTCAAATCTAACGGGTTTATTTTTTCAGACCTAGTGAATTTTTTATGTTCGAAGATTGTGGTTCATGATTCTAAGTTTAGATTTTCTTTTCTCTAGTTGGTGAATTTTTTTATGTTTGAAGTTTTCTTTAAGGGTTTTTCAAGTGTCTTTTATATTTATTATTGTAGAAAGCTTGCGCCTCTAATTGAAGATTCAGTAAGCTTGAATGATTTATAACTTTTATTGCAAGTTTACCTCTCTTTTTGTTGAATGATTTATATTATTTATACTTTAATCTTTGATGAAGAAATGAAATGTAAAGCTCAGAGAAGGGGAAAAGAATGGACTGAAGCCACGACAGAGAGTTGGGCTTGATTTTGGGTCAGTGCGTAGTCGAGAAGATAAGACATGGCGATTTTATAATTTTAGGGAGTTTTGTTTAGTTGTTTCTGTATTGAGTGTTTTAAGAAATACTAAATTTTATTGTCATACAACAATACAATACTGTTATTTTATCATTTTTTTTGTTCATCTTTCTCATTATAAAAGCTAATATATTGGGAACATGGGGCATAAGGCTTGAGGTAAATAGGAGCTGGTGGCATTATTGGGCATATGGGGCACAAGGCTCAAAGTAAAAGTACCGAATTTTGTTATAAGAAAAATTGTTTAACAAAAGACTTTGTTTTAAAGTCAACATTTATATGAAAAAATATTTTTTTATTAGAAAATATATGTTATATAAATTTTCTTTCTATAAATATAACTATATAATTATTAAATTTTTTTTCATAAAATCACTTATCATAAAAACCTATTTTATAAACATAAAATCATTTTTTAATTGTAGTTTTAACTTAAAAAAATAGTTTTTTCACAAGTTATTTTTATAAATACAAATACGAGTAAAACTAAACATACCCATAAAAAAACTCACAAAAGTCACCCGCCTAATAGTTCAAAAATGAGTACAAGCTTTTTATGCCGTGGGTGGGACCTATTTCTATGCCCTGGCAGGACCCACAATAATAAGGTATAAGTTTTTAATGCATTGGGTATGACTTTTGGATTTTTTTTGTGGGTCACATAACTTTATTCTACAAATACAAGATATTTTTTTATATGAAAAAGTATTTTAACTTCTTTTTCTCAAAAAACTGTAGAAAACTGTTTTAAAAAGTATTTTTTTTATATAATAATGTACACTTTTTCTACATACAGAACTAATTGAAAAAGTAATGTCACAACACCACAAAAAGGAAGCTCAACTCTAATAGGCAACTTGGGTATCTCAAACACACCAATCAAAATTCACGGGGCTTATGTTTTTTTCGTCTTTGAACTTTTATTAACTCAATATTTCATGCTTTAACTTACGTTTGACCTTTGATTGCATTTGGATGCATTTTCTAATTTTGTTTTTCAATTTACATGTTTTGCTAAGTATTTTTCCTGCTAATAATCAAAATGACTTTTTTCTTGTTCATATTATCACGTTTTTCTTTTGAGAAAAATTATTTTGTTTGGTCTAAAGAAATTAAAATAAGTTTCTCATGCTTTCAAAATTAATTTGCTCAAACATTGTACCTATTTTCTTTGGGAACAACATCTCCCATTTGCTTTTGTAAACAACACTGCTCATTCTCTTTACTAGAGTTGCATTGGTTTTGGTGTCTGATTTTACATGAGAGAGATTGAAGTTAGTGAGTGTACACAAGACATGACTTGTAATAATACCACCAAGTTATAATTCAAGGCTGGCAACATCATTAGACGTATTGAACCGAATATTATTTCTATTATTACAATTAATTGGCATTGGTATTTACAAAAAAAATTGATGCAACCATTATACCAATTTATTTTGTGTCCACGGGAGCTAAAGAAGAAAATGAAAGAATGTTCTGCAATACCACTAATACTCACTCTGCGCATTGATTATATTTAATAATTTTTTAAAGTAGACAATTTTCCATTTAACTATTTTTAAAGTTTTCATTGCATATTGACCATTTTGTGATATTTAAATTTGGTCATTTGACTTCATTTTATCACGCGTGTCTTATTGACCATTACGAAATATTCGGAACGTTTATACAACTGTGCCATCGGCACGGGTACAACAGGTGCCCAGCCACAGGGGCGTCAGGCGTAGGTTCATTGGATTGGACATGTTGTAGCTTGTGTGGGAGTTGCAGGTCCTTGCAGTAGACGATTATTCCTTTGACTCCTCAGCTTCTGATTTAGTTCTCTTTAGTTAGGGCATGTGTCACCCATTTCCAGATTTGAATTTAGATTTGTTAGAGATTTTTTACTCCCTTATGATATCAGTATTCTGTTTTATTTGGGATTGTTTTATCTATTACGTTGACGGTAGTTATGGATATTTATTTGGATTGAGTAATCTAGTTATCACAAATCATTTGAATGTTTTGTTTTATTTATCATTATCACTATTCATAAACTGGTTTATATACATAAGGCCTTTACAGTGGAATTTAAATTAAACAAAAATTAACTGTTTTGACAGTTAGCTTAATTATTTACTAGGGTGGTAATAAAGAAAATTGTTTTACGACAGTGATACTAAGAATGAACCAATCGGATAATTTGAATTAATTTAATAAATGACTGATCACCCGGTATTTAATTAAGCGGGCTGTCACGAAGTTTTTGAGATAACTTAGTTGCTTGATATTTGCGTTATAATTCTATTTATAAATGTTGTTTATCTTTTGTATTAGATATGAATCTTGTTTTGTAAATATATTATGTTTTGTAACCTTTGGTGTTTAAGAGAGTTCTTGCATGTTGTGTATTTTCGAACATTTTCACTACACTGCACGTGTTGCACACTAAGACAAGTGGTACTCTGAGTTGCGTGGGTTAATGGTGAAAACGAGAAGTGTGGATAAATCAATAGGAAAGTCTACTACAATAAAGAATTCATAGTTCTACTTTTCATGGGATTTGGATTTCTTTATATGTAATAAGTCTGTATCTTTGTGCATGTAACTTGTATATTTGATTCTTATTTCTTCATGGATTTTTTATTTTACTACATTGAGGAAGTGGTGGATGTTTTCCCACCGGTTTCGAATTTTACCAAGTTAAAAAATCACGCATGTTAATCTTCCTTACTTTATCTCCTTCTATATGTGAATATAATTGCTATATGATTTATTTGATTGATTTAAAATAATTCATCATATTGGATATATTGAGCTTAACATAATATAAATCAAATTGTTGTTAACTTGAAAATAGAATAAATTAGATTCAATTGATTTTAACATTCACATGTATTAAAGTCTAAGTAAGTCAAATAATAAAGTTTTTCTAGTTTTAAACTTACATGAAAGCAGACTATTCTTTTGGTCCAATTTTTTCACAAACTCATTAGAATAGAGATGCTGAAATGAGTGAAATCATGAAAAACATGTGCTTTTAAAATTGCGTGCTAAAACCTTAAGGGATCTTAGTTAGCTTCTAACTTGTAATGTTCTAATTTCTTTGTTATTAATTGGGTCATATTATTAATCTAAACTTATGAGACTTTTAACTTGGGATTTTTTATTTGGTTTGTATGCCTTGAAAATGGGATAAATCACCTTCTACTTTTTTTATTCTATATTTATTTCGCTCCTAGTGAGTTTTACATAAAAATATAAGGTATAACACATTTCATCAATTTTTTCTTTAGATTAGAAATCTTAAACTAATTCATATTTACTACAAAACATACTCTTAATTGAGGAATCAAACATTACATAATGATGTTATAGACATTTAGGCTGTAAAAAATCTACATTGGAATTGACCATTGTATTGAAAGCTCACACATGAATTGAATTTCACATTACCGTCTTAAAATATAGTTGTTAGCCAAATTTTAAAGACACATCTCATGTCTATCCATATAAATATCAATTTAACGACCTTAATCTACGCTCAGTACAATATAGTGAATTTATAATAAAGAAATGATTTTTTTAATGATAATTTTAGGGTGCAATCATCTGGTCCTACATGCACAATCAAGGAATACTTTTTGTCCCCTTAGTATACATTTTTTTATCCAACGACTCAGAGAAATGTGAGTCATTGTTCTCGTACTTCCAATCACATGTGCTAAAAAGGAGGAATATCCCTCTACCTTCACTCGCACTATTAGCAAGAAGAAAAACAAGGAGATAAAAAAGAAAGAAAGAAACCTCCAATTAGAGAAAGATAAAATGAATAAACAAATTGGCAAATGAGGAGATTCATAAAATTATGGCAGAAAAGAAAAAACGGGATAGATAAAGGCCTACTAAAATCGGGAATGAATGGGGAAAGTCCATAAGTGGTGAGATCAAGATGGATTTCTTCTTACAACAAGCTCATAAGAATTGAGATGCTGAAATCAACGAAATAAGACAAAATATAATCTTTCAAAGGTAATGCTAAAACTCTCAAGTAATCCTACGTAACTTTTAATTTGTAAAGGTTTAGTGTTATGTCATTGGTTAGGTCATATCATTAGTATAAACCTATTATTATTTTAGTTTAGGATTTATTTTTGTTCGGTTTGTATGCCTTAGAAGTGGTATCACTCACCTTCTATTTTTTATTGAGATTTAGTTAAAAAAAGATGGGGTATTACACATGTGACACCTCGTAAAATTCATAAATATATTAATCAAGTTTAATACAAAATCCATGGGTATAAAAAATACTTGGTAACATTCTGAGCATAATAAAATAAAATAAACAATACAATAAGTAAAATACGAGAAATAATATGCTGAATAAAAATAAAACTTCTCTGATACCATCCGCTAATCAAAGAAATAAACTATAATTTTGGAATATAAAAATCTCAACATTACAATATCCTACTCTGAATACAATTACATCTCATACAATCTCTGACTCAGGAAAAGTCAGAAATAAACATAATTGCTTGAATTGAAATACAAATAAATACAATATGTAAAGGAGATATACTACTTGATGCCTACATCCTCGAATGATAAATAAAATGTCACTAGAGATACTCATCCAACTAATAACCTAAGTCTGTTGTAGTAACAACAACCTAAGATCTCTGGAAAATAATTCAACAATGATTAAATCGAGAAAGTCTATAATGAGTAAGAATATGACTATATTTCAGCCAAAATAATAATAGCATATCTTCATCCATATCGTAATGGATTTTATGTTATTTAAATTATCCAAACCCAAATAACCAAACTAAACATATTGTTCTAATCCCAAACCGAAGTGCTACCCAATGTGAGATAATTTCATCATTTATTAAGGATCACTACTATAACAGTTCTAACTTAATCTCTAATATTAAGGATCTCATACTATATGATAAACTCATGCATTAACAATATTTATATTAATAAACATTATTCTCTTATTTTATTCGTCTCAAAATTATCGTTGTACACATGTACAACTCTAATGTATTAATCTTAAGCCTTTCTTAGTCAAAATTTAGAATATACATCTTTAGTATATTATTATAACATTATTCCCTAGCCATAAGCTTATGGCTATACATCACTAGGGTAAGTCTTAATCGATTTCCATCATCTCAAGTTATAAAAAAACATAATCGCATAATCTAGAATGCTTGTGAGTATACACTACTCACACCAAATCACACGGGCAATGCACAAGCCCACAAATAAAAGATACGAATGCCTATCACCAATGCCTTCCGATACCACTCTTGCCATTTTAGGTATAGTTATAGATGCTCCAAAACCTATAACCTCTGGCAATCAACAAAGTCATAATCACTATGCATTCCCATCTATCACACGGGCTCCATACCTAAGGTTATACGATAGAACTTCCCCGTTTATTCCCCGTCGTGACATGTGTTCGTCTCGGGGTCAAAGAAACAAGGAAAGACCATCTCTATCACTGGGGTACCAACGTGATCAACATCGTATATGCCTCATAAAAATTCCTCCTAGTATGTCCCCTACAATCACTCACACACCATGGTATGATTTCATATAAAATCTAAGAAACAAGTACAACCCTATTGTGGCCATCCTCGTGTTGCTTCCCCTTCCTCCTTCTGGGGGGGGGGGGGGGGGGGGGGGTTGTTCGATGCTCTCGCATGCTGTTGGAGTTAGAGAATAAAAAGGTCTCGCGCCCTTCCTAGGAGAGATTCGGTCGTCGTCGATGTGGGGTGATGTAAAGAGATTGAGTCTCCAGCCTATTTTGCACAAAAGAGGCAAAAGATATATTTTCGCCTCTAGAGAACGACGTCAAATACATACTGATGCTTGCGAAACTCATTAGTTCAAACGTTCGGGGGATAAGTTATGGAATGGGAAGGTGTTAGGCACTCATCCCAGCCTTTCAGTCTCTCATGGGTATATGTTATTATTCTCCTTAATATTTCCATGAAGTGTGTGTGCGTGTTTATATAAATGGAGAATGGAATTACTCGACTCTCATCATGGAGAAATACGAAGTGGAGGTCATCCACAGGAGTGTTCCAAAACAGTAATTAAAAAACATAATGTGTGCACTCATCGGGATATCGAGTTTTATTATAAAATGATAATATGTGTTAGATAAAGCGTGGATAAGTGTCACAAATATAATTTATTGAAATAAAAAGTAAAAAAAGAGGACTCGAGTCTCGGGTTTTAACCCGAGATGCCTACGTATCCTAAAAAGATATTAAAGTCCACGTAGTTCGCATGCAATGTGAGGGTGGGGTTTATCCCATAAATCAAATCGGGGATTTTATTTAGGTGTGTGTGTGTAGGAAAATTATGTTTTGATTTGAGAAAATGTGGAGAATAATCCCTGTTGATGTAAAAAATTAGATTATCTCTAATTTAGTAATCACAGATAAAATAAAACAAAAGATTTTTAAAGTGGTTCAGCCGTATAAGAACGACCTACGTCCACTATTTTTGTATTATAGACTGTTTGACTAGAATTCTCGATAAATGGTTTACCAAGAGATCCAGAGTCCCCTTCTAATGAGGAGGTTACAATGTATTTATAGCCTTGAGGCTGTACATGTGAAAGGACAATGTGCTGTTATCTAGCAGACATATACATCTGTACGATAATAATGAGCATTTAATGCACAGTAGTGTTTTTTATTCTTCTGATTTGGATACTATGTACGTTGAGTTGCTCGGACCGTCTGAGTTGCTTGGTACGCTTAAGTTGCTCGGACCCTTAAGTTCCTCGGGTCGTTTAAGCTGCTTGGTATGATTGAGTTTCTAGGGGCTCTTGAGTAGCTCGGTGACAGTATGTTGTTCGTTGAAAGTGTTTGTAATTGCCATGTAGGTTGACATGTGTCTTCAAGTGAATGGTCCACGTCAGCAGACAAAATTTGGTATCAACAGAAGCCCCCAATGTTTCACACTTTGATGTTGAAGAAAAGTGTGGAATATTCTGCTCAAAAGTTGCTCAGATTATTGGTTTTTATGGTTTTTTAGGAGAATGTTCGTTGTATATAACTCCTTTTTTGAGCGCATAGCATCAGGCCTCATAAATATTTTGAATTTTCATGGCCGCTTCGATATTTGTGCCCCTTTTCTTCTTTTAGCCGTCAGAGACGCAAACGTCCTCCCTTGTAATCATTTCCTTTCTCTATTCCCGGGGTAAAGTATTTAAGCGCGACAGAAATCCTATCGTCTTTCACTTTTCAAATCTGTATCTTTGAACTCTTCATTTTCTTTCTATCTTGTGCCTCCTTCTTTCCACCGTTCGTTGTCCACTGATCTCTCTTTTTCTGTAAGATTTTCTTCCTTCTCTTTTATTTACTTTGTTCAACATGGTTTATCTTATTGAATCGCTTGACAAATTTCGGTCTGAATTTTCAATTCCTTCGTGGGTTATTTTGGAAGAACTTTCTGAACCCTCTGATTAATTTTCTTTGGCTAAGGAACATTGGTTCCCCAGTCTTTTTGTAATCGAATGTGGCTTTTCTTTCTCGCCAAATCCCCTGTGTTTGGAGTTTTACCAATATTTTTATATTGTACTTACAAGAATAGCTCCAAATATATAAAGGATAGTTAACGACGTACACAGGTTAAATCAACTTCATGGAACCCGTTTAGGGATTCTAGAGATTATGTATTGCTACAGATGGGTTATCAGCGATAGTACTTTCTATTTAAAAACTAGGTTTTTGAATAGAGCGTTAGTTGTCAATCTTCCTGATGCTAATAGGGATTACTTTGATCATGGAGTGGTGATGAAAAATTGGCAACACCCTCCATTAAATGGAGATGATGTATACCAAGGTCCCAAATGTCCACCTTATGGCAATGGGATAGGTTATTTTTATTTTATTTTTTTGAAATCTTGTTTTCTTTATGTTTGATAAAATGCATCACTGATGTTTGTTTTTATTTGTTACAGTTGACAATAAAATAAAACCTTTAAAAGAGGCTGATGTTAATTTAAAGCATTTGAAACTTATCTGGGATTTGCATCAATCTGTTGTTGAGGAGCATATCAGATCTGCTTCGTACTTGTTGCAGTACAAAAGCTATACTTCATCTTTCATTGCTCGTCCTCGTCCAGTGGTAGTTAATCTTGACCAAGTGCCAGCCTCTGAGACTAGTGTGGAAGGTTCTTCCTCTGAGTCGAGTATTCCCATCAGTGATCTGATGAAGAAGAGAAGATCTCCTGTCTTTTTTGGAAAATCTCCCTCTGCTGCTGTGGAGGCAAAGAAAAGTAAACAAGATGTCCCAGAAGAAGGGACAAAGACTGTAGGTGTACCCCCTCCTATTGTTTCCAAGAAAACTGGCGAGAAGCCCTCAATGGTTCCGAGCAAGACTGTTGCTATCTCTCCTCCGAGTGAGGTTATCGTCATATCACCAACAAAGACAACGTCTTTAGTTGAAAATGTTCCTGCTCCTATGAGGAGGTTAAAGAAAAGCTCTTCTGAGAGACTTGCTGAACCTATCTCTCAACCTTTAAATATTGAAGGTAGTGTTCCAACTTTTGTTCCTCCGAGCTCTGCTATGGGCTTGGTAAAATCCTGGACTATCCCCGAAGTCCAAGGCATTGAAGATACTCTTTCTCGTGAGAGAATCACTACCCTGGCTGCTCAACACATTGCCTCAGTAAGTATCTTTACCTCGACCCCTTTATTTATTTAATACTATGTTCATGTATTGACTTTAAGTGATTTCTTTTTTCAGCTGGTGACGTGTTTCAACAGCATTTTGAAGAAGGATGAAGCTATTAAGGCTTCAAGTTCATCGGGAGGAGTAGAGGAAGCTTTTGTTGGGCTGACTCAGTCTTTAAATTTGCTTGGGAGAAGTAACTCAAGTCCATCGAGCTGGACAGAAATCAAGCGGTGAATGCCTCCAAGGAATTGGAGAAGAAGTTGAAGGAGTTTGAGCAGAGTAACAAAGACTTTGAACAAAGCAACCAGGAGCTGGAAGTTAAGCTCAAGTCTGCTGAAGAGGAAGTCATTAAACTTCAAGATGTTGAGCGACAGAAAATGGAGGTGGAAGAGAAATTGAAGGCTACCGAGGAGATCCTTAGGGAAAGTACCTCCTTGGAGAAGGAAAAAAGGAAGAAGGCAATTAAAAAATCATTTAGTGCTGGTTGGGATAAAGGCTGGAACAAGGGCCTGGCTTCCATGTCCTCTCAAATGGAGTATGCCAGCCTCAAATATTTTATGGATTGATGGGTTGCAGCTTTGCAGGAACTAAAAATTGCTGAGAATTTTGAGTTATGCCAGTAGCACACTCATGGCCCTCCTCCCTCTCGTGGAGAAGAAGAAGATGATGAAGTTGCTTCAGATGAATCATCCATGATGATTGGAGATCAGGTACCTATTGTTCCTGTTATTCAACCTTGCTCCAAGCAACTCCAACCAACCAGCACTTCTGCCGAGCAGCTACCCTTGTCCTCCGAGCAACCAATCTCTTCCTCAAAACCTTCTGAGAAAGTCATAGGAAATAAGGAGAAGGTGTAAAGTTGTTTGGCCTTTTTATTTTGTTGCTTTCTTGATTGTAACCTTGGACTATGTATCTCCTCTTATGATGAATAAAAATTTTGAACTTTGGTTGTTCGTCTTGACTTTCTCTTTTACTTGTTTTGTCTGCATCAGTATTGATTCTTTTGTTTTCTTTTCTTTGTTAGTTTATGGCCAGGATGGAGCTCTTATCAGCTCATGACACATAATTGATGAAGAAATGCAATGACTATTTTAAAGCTGGTCATGCAGATCTTAATGAGGCTCAAATCATCAATATCCTTGGTTCAGATGCTTCTGAACGATCAGTTGAAGCTTATCAATACCTTAAGTGTTTGCTCGATCGCGCTGTTGCCAATAATGTGGACTACTACGAGATGATTGAAGATCTCCAAGGAACTATCGAGGAACTCCAACAATAATATAAAGAATCTTCTACCCTTTTGCACCAAGGATATGAGAAAAAATATAAACAATTGAGTGCTGACAAGGGGTATGATTAGTTTATCTCTGCTTATGAGAAGAAAGAGAGTGTTCTCAAGCTTGAAGTTGAAGAGCATAGGCATATAGCCAAGTTGTTGGAGCAGGAGAACATTGCTTTGTAAGAAGAGATAAAATAACTCAAATCTGTTACATCTTCTTCGGGAGCTTTGGTCCCTGTTAATGATGAAGGTTTTTCTTTCTTGGAGGTAGAAAATTCCAACTTACGAGATGAGTTGGAAACTTTGAAAAGAGCTGGATCATCCACTTCTACTCATGGATGAGTAAGATCTTCTTCTCGTGGATGAGAAAGGGCTAGTCGGGTTTTTATTGAAGAAGCAAGAACTAAATCGGTCTTGGAGAATCAGGCATTTCAGTTGATGGCGAAGAATCAAGCTTTAGCAGAAATGTTCAAGAAAATTCTGAATTTTACTGACCAACTCTCTTCCTAGAGTTCTACTTTGGAAAATAAGGAAATTCCGGCGAAGTGTCTTCACGAGCAACTGGAGAGGTTAACTTATCAGTTCCATAAACAACCCAGAGAATTTTGGATGGATGGGTATAATGAAGCCCTTTACCATCTTTATGCTCGGATCCAGCAGTTAAATAACGAGGGGTACAAGCAAGGGTGGTTGAATGCACTGGGTGTGTTAAAATTGGAGCAGGGCCACTACTTATGGGATTATTATGAGCCTGGAGTGCTTGATTTGCCCATGCCTCCTTTTAAGCTTGACATCAGTTGGATTCCTGCTCGGGAAATTCCTCAATACTTAATCTCCAAGTATCTCGGTGATTACAATCTTCATGAAAACTTTGAGATATCTCGCCCAGAGCATTTGCTTGATCGTCCCTCCATGATGAATGTTCGAATGCTGTGAGATCTAAACTTTATAAATTACCCTTATGCATTAGATGATCCTCCTGCCAGGGTAGAACCTGTTTCAAAGGCAGAAGGGAAAAAACCAATAGAATAGGGTTTTTATGTAATTAAGTATACTTTTCACATAATATGTAATTCTACTTGATTTAAATGAAGAAATTTTTAATCTCTTACCATTTTATTTTCTTCTAAATAATTTGTAGAATATCCTTGTTTATTTGTTTGTTTGTTTGTTTTTGGATAATGGAACTTGTCCTATTTGTTTGATTATAGTGTCTTGTCACTCTTTGGGCCTAAGTAATGCAATGATTTGCATCCCAAGTTCCTGCTTAGTTTGGTACTAACCAAATGGAGTTGATTGTAATTGATTTTCCGACCAACCGGAGTTGGTGGTAATTGATTTGCCGACCAATTGGAGTTGGTGGTAAGTGATTCCCGACCAACCGGAGTTGGTGGTAATTGATTTGCCGACCAATCGGAGTTGGTGGTAATTAGTTTACGACCAATCGAAATTGGTGGTAATTGATTTTGCCGACCAATCGGAGTTGGTGGTAATCGATTCCCGACCAACCAGAGTTGGTGGTAATTGATTTTGCCGACCAACCGAAGTTGGTGGTAATTAGTTCCCGACCAACCGGAGTTGGTGGTAATTGGTTCCTGACCAACCGAAGTTGGTGGTAATTGATTTGCCGACCAACCGGAGTAATTGATTTGCCGACCAACCGGAGTTGGTGGTAATTGATTCCCGACTAACCGGAGTTGGTGGTAATTAGTTCTCGACCAACCGGAGTTGGTGGTAATTGATTTTTCCGACCAATCAGATTTGGTGGTAATTAGTTCCAGGCCAACTGGAATTGGTGGTAATTGATTCCTGACCAACTGGAGTTTATTCCGAAAAAAAATTTCAACAAAGAGAGAAACTGGGTGAAACATCATTTTATTCATAATGAAGAAATTATATTACATAGGAATTTCAATTACTGATACTATTTGCGCAAATGCTCTGCATTCCATGCATTCTTGAATTCTTCTCCTTCCAAGGTTTCAATTATGTATGTCCCTGGACGAACAACTTATGTTACTCTGTAGGGTCCATGCCAGTTGGCTTCCAGTTTGTTATTCTTTTAGATTACTTTCTTCAGCACATAATCTCCTTCCTTTAAATCACACTTCTTCACTCTTTTGTTATAAAACAAAGCAGTTTGTTGTTGATACGCTGCATTCCTGATTGTTGCTTCTTCCCTAACTTCTTCGAGCATATCCAGGTCTAATCTTCTCATCAAATCTCTGACAGGAGAGTTAAAATTAAGCACCCTATGCGTGGGTAGACCCAATTCAGAAGGTATGACAGCCTCACTCCCAAATGCCAGCATGTATGGAGACTCTCCAGTTGTTGTTCGTGGTGTGGTACGATAAGCCCATAGCACAGAATGTAGCTCATTAATCCAATTTCCTTTCGCATCATCTAGTCATTTCTTTAAACCATTGAACAACGTTATGTTTGTCACCTCAGTTTGCCCATTGCTTTGGGGATGACCTATTGCAGAGTGAATCTTCAGAAAATTGGATTGATGACAATATGCAGCAAACTCCTCGTTATCAAACTGGGTTTCATGGTCAGTAATGAATGCATGTGGTAGACCATATCTGTAGATAATATTCTTCCAAATAAATTAATAGACTTTGTCGTATGTCATATCAATGAGAGGCTCAGCTTCCACTAATTTGGTAAAGTAATCCATAGCAACCACGAGGTATTTAAATCCTCCCCTAGTCGTTGGAAGTGTCCCGACCAAGTCTATTCCCCACATGGCGAATGGCCAAGGAGACGTGATGGGTGTTTGCAATGCTTGGGGAGTTCTTCGAATAGAAGAGAAACGTTGACATTTATCACACTTCTTGGCATAAGCTACACAATCAACTCTCATCGTTAGCCAGTAATACCCCTGTTATGTTATTCTTTGTAAAAGCGTTTGACCTGCCACATGGGATCCACAAGACCCTTCATGAACCTCTTCGATCAAGTCTTTCACTTCGGAGGGGTGGACACATCTTTGTAACCCTGTTATAATTTCTCGTCTATATAAAATGCCATTGGTCAATACATAATGAGCAACTTTAAACTTTAGTTTCTTGGTTGCTAGTTTATCAGTTGGTAAAGCCCCCTCTTCAATATAGGCCCTGATGGGGTCCATTAAAGATGGTCCCAAGTCAAGGGCGATGAAGTTTATCGTCAGATCTTTATCGATGCTCCCACCAGCCAGGATTTCTATTGGGATTGTTCTTTGTAGCTCGGTGCGTGTGGTTGATGCCAACCGAGCTAGGGCATCTTCTCTTGCATTCTCCAATCTTAGTATTCTAATCAACTGAATTGCAGTAAAACTTGATACAACCTCTATTTCTTTTGCATGATACCTGACCATTAATTCTCCTTTCGCTGCATACACCCATAGAATTTGATTTACGATTAACTGGAAATCACTGAACACCACGACTTGCTCTGCCTTCATGGTTTTGGCCAGGCTTAGACCCACGATCATTGCTTCATATTCGACCTCATTATTAGAAACCTTAAATTGAAAGCACATAGCATATTCCACATCAATCCCATCTGGACTGTTTAAAATAATCCATGATCCACTACCTGTAGAGCACGAAGAGCCATCTACATACAAATTCCACACTGGTACTCCATTATCAAACTCTTGGTCGGATAGAGTTCCTCGGTGGAATATTTGATGCTTTATTTTATCTTCTTTCAGTTTTTCTCGCTGCTCGTCCACCGACGTAAGTTGGTCGGGGTTTAAATTTGATGATCCTGTAATATTCACAGGTTGGTCTGTATTCAACTCTTGCTCGTCGGAGGAATCCTCCTGAGTAAATTCTGGGATAAAATCCGCTACTACCTGCCCTTTGAGAGATGATCTAGGCTCATAAATTATATCATATTCACCAAGTTCTACTGCCCAGTACATCAATCTTCCTGATTTCTCCGGTTTCTACAGAGCTTGTCTTAATGGCATATCAGTGTATACCACTATAGTATGGGCTTGGAAGTATGACCTCATCCTTCTGCTTGCTTCAATCAGTGCTAGTGCCAACTTTTCCAGCCTTGGATATTTGATTTTTGCTCCTCGAAAAGCTTTGCTGGTGTAATAGACTGGTTTTTGTACTCCGTCCTCCACTCTTATCAGTGCCAAGCTCACTGCGTTTTCTAAAACTTCCAGGTACAAGTATAGTCTTTCTCCCATCACTGGTCTAGATAATAATGGAGGTGTCCCCAGATACTTCTTCAACTCTTGAATGGCCTCCTCGCATTCATCATTCCACTCAAAAGTTTTTCAGAGTGTTTTAAAGAATGGGAGACATCTGTCTGTTGCTCGTGACACAAATCTATTAAGTGCTGCAACTCGCCCTGTGAGGCTTTCCACTTCCTTCTTTGTGGTGGCAGGTCGCAGCTCCAATAGAGCCTTGATTTTTTCAGGGTTCGCCTCAATCCCTCGTTGGTTAGCAATATATCCGAGAAACATACCTTCTCGTACTCCGAATATGCATTTGGTGGGATTCAATTTCATTTGATATTTCTCTAGTTGATCAAAGGTTTGACCTAGGTCAATGAGATGATCATCATCTTTCTTTCCTTTCGTCAGCATATCATCAACATAAACCTCCATGTTATGACTTATTTACTCTGCAAACACCTTGTTCATCAGTCGCTGATATGTTGCACCTTCATTTTTAAGTCCAAAAGGCATAACATTATAACAATGAGTTCCACTTGGGGTGATAAAAGAGGTACTCTCCCTGTCTTCAGGCTTCATCTTAATCTGGTTATAACCATAATAAGTATCCATGAAACTCAATAATTCATGCCCCGAGGTAGCATCCACCAGTTGATCGATTCGGGGCAAAGGAAAATGATCCTTTGGGCACGCCTTATTAAGCTCAGTGAAGTGTACACACATCCTCCACTTGTTATTTTTCTTCTTTACCATGACCACATTTGCTATCCAATCGGGATATTTGACATCCTCAATAAAAGAGGCTTTTTGTTGTTTGTCTACTTCTTCCTGTATAGCTTGGTTCTTCTCAGGACTGAACACTCTTCTTCGTTGTTTTACTGGCTTGATTTTCTTATTCACTTTGAGCTCGTGACATAAGAAATTCGGATATATCCCTGGCATGTCTTCATGACTCCATGCAAAAGTCTATTTTCTATGCCTTAGAAATTCTATTAATTCCAGTTTTATCGATATATCCAGTGATGCACCAATTTGAGTTGTTCGTTCTGGATGCTCGTCATCCAGAATGATATTTTCAGTAGCATCCATGACCTGTCCCTTCACGAGCTGAGACTCGTCTCTAGGGTCTAGCATTTCAATCTCTACATCTTCTACTTCATCCACCTGATAGGTAGTAGTCTTCTTCCTAGATTCTTCACGCTCCCCCTATTTGGCAGATCAATAGTAGCATTCACGAGCTACTTTTTGGTCGCCCTTCACAACTCCCACTCCAAAATTGGTTGGTAATTTTAAACATTGATGTTCAGTAGATGGTACCGCCTCGAACTTCTTCAGACCTACCCTTCCCATGATGATATTGTAGGCTGATTGGATATTTTTATCCGTTACAAAAAAATGTACTCTTTTGGTTCGACAAGCAGGCCATGTACCAGTAAGCATATCCAACTTGATCGTCCCAAGTGGAAAAACCTTCTCTCCGGTAAAACCAAGGAGGGGCCTATGATATGGCTCCAACTGAGCCAACTTCAGATTCAAGCTGTCAAAGCATGGATAGAACATGATATCTGTCGAGCTACCATTATCCACCAGTACTCGTGAAATCACCACTTCCTTTATTCTCATCTTGATCACCAATGGATCATCATGAGGATATAGTACACCTTCCAGGTCGTTCTTAGAGAAACCAATGACCAATTTGCCTTTATTCACCTTCCTCGGGCGATCATCTTCAGCCAAATTTATTCGCTGAATATACGAGCAAGCTTGAGCCTCATTGAGGTAAGCTTTCCTCTCTGCAGTCATGTCCCCACCTCCTGCATCTCCACCTGTAATAACATTACATTTAAAGGATCCAAAATTGATTGAAAATACCTCACATTTTGGTTGCGTTGGTCTTTTAGGGAGATCAGGGTCATCTTGGTCATCTTCTTCATGACTTCTCTTCATGTCTTCTTTTGCTCGACGAGGAGATTTAGATCTTTGCCTTCTTCGGTCGTTGGTCTTTTCACCATTTCGACGATTAACATACTTGGTCAATTTTCCCTACTTGATGAGTGCTTCAATTTCATTCTGGAGAGCTATGCAGTGCTTGGTAGTGTGACCATGGTCTTTATAGAACTCACAATATTTGGACTTATTCCTCTTGTCAGGATCTGCCTTCATTTTTTTTGGCCAGTTTAGCTCCTCGCTGTTCTTGATTTCTTTCAGAATGTGGTTTATATCTACCTTCAAAGGAGTGTAATTTCCAAATTTCTTCAACTGTTCCAGCGCTTGCTTTGCTTTCGACTATCTGTTGCCACCATTATTCTTATGATCCTTCTTCTCAGTCTTGTCAGCCTCGACCTTGGTTTCCTTAGTATCTACATTCTTCTTCGCAGCCATGTCCTCCTTGGCATTCATGATTTTGGATGATTTTGCCATCAGTTCAGCCATGGTCCTAGGCGGATCCTTGGCTAAAGTGTAGTACAATTTATCCGACAACGGTCCACTCATCAAAGCAGTAATTATTATTTTCTCCTCGTAATCAATTACCTAAAGTTTCTCGTTATTGAAACGAGTAATATAGACCTCAGTGCTTTCACCTGTCTTTTGTCTAACACTCAGCAAGTGTGCTACTCATTTAACTGGTTTCGCTCCAAAACAGAAGTTCCCAATAGAGAGTTCTGCTAGCTGAAAGAAAGTCACAATTTTTCCCCGAGGAAGGTTGTTGTACCATATCTGAGCAGATCCGATAAGAGTTCCTGAAAATGCCCTGCATCTCATCTCATTTGGAACTGTATAGATAACGGCATCATCTTGGTATTGGTCTATATAAAGAATAGGGTCAATTTTTCCATCATATTTAGGCGTCACTATAGGAGCTTTGAATTTTGATGATGTGGGAAAATCCATAATTGCCTGTACAAATGGTGTCCCTTGGACAAAATTTCTTTATAGAGGATTCTTAGCCTTAGCCATTTCCCCTAATTTGTCTTCCAACCTCTGAATAGATCCCTTCCATGAATCGTTTCCATCCTCTGGCCTATTGGTTCGAGCAATTGATCGCTTTGAATTTTCCTCTTGGGATCTTTCATTACGATCAGTTGGTCGTGATTGGGCAGATCCTTCCCTTACTTTGGATGGTCGTTGAGAGTTCCTCGATACATTCCTAGGGGGACTTTTATTCCTCCTAGGACCCAAATGATCAAAAGGCGAGACTCTACTCAGCCTTTCAAGAACACTAGTCCTTTCTGGAGATAAAGTGACATTTTGTTGAGAGTCTGTAGCTCGTACTGAGGAAGTCCGACCAGGCTGATAAGACGGATCATTAGATCTTTATGTATGATATGAGTCGGTGCGTCTGGATCGAGATTCCTCTGGGAATATCGTTCGCCTAGTTCGCGAAGAGGGTAAACGGGTATTTCTCTGAACACTTCATTGTCCTGATTGAGCCGGCACTCCTCTTTGAACAGTTTGTATAAGTTATCGCATGGTTTCTTGCATGGACGTCTGGCCTTGGGCCAAATTATCCATTATACCAGCCAGATCTTGAATATTTGTGGGAGTATATGGATTTGGAGGTATCCCAGCATTTTGATTACTGGATTCTGGATTATTGGCCATTAATGATAATTTTTTTTGGTGAAAAACGCTAATTACAGTGGTTTCCCACAGACGGCGCCAATCTGTTGATGTAAAAAATTAGATTGTCTCTAATTTAGTAATCACAGATAAAATAAAACAAAAGATTTTTAAAGTGGTTCAGCCTTATAAGAACGACCTACGTCCACTATTTTTGTATTGCTGACTGTTTGACTGGAATTCTCAATAAATGGTTTACCAAGAGATCCAGAGTCCCCTTCTAATGAGGAGGTTACAATGTATTTATAGCCTTGAGGATGTACATGTGAAAGGACAATGCGCTGTTATCTAGCAGACATATACATCTGTACGATAATAATGAGCATTTAATGCGCAGTCGTCTTTATAATTCTTCTGATTTGGATACTCTGTACGTTGAGTTACTCGGACCGTCTGAGTTGCTCGGTACGCTTAAGTTGCTCGGACCCTTAAGTTCCTCGGGGCGTTTAAGCTGCTTGGTATGATTGAGTTTCTAGGGGCTCTTGAGTTGCTCGGTGACAATATGTTATTCGTTGAAAGTATTTGTAATTGCCACGTAGGTTGACACGTGTCTTCAAGTGAATGGTCCACGTCAGCAGACTAAATTTGGTATCAATAATCCCGTTTGGAGTTTATGAGTAAACCCTCTTTTTTCTTGTTTTTGGGTTTTTTATCAAGACAATATGTTATGTTCAATACTACTAACAAAAGGTGAGATTTATTAATATGTATGGACTAATAAAGATGAAATTCTAAGTAAGGATTAGATAACTAATGCGAAAATAAGGATATTCAAAGAGAGAGAAGAATGTTTGGACCTTCTTTAGAAAGGTTGATGTTAATTGTTGAAAAGTCTTCCCTTGCAATTGCAAGTGGATGGAGGTGGTAGGAGGAGAGGGAAAGGATTTTTTAAACAATTTTTAACACACAAAAACTGTCTTTAGCAAAAAAAAACAATTTGACCAAAAAATAAGAAACATAAAAACCAGTTTTTATCGAAATAAAAAAAGGTTTTAACATGTCAACATCAATTTTTATACCGACTCATGAGTTTTATGTGTTGATCGTGACACTAGTTATTGTTGCTGGCACGAATCCACATTCATAAAATAATAACCAGTCACAACACGTCATGTCAGTTTGTCGCAACCAACACATATGACACAACATGATAAAAACAACATAAAAACATTCCTAATGCAAGAGGGAAGGTCCCTTTCTATTCTAAGTAAGGTATTGTCCCTAGAAACAAGGGTTTATCAACTTATGAAAAAGAATTATGGGCTATAGTAGTGACACTGCAAAAGTGGAGGCCCTATTTGTTTGGTCATCCATTTATTATTTAAACTGATCATAAAAGTTTGAAGTTTTTGTTGGCTAAAGGGTTTCATCCATGTTGCACCAGAAGTCGCTCACAAAACTTCAAGGATTTGATTATACTATTACTTACAAGAAGGTAATAGAAAATAAGGTATTTGATGCCCTTTTAAGAGTTCATTAAGAAAATGGAGAATGTAAGGGTATTTCAACAGCCCAAACTGCATGGTTACAAGATGTTTACCAGAGTTTAGGGGGATATGAGTTAGCTCAGTAGTTACTAGCCAAGTTGATCAATAAAACAAAAGAAGGGGAATGGTATTTTTATAGGACATTGAGATACAAGGGTAAGTTGTATATAGGTGACCAAGCCTCATTAAGACAGAAAATTATAGAGGAAATGCATTCTAAAAGAATTGGGTGCACTCAAGAATAAAAGATACAATCAAAAGAATAGAATACCTTTTTTCTATTGTCCTAGTTTGAAGAAGTAACTTACAAAAATAGTGTTGGAATGTGATGTGTGCCAAAGGAATAAGAATGAGCACATACAACCCTAACCAATCCCAAATCTACCTTGGACTAACATTTTCATGGATTATACTAAACAACTCCCTAAATCTCAGACCTTTGAATCCATCTTAGTAATAGTTTATAGGTTCACCAAATTTCCCTATATCATCCCAGTGTTCCACCCATTTTCAGCTAAAAATATTGCATAATTGTTTTGACATGTATTACCAACAACTATTGTATCAGATAAGGACCGTATTTTGCTCAGCCTATTTTTGACCTAACTCTTCAAACTTTCAGGTATCCAAATTCACCATTCCTCTACTTACCATCCACAAACTGATGTGCAAACAGAGAGGCTTAACCAATGCTTCAATAATTACCTTAGATGTATGAAAAGAGAAAAACTTAATCTATGGGACAAATATTTATCTCTGGCTCAATGGTGGTACAATACCAAATACCATTCATCATTACAAACTACCCCATTCTAAGACCTCTTTGGTTATGACCCACTCTAGTTAATTATGCCCCATAACCAACCTAATTGTAGACTAGAGGCCAGGAAATTATTGAAGAAAGAACCAAAACTAGTGAGTTGATGAAGGAGGAGTTAAACCAAGCTAGTAACAAAATGAAGCGATATGCAAGAGTATGTCGGAAAGGCAATTTGAGGTAGGGGAATGGGTATTTCTGAGACTTCAACCATAGAGACAGAGTTTTGTAGCCTCGAGGAGAGACGTGAAGCTGACATAAAGATATTATGCGCCCTTTAAAGCCACTCTAAGAGTGGGAAAAGTAGCTTATCGATAAGAACTCCCCCCACCAGTCAATTCATCCCATATTTCATATGTCCTTACTGAAGACAAAGTTGGGTAATTAAGTCACCTTTGTCTTTAAACGATTTGGGGTATAAGTTTAATTATCAATTATTAGTCACATTTAATGGTGTTGAGAGTTTTTCAAGATGCACTTGAGGGATAAGTCTAAATTTTTAATAAGGAAATGTTTATATATAATTTCATCATTATTTCAAGGGTAAGAGTAAAAAATATAAAAACTTATTTTAGTGGTTCTTTTATATACACCTTGCTTTTCTGATTAGAGCCCCCGACTATATTTACCACCCATTATTGGGTTGAGAACTATTTAAACCCTCCCCCCCCCCCCCCCCCACCCCCACCCCCAACTCGAAAAAAAGAGTAAAATGGGCATCGTTCAGACTAACCACCACTCTTTTGGGAAATACCTAACAAAGCTCTAACAAAACCCCCATTTTCCATTCTCTCTCTCATCAACGGTCAAGAAGCCATGGACGACCATTGAAGCACAATGAAGCATCGACTAAGATTTCGCTAATGAACAAATCTTGGATGGAAGGATACCCCAACTATATCTGAAGGCAAGATTATAAGTTTCAATTAAAACTCTTTTTCATGCTTATCGTTTGATCAAATTTATCTTCTTTCATTATAGGTTCTTCAACTGTTATCTATTAGCATTATTTCTTGGGAATGGAATTAAGGTTGATTAATGAGGTTGAGTTTGATGTCAACTTTAACAAAAGTGTGAAAACCCATATTGTAATATGTGAAGAAGGAAAATGATATGGCTACAGGGGCGTTTATGAGAACATATTTTTTTACTGCCTTGATTTATCTGTTAAAAGAATTGTGTTATTTATGGGTCTATTACAATTTGTGCATTGAGAAACTAGCATTATTTGATGGATTATGTTTCTTACGGATTGTGAATAGTTACAGGGTCCTATATTCGTTGCATCTTTAGTTGGAACTAACCTATGGATACTAAAAGGGGTATTTCTTTCTAAATTTCTGCATTTAAATATCTATCATTCTCATATGGGGGTGTAATCACTTTAATAGGCGTTTTTGGGTATAATGTGAAGATATTATCAAAAGTATGGAGATTACAAGAGAATATACAATAGAGCCCACAACTCCCTCCCAAACAAAACAACGCTAAAAACCATTGGACAAATGGCTCAAAAGCAAATAGGGTTTAAAAAAACTTGCATCCTTTTTCATGTGCATACGATCTAACATGAGAGCTAACAGCCTTTTATAAGGATCTCTTTTTGAGATAAAGATCCATATAATGCTGAGTCTGTTAGCGTAAAATTTAATATATGGGATTATATATGAAATAAATATGAATAATACGCTATCAAATAAAGTTAGGTCAGTTAAAGTGATTAATTTAAGTTTTGGGGCCTTAATAATGTATTATTAAAGTGTGGGTTTTAAAGTGTAGAGACAAGCATAATTTCTATTTTTATGATAGGTTAAAATAGAAATATACGAAATATGAAAAGCCATGAGTGTCTTATAAATATGGGTTATGGTCCCCAGATCACACAACTCTCTTCTTCGGATTCCCATTGTCAGATAGATATTCAGGCATAAAATAAACGTGTTGATCTGGAAGATCATAAGCCCTCGGACTCAGATAGTTTACTTTTCTTGTTATGGATTCAAGTACGCTTTTGCAAATTCAATATTTTTATTTCTTGATAATTCAAAATGAATGTTCTTGTTTGTGTGATGGTTTTCAAAAAATAGAAATTAATCCAACATGTGGTATTAGAGCTATTTCATGTTGAATTGTTAAGAATATATTCATAAGGTATTTATATTAATTTTAGGCTGAAAATATTTTTTTTGGAAAGTTCAATATTTCTGAAAATTTTTGGTACAGAAATATTCTTCGTTTCATTACGATTCCAACGATATAAAATTCATGAAATTTGAACTAACGGTTGATTATATGGTAGTGGAAGGTTAAAGGTTCAACTATTGGTGTCTCATATTTAAGCCTCTTAAATGACGAAAATTATGAAGGAGCCCAAGAGGTTTTGGACCCATGACCTTTCAAGTCTGGAGCTAAATGGGTTTTGAACCCATGACCTTTCAAGTGTCCATGACCTTTCTAGTTTCCATGACCTTTCAAGTCTGCACCCAAGTGGTTTTGAACCCATGACCTTTCAAGTTGAATATTACTTTCATGCTTGTAAAGCTATACAAATTTAAATTCAAATGTTGGTGTGTGTGTGTGTGTGTGTGTGTGTGTGTGTGTGTGTGTGTGTGTGTGTGTGTGTGTGTGTGTGTGTGTATATTTCGAGATAAATTAATATAAACAATACGAATTGGCCCAAATGAAGAATTATTATTCGATATGTTCTTATTATCAGTGTTGATTACTACACCAAGATATCACTTACAAGTTAATATTTTGTCCAAAGATAAAATATTAATAGAGTGTCTGATATCTTAAAATGGGGTTTGCCTTCAATTGAATTTATTTTTGTTTTAAGACTTATATGAGCTAGTTTTATTTGGTTGTTGTTCTCTAGATTCGGCTATCAATTCTTCTTTTAACATTACTACCAGTATTAATTCTATTCATATGCTTAATGGAACAAACTTTAAGTTACGGTAAGAGAACCTCTATATAGTTCTCAGTGTCATGGATCTGGACCTTATGTTAAGGGTTCCTTCTTCTGCACCTCTTACGGATAAAAGTTCCTTTGATAACTATAAAAAGACATTTAAATGTGGGAGAAGTCAAATCGCATGTATTTGATGATCATAAATAAGGTCATTTCAGAAGCATTCAGGGGCACAATATCAGAAACGATAAAGACAGCCAAAGAGTTCCTAGAAGAAATTAAGAACAAATTTGCCAAGAATGAAAAGACAGAAAGTAGTACACTTTTGGCAAGTCTCATCTCAATGAAATATAAAGGTAATGGGAGCAATAATGAGTAAATTATGTAAATGTCTCATCTCGCTTCAAAGTTAACAACACTTAATCTTGATCTCTATGAGGATTTGCTTGTGCATTTGGTTTTGATATCTCTTCCCACACAATTCAGTCAATTTAAGATAAGCTACAATTTCCAAAAAGAGACTTGGTCTCTTAATGAGGTCATCTCACATTGTGTGGAAGAAGAGGAAAGACTGAAGCAAAAAAATACAAAAAGTTATCATTTGGTTAGGTCTTCCAAGGATAAATGGAAGAAAAGAAAGAAGGATAAAGAAGCTGTAGTGGTTCCATATCCAAATAAACAACATAAAACAAATGTTGATGGTTGTTTCTTCTGTGGAGCTACGGGACATAGAAAGAAGCAATGTACCAACTATCATGCTTGGCATGTAAAGAAAGGTACACTTATTAATCTAGTTTGTTCTGAGGTTAATTTGACTTCGGTACCTAAACACACTTGGTGGATAGATTCTAGTGCAACAATTCATATCAGTGTGTCTATGCCGGGTTATTGAGTTGTCGAAAGCCAAATGATGGTGAAAGATACATTTTTTTGGGCGATGGAGAGAAGGTTGAAGTTGAATAAATTGGGATATTTAGGTTATTAGTAAAGTCTGGTACTTATTTGGATTTGAATGAGGCATTTATTGTATAGTCATTTAAACAAAATTTGGTTTCCATTTCTCTATTAGACAAATTCAATTATACTTGTTCTTTTGGAAAAATTAATTTAGTCTTATTAATAATTCAAATTTAGTTGGTATTGGTTTTTATCTTATGTGGATAACCTTTATAAACTTGATACGGTTGCTTCACATCATGAAACCTTGCAATTAGGTACTCGAGGTGTCAAAAGGAAAAAAACCAATGATAATTCCGCACCATTATGGCATAAGAGATTATGTCACATCTCCCAAAGGAGAATTGAAAACCTTGTGTCAGATGGGTTCTCGATTCCCTTGATTTTTCAGATTTTAAAATTTGCACAAATTGCATAAAGGGAAAACAGACAAATATAAGGAGATTTGGTGCTAATAGGGCTACAGACGTCTTAGAATTTATACATACAGATAATTGTGGGTCATTCCCTACAGTTTCATGGAATGGTCAACAATATTTTATTACATTCATAGATGATTTTTGACGTTATGGCTACCTTTATCTATTCTATGAAAAGTCCCAATCTCTGGGCGTGTTCAAGTCATTCAAGGTTGAACTTGAAAATCAACTCAGCAAAAGTATTAAAAGCATTAGATCCGATCATGGTGGTGAATACTATAGTAGGTATGACGGTTCAGGTGAACAACACCGATGACTATTTGCTAAATTCCTAGAGGAGTGTGGTATCGTCCTATAGTAAACCATGCAAGGTTATCCAACCATGAATGGTGTTGCTGAAAGGCAAAACGAAACGCTTAATGACATGGTAAGGAGTATGATCAGTTACTCTAACTTACCAGATCTACTCTGGGGTAAAGCATTAAAGACTGCAGTGTATATCCTTAACAGAGTACCAACTAAAGCAACTGTTAAAACCCCTTTTGAACTTTGGACAGGTAAGAAACCTAGTTTGAAGCACCTTTATCTTTGGGGATGTCCAGCTGAAGCGAGGCCTTATAGGCCACATGAAAAAAAATTGGATTCCAGAACAGTTATTTGTTATTTCATTTTATACTCTGAAAGATCTAGGGGTTACAAATTCTATGATCCTACTATTAAAATAATTTTTGAGACGGTAAATGCCCAGTTCATTGAGGACGTTGAGTTTGTCGGGGGAGGGGGGGATATGCTTAGGGATTTTGGTTCTGAAGAGGAATATGTTGACGTTCCCACAACTGCTATTAACATTGATCAGGCTCCTATTCCTTACATTGTTCAAGAAGAAGATCCTAATCAAAACAATATCCAAGAACCTCCCGTTCTAAAAGAACAAACTCTACCATCTCCATAATCTATGCCATTAAGGAGATCCACTAGAGAAAGGATAAGTGTTGTTCCTGATGATTACATTGTATTTCTCCAAGAACATGAGTTTGACATTGGTGCGGTGGAAGATGATTCAATCACCTTCCATTAAGCCATAGAAAGTTCTAAATCTCAAGAGTGTATTGATGCCATGAATGAGGTGATAAAGTCCATGAATGACTATTACATTTGGGATCTTGTCCCATTAACTGAAGGTGCAAAACCCATTGGTTGCAAATGGATATTTAAAATCAAGAGGGATTAGAAAGGTGATGTGGAGAGATACAAGGCCTATCTTATCGCTAACGGATTTACACAAAAAACGGCATCGATTATAAAGTGACTTTCTCTCCGGTTTAATTGAAACACACTTTTAGGATAATAATGGTACTTGTGGCACACTTTGACCTTGAGCTTCATCAGATGGATATTAAGACTGCGTTTATCAATGGTGACATTTATGAAACAATCTATATGGTGCACCTAGAAAACTTTGTGCCGGGAGATGAAAATAAGATGGTTTGCAAGTTAAAGAAATCCATCAATGGGCTTAAACAAGTTTCATCAATGGTATTACAAGTTTCATCAAGTTGTCATCTCGTTTTGTTTTAAGATGAATCTAGTTGATGATTGTATATACCACACTTTCAGTGGGAGTAAGCATATTTACATGGTTTTATATATTGATGATATCTTACTTGCCACCAATGATATAGGTATGTTGCATGAAACCAAGAGATCTCTTTCAAAGAAATTTGAGATAAAAGATCTTGGTAAAGCTTCTTTTGTGTTAGGTGATGATGCTTAGATTTAGCACCACCAGACAAGTGATGATGAGCTCAAACAGTAGTAACCATGGCAGCCATAGAGATGTATATGTGTAAGTGTGTAGAAGGAGATGAGTATAAGAGGAACAAGACAATGATGTATAGTGGTTCAGCCAATTTGGCCGACATCCACTGTGAGTGTGTAATCCATTAAGTATGGGCACTAATGGCCTTGGATACAATGCACATAAGCTCACTTTCTCTCTCTATTGTGTGTACAAGCAGAGTTTTAGCTAGGGTTGCAATTATCTATTGATCCATCCTCCTGTAGGGTTGTAGGTGACAAGTATATATAGGTCTTGGGGGGTGTAGTGTACCCCCCAAGTATGCATGGTGCATGTGAATGATGATCTAGCCAATCCCCTGTTGACACCTGTAGATGCCAAATGATGACATAATATTCCCTCACGTGAGGGTGTGATTTTTTTATAATGGTCTCCCACGTACCATGTGAGCCTCATGTGCACTGTTCCACGTATCTCCCAAACCACGCACTGTGATGATGTCACCCTCGGCCTTTGATATGAGGCCGAGGGAAAAGTTCCTTCCGATAATGAGTCTGGCCTAATTTGGGCCTCGTACTGTCATACCCTCGGGGGTCGTCCGAAACCTAATGAAGGGTCAGCCCCCTGAGGGGTCGTCCGGAGCCTGATGAAGGGTCGGCCCCCTGAGGGGTCGTCTGGCACCTGAAGAAGGGTCGGCTCCTTGAGGGGTCATTCGGACCCTGATGAAGGGTCGGCCCCTGAGGGGTCATCTGGAGCCTGATGAAGGGTCGTCCCCCTAGGGGTCGTTTGGGCCTGATGAGGCGCAGGGTGCCCTCGGCATGGCCGAGGGTATATACGGGTATATCAATAACCCCCTAGCCCTTAGCCATAGATGATGCTGAGATGGCTGAGGGATAATGTTGCTTTTGAGACTAAGTGTATGGTCTGTTTGATGAGTGACAACTGTCAAGCTGATGTGACACCTGATAATTTTTTATCCAATGTCATTCCAGTTTTCAAGGCGTGGCGGCTGCATGCTGCTTGGGGTTTTATGCCCTAATGATGTCCTCCTCATGGGTTGTGCTTTGCCTTGGGTAATGGGCCCACTCATCACTAAGGTATATAAGAAATTTTTGAAACATTTCCTTCTCTTCTTCTTCTTCGCGCCCAAGCTCCCTCTCTCTCTAGATTTCCAACAGATAAACTGCTATTTCTGCAAATTTCAACACTTTGAGTTTGGCAGTCTCGCTCTTCCCTCTCAGGTAATCCCTCTACCCTAGTGTCCCCTTTTCCTTAATTTCTTGCTTACTTTCTTGTTTTAGGCTTATAGGGTAGGATTTTCCTTAGGGTGTTTCATAACTTTTCGGGCGACTTCTCCGGCGACTGGTTCATGAGTGTTCTTGATTAAAACACTTGGTTTCTTTTGTTTCAATCCAAAAGTCCACTTTGGTCAATTGCAAACTTGTTTGTAGTTAGCTTAGAAATTCATCCAAATGTAGGGTCTCCCCCTTAATGCTTAGGAGGCTTTACAGTTTAGCCGAGGAGTTTCCATCCTTGAGAGAGAAGCTCTTCGTAGAGATTAGGCGAATAGAGGAAGAGGAGGAGAGGAGACGAGGGGCCGACCCTAATTGGGTACGACCCATTTTTCCCATTCCCCTTGCCACAATAAGGCCCTCTGAGTCTTGTGGGTCATCTTGTCGTCCAGCCGAGAGTTATTCGAGTGAGATGGATGAGAGAGCATCGTCTCCAATTGGCGCTGGACCTTCTGGGAGAGGTGAGGTGTCTGACCTAAGCCCAGGCCGATAGGCCGAGAGTATGGTTACTTCCGAGGCTGTCCCTGTGACAACTCTATCTCCACATGCCTTCCAGGTGGCTTTTCCCCAAGGGCCTCTGACAGGTGATGAGGCCGAGGGTGAGGGGACTGAGGATGATGAGGACTCAGATGACCCAGTTGACACATCTCACGCCTCGTCTTATATTTCCTCAGTCAGGGATCGTGACCTTCTTCTATGGAGGCATGCATATGGTGTTCCTCCCACCATATCTATGAGGGTTCCCTTTGAGGACGAGAGGGTATTTGAGGGTGAAGAGGGAGAGATAGCGGTGTATGAATAAATGTTTAAGGTAGGTGTCAGACTCCCTTTACATCCTGCTGTCGTAGATATTTTATCAGCCCTCGGTGTTGCCCCCTCTCAACTTCCTCCCAACTCTTGGACGATGATCCTTGGTTATGTCTCCTTATGGAAAAACGCTTTCACTGATGAGCCCTCGGCCGACGTATTCTTGGCCTGTTTTAATATCTCCTCCTCGTCCAAAAAGCCTGGGTATTATCACCTGGGAGCGAGGAGGTCTGACAAAAAACTTCTCCACGTGGCACAAACCTCCAACCACGATTGGAAGAAGATATTATTCTTTGTCTACGGAGAGTGGGAGTTCTCTACCGAGGCACAACCTGTAGCTGATGGTCCGAGGGTCCCCAGAAGATGGTCTAACCCTTCAATGAAGGCCAGGTCAGACCCCGGACTTAGTCTAGAAGAGAAAGACGTAGTTGAATATCTGAGATGACGAGGGAGAGGGAGTGAACTTCCAAAGTTTGAAGATCTGATGACCCCTCGGTTACTCAAGGAAGCTGGTCTGAGGGTCGGTCCCCTGACAGAACTATGTGAGTTATATTATTTTTTCCATTCTTTACTTTTTTCAAGTGTTTCATCATTGCCTCTGCATTTTTCTGACGTGTCGTCTTCCTTTCAGGTCGTCCCTCTGGCATATCGGATCAACTTTGGGAAATGACTGCTCCCATCTTACTATCAGGTCTAGGAAAAAAGAAAGGCAAGGATCCTCAGCAAGCTCCGAGGAAGACGAAGGCCGTGGGGCCGACGGTTGTTGAGCCGACTGCTGATAGCCACAAAAGGAAAGAGCCTGAAACTCCTGTTGACCCTCGGCCGAACTCAAGGATGAGGTCAAGGATAGAGTCGTCTGAGGGGGATGGTTCATCTTCCAGCATGGGTGCCTTCTGGTCCCAGAACTTGGCGCTTTTAAAGGCCGAGACGTCCTCCCTGATTTCCAATCTGAGGGCGGCCAAAGCTCTATGTTCTCTGCCCCCTCGGCCGCCGACTATGATTTCTTATCTAAAATGCCCCCGGCCAAGGTGTATGACTATGGTCTGCACACACTGGCTCAAGTATTTATTTTTACTTCATCTCCTTAGTTGAATTTTTCACTAACTGTTTCCTCAGCCTCTTAACAAGTGTCTTTTTCTATGCAGTCTGTCTGTGCCTTTACCTCGGCCACTAAGTGGATGGCTGAGAATCAACAGAATTTTCATGAAGCTGAGAGGGCCATTCATCATGAGGCAGACCTGCAGTCAAAGCTCGAGACTGCAAGGGTTGAACTGGAGAGTGCCATGACTGAGCATGCCAGGGTCTTGGATGAGCTAACGAGACAGCATGATGCCGACCAGCAGGCCAAGGACCTGCTTATAAAGGAGAAGGATGAAGCCTTGATCAACTTGGAGGTTCAGCACAAGGCCTATCTTGAGGCGGCTGTCAAGAAAGTCGAGGCTGATGCTGTGGAGGCCTACAAACTCTCGAACGAGTTTCAAGGATTCGGCCTTGAATACTTGGATAGGGGAATTAGCACAGCCTGTCGGTGGGTCGTCTTAAAGTTCGCTGATGCAGTGTCATCCGTCCGCTCCGCTCTAGAGGCAGTTCAACTGGACAATCCACTTATTTCTTAATCCCTAACCCAAGTGGAATCTCAGCATGTCGAAGGCACGGGCACGTCTGAGGCTCGACCAATCATGGTCATAGAAGAATCTCCCATTGATGTTGAGGCCTTGCCCTCTGATATTGCTCAATAGGGTGGCTGTCTGTATCCTATACCCTCTTCGTGTAATCCATTTTTATACTTTACTTTTGTAGAACAAACATCATTCTGTAATATAATGCCTCTTTCTGTCTTCCATACTTCTCTCTTATATAATTTGCACTGTGATGTTTTTGGATTGACAATATCACTAACCCCTCCCTCGTCTTTCTTGAGGACCATGGTGGGGTCGTCCCCTCCATGCGACCTCATTATAGCCGAGGGTTATAATCACCAAATTAATGGTTTTAAACAAAGTTTTCCCTCGTCTTTCTTGAGGACCATGGTGGGGTCGTCCCCTCCATGCGACCTCATTATAGCCGAGGGATATAATTACCAATTTAATGGTTTTAAACAAAGTTTTCCCTCGTCTTTCTTGAGGACCATGGTGGGGTCGTCCCCTCCATGCGACCTCATTATAGCCGAGGGTTATAATCACCAAATTAATGGTTTTAAATAAATTTTTCCCTCGTCTTTCTTGAGGACCATGGTGGGGTCGTCCCCTCCATGCGACCTCATTATAGCCAAGTGTTGTTCTCCAAAGATGTTTCCACGCGTACTATAACTGATAAACACAAGATGAGAAGAAACACTGATATTTCTCATTAATTTATCAAGTGTTCTATCGGAGCAACACCTCTTACAACTGTCATTCGATAGGACTTTACAAAACTACTGATAGTATTTCTTCAAATGATCTGCATTCCAAGGGTTGGAAAAGGGTTCCCCTTCTATAGGTCCCAGGGACGACTTCATCGATGACCCTATATGGGCCATACCAATTAGGATGGATCTTGTTGGGCTTCTGCCATGTCTTTTTGAGGACCAAGTCCCCTACCGCAATTGGTCTCTGTTTCACCCTTTGATTGTAAAACCTTGCGGTCCTCTGCTGGTAGGCGGCCTGCCTTATCTTGGCATCTTCCCTCCTTTCCTCAATCAGGTCTAGGTCGAGTCTCCTCTCTTCTGTATTTCTCTGGGGGGTCATACATTTGGACCCTATGAGTAGGAAACCCAATCTCGGTGGGGATGACGGCTTTTGAGCCATAATCTAGCATGAATGGGGTCTCTCCGGTAGAGGTTCTCACTGTCGTCCTGTATGCCCACAGCACGGCATATAACTCTTCGACCCATCTTCCTTTTTCTTCCTCAAGCCTCTTCTTGATTCCATCTAGGATTGTCCTGTTTGTAACTTCTGTTTGCCCATTGGCCTGAGGTCGGCCCGGGGTAGAGAAGAATTATTTGATACTCACCCTTTCACAATACTTCTGTAGAGAGGTATTCTTGAACTGAGTCCCGTTATCCGAGATGAGGGTGTTGGGGAGACCATATCTGCATATAATATTTTTCCAAATGAACTGGAAGGTCTTCTTCTTTGTAATCGTGACCATCGGTTCGGCCTCTACCCATTTTGAGAAATAGTCAATCGCTACGATGAGTAACCGATAGTTATTGACTGCTCTTGGTAAGGGTCCTACAAGGTCGATCCCCCACACTGCAAATGGACATGGGGATGTAATGGAGGTAAGAGACTGATGGGGTTGGTGAGGGATGGTGGAGAATCTCTGCCATTTATCGCACTTTTTTACATATGCCGCGACGTCTTTCCCCAAGGTCGACCACCAGTACCCTTGGGTGATCACCCTCTTCGCTAAGGATCTGCCCCCAATGTGGCTTGAGCAAGATCCTTCTTGCAAAATGGATGGGACCTTAAATGGGTGCACACACCTAAGTAAGGGGAGTAAAAATCCCTTTTTGTACAAGGTGTCCCCAATGACAGTGAACTTTGCAGCCCTGTATCTCAACTTCTTCCTTTCTTGCCTTGCTTCTGGCATCTCCCCCTCTTTAATGTATCTGATCAGAGGGTCCATCCACGAAGTTTCCTGAGAAATATTTAGGCAATTTCTAAGTGTTCCCTCAGCGTCTTCAATAGTTGGCCGAAGGAAAATTTCCACTGGGATCGTCCTCCTGATGTTTGTCCTAGTTACCGAGGCTAACCTAGTAAGGGCATCAGCACGGCCATTATCGAGCCTAGGTATCCTCTTTAATTTCACTTCTCTGAAGCCCTTCAGTAACGACCTCACCTTCTCAAGGTACCTAGCCATCCTCTCATCCTTGGCCTCGTAGGCTCCTAGTATCTGATTCACTACTAGCCTCGAATCACTAC
Organism: Sambucus nigra; assembly: GCA_949130495.1. Lineage (NCBI taxonomy): Eukaryota > Viridiplantae > Streptophyta > Magnoliopsida > Dipsacales > Adoxaceae > Sambucus > Sambucus nigra. The sequence goes on from OX422211.1 coordinate 678,967,172, forward strand.
GAACCAAAATCTGGTCGACACTAAGAGATCTGGCCAAGGAGAGGCCTTCTACCAAGGCCTCGTATTCGGCCTCATTATTGGAGGCCTTAAAGTTGAACCTCAGGGCATACTCAATGTCTGTGACGTCGGGTGCTGATAATATTAATAAAGCTCCACTCCCACTTTCGCAAGAGGACCCGTCGACGAAGAGACTCCACACGGTATGTTCTTCTGAGAAACTTCCCTCGGTGAGTGACCCCTGTCTAAAGAGATATCTTCCCTCTTCGTTTTCAGCCACTTTCCTTCTAGCGGTGCTTGTCTCAGCCTTATCTGCAGGTGTGTCGGTGAGCTCACCTTGTCGGGTATCTATCTTCCCGAGGCTCTCATCCTCGGTTTCATCATCTTCCCAAATAAACTCGTCCACGAAGTCTGCCAATGCTTGCCCCTTAATGGCCATCCTAGGCTGATACACTATGTCAAACTCCCCCAGCTCTATAGCCCAGGCCATTGACCTCCCTGATTTTTTAGGCTTGTGCAAAACCTGCCTAAGGGGAGAGTCAGTGAGGATGACCATTGTATGGGACTGAAAGTATGGCTTCATCTTTTTCGATGCATGGATCAAGGCATAGGCCAACTTCTCCATCCTTGGATATTTTTGCTCTGCCCCCTGGAGTGCCTTGCTCTTAAAATACACAGGCTTCTGTACTCTGTCTTAGTCTCTCACAATGGCTGCACTGATGGCTGACTCTGAGACGGCGAGGTACACATAAAGTCGTTCACCCTGCACGGGCCGTGACAACAGCAAGGGAGACCCCAGGTATGATTTTAACTCCTTGAAAGCCTCATCACACTCTTCACTCCATTTGAAGGCTTTCCTGAGAATTTCGAAGAATGGTAGACACCTGTCTGTGGCCCTAGACACGAACCTGTTCAAGGCAGCAACTCTCCCCGTGAGTCTCTGGACGTCTTTAATGGACTTGGCGGTCTTCATCTCAACAAGGGCCTTTATCTTTTCAGGATTGGCCTCGATGCCTCTTTGGTTGACAATTAACCCCAAGAACTTCCCTGCTCCGACCCCGAAGACACACTTGGCCGGGTTGAGCTTTATCTGGTATTTATCCATCGTATTAAAGGTCCTCTCTAGGTCTTCCACATGATCCTCTACCTTCAAACTCTTAGTCAGCATGTCATCTACATAGACCTCCATAGACTTCCTAATTTGGTCTTCGAACATTTTATTTATGAGGCGCTGGTACGTTGCTCCCGCATTTTTTAGGCCAAAGTGGATGACCCTATAACAGTATGTCCCCTTGTTAGTAATGAAGGCTATCTTCTCCGAGTCCTCAAGGTTCATGAAGATCTGGTTGTACCCTGAATAGGCATCCAAAAAGCTCATGAGCTCATGGCCTACGGTAGCGTCTACCATCTGGTCAATGCGGGGGAGAGGGAAGCTATCTTTAGGACAATGCTTGTTGAGGTCGGTGAAGTCCACACACATTCTCCACTTCCCATTGGCCTTTGGGACAATGACTGCATTGGATAGACATTCAGGGTAGATGACCTCTCTGATAAACTCAGTATCTTCCAGCATCTTCACCTCATCCCTAATGACCTCATACTTTTCTCTATAGTAAATTCTCCTCTTCTGCTTTATCGACTTTTCTCCCTCTCCCACATTGAGCTTGTGTCACATAATTCCAGGGTCGATCCTCGACATATCTACATGACTCCACGCAAAGACGCTTCGTCTTTTCCTCAACAGTTTAATGAGGTCTTCCTTGATATTGGGCTTCAGAGACTTGTCGACTTGGATGGTTTTTTCTGGGTCATCCTCATCGAGGATGATGGATTCTACCTCTTCCGCGGCCTCTCCTTTCTTTAGCTTCATTTCATCCCTGGGGTATAGGGTATCAATATTATAAGTGGTTGTAGCCCTCTTGTGTGCCTCTCTTTCTTCAGCGGAGTTGTAGTAATATTCTCGCGCTGTCGTCTGGTCTCGGTGAAATTCCCCCACCCCGTAAGGGGTAGGAAACTTAATCATCTGATGGACAGTAGACGTCACAGCTTCAAATCCCTTGAGGGACACACGCCCCAGTATGATGTTGTAGGTTGAAAACACATGTTCATCCATCACAAAGAAACTGACCTTCTTGGTAAGCCATCTCGTCCACTCGTCCCCCATCCTGACATCGACCTCATACATTCCAAGGGGATGAACCTTTTCCCCACTGAACCCAATCAATGGATTATGGTATGGGACGAGTCTAGCACGGCTGAGACCTAAGGCTTTGAAGCACGGCCAAAACATTATATCTGCAGAACTGCCCCCGTCGACCAATATCCTTGGCACCTCACACCCGTGCACCCTAGTTGTGATGACGAGTGGGGCGTCGTGTGGGGCTAGGAGGCCTTTAAAGTCCATCCTAGAGAACTCCACTATCAGAGTGTCCATATCGACCTTCTTCCTCTTTTCTGACTTGACCTCCAGTGAGGTCGAGTGTATCGTCTTCATCACTGCCTTAGCCTCAGCCACATGGGCCTTCCTTTCAGCGACCTCAGACCCTCCTCCTGCTAGACCCTCGTAGATCATTCCCACTCCGAGCGAGATTATATTAAGACTCTTGACAGGGCCTTGGTCGTCTCTCGGCGGGAGGTCAGGGTCGTCCTCATCGTCAGAAGGGTCGTCCCCTCTTTTTTGAGGACCTTCTCTACATGCATCGCCCCGCTTCTTTCTGGGGTCGTCCCCTCGGCCCCTCTTGAAGGCACATTTGTCGATGTACTTTCTGAGCTTCCCCTCTTTCAGCATCTTCTCAATCTCATCCTTCAGAGTACATAATTTTTCTGTTATGTGGCCGTGGTCTTGGTGAAATTCGCACCACAGGTTCTTGTTCCTCTTGTTGGGGGCCGCCCTCAACTTCTCAGGCCACTTCAGGGATCGGCCACTCTTTATTTCATTGAGAATATATTCACAGCTGACCGTTAGTGGGGTGTAACCAGCGAACTTGCCATCCGTAGACCTCTTCTTCCCCTCTTTGTTCTTCTTAGGGTATTTACCCCCACTAGCGCCTCCTTTTTTGTCTTCATAGTTTGCGGCCATCGCCTCTTCGGCGTTCTTCACCTTTCCTGCTGTTGATAGTAATTCATCCATCGTCCTCGGGGGGTCTTCAGTAAGCTTCCATAACATCTTTCCCTTTTGGAGTCCTCCAATCAGGGCTGTCATAGCTATGCTCTCCTCATAGTCTTCCACCTCCAGCTTCTCTTTATTGAATCTGGCTATGTAGTCCCTCAGACTCTCATTCTTCCCCTTCTTAACATAAAGCAAGTGGGTGGTCTTCTTCTGTGGCCTCATCCCAAAGCAAAAGTTGTGGATGAATCAGTCTGGCAACTGCTTAAAGTTTTCAATGGAATTTTTTAGAAGAGACGAATAACAGACATGTGCATCCCCAGCCAGGGCACCAGAGAAGGCACGACACCTCATCTCATCTGAGATAGAGTATATGTCTGCTGCTGATTGATACATCTCAACATGGTGGACAGGGTTGGTGCTCCCTTCATATCTTGGGGTGAGCATAGGTGGCTTGAACTTTAATGGCATAGGGAAGTTGACTATCTTCGCCACAAAGGGTAAGCCTATGGTGTATCCCCTCTGAAGAGGGTCCCGAATTTTTAGTATATCGCCAATCTTATCCTCCAATCGACTGATCGAGTCATTCCAGGGCCTCGTAGGGTCGGCCTGGCCAATGTTATCCCCTGTCGCCTTTTTGAGATGTCCGGAGGGTCCTGCCACGACTGGCCTGTGTCGGCTGTTTACTTCCCCCTGGCCGTCGTCCCGTCCTAGGGGCCGGCCCCCGTGGGGTCGGTCATCTGCTGCCTCCCTTCTGGACCTCGCGGCACTCCTTGACCTGGACAATTTTTCTCGCAGGTCATTCACTGGGCCCAGCCTCTCCAAGGCTGACCCCCTGCTTAGGCGATCGAAAGTAGAGCATCTCGGGCGATTGCCAGGGTTTTTCCCTACTCACTTCCCTCTGCTCTCCTGGAGAGGTCTTACAGTATTATTGGAGACCTCATATGGTTCCCAGCATTCTATGGGGGCCTCCTCTCCCTCCGATCGTCATACCTGTCCTCAGAGCAAGGTTTTCCTTGCCTCCCCAGGCGTAGACACCGGGGGTCAGCAACGTCCTTACGCCGTTGAGGGGGTGACAGGTCTTTGCGTGGTGCCTGGGGTGGTCCCCTGGCCTCATGCTGTCCTGGAGCTGCTGCCGGAGTAGTCACCTCAGGTGAGACCCCTGGTGGTCTTAGTATGTTCTGGCTCAGAGCTGTGAACTGCTCTTGCATGATCCGCTGGCTTGCTGCCAGGGACTTCAAGGCTGTCGCCACATCATCCATCTCAGACTGAGGTGCTGGCTGACTGGAACTGGGTCCTCCTCCATCATCCAGTGGGGGAAGTGGTGGTGGTGGCATCTCCGGTGCCATGTGTTTTAGCTGTGAACAACTGAACTGGAAAAAAGATTGGTGAGCTTGAGAACCTTAGTGGGTCTCTTTCAATAGTGAAACATCTCGTCTCAGGGGGAGAACTGGTTCACCACCAGAGTGCCCAGTGAGGTCAAGATATACAAAGGAAGATATGTCTTCTCGTTCCCATAGACGGTGCCAAACTGATGATGCTTAGATTTAGCATCACCAGACAAGTGATGATGAGCTCAAACAGTAGTAACCATGGAAGCCATAGAGATGTATATGTGTAAGTGTGTAGAAAGAGATGAGTATACGAGGAACAAGACAATGATGTATAGTGGTTCAGCCAATTTAGCCTACATCCACTATGAGTGTGTGATCCACTAAGTATGGGCACTAATGGCCTTGGATACAATGCACATAAGCTCACTTTCTCTCTCAACTGTGTGTACAAGCAGAGTTTTAGCTAGGGTTACAATTATCGATTGATCCATCCTCCTGTAAGGTTGTAGGTGACAAGTATATATAGGTCTTGGGGGGTGTGGTGTACCCCCCAAGTATGCATGGTGCATGTGAATGATGATCTAGCCAATCCCCTGTTGACACCTGTAGATGCCAAATGATGACATAATATTCCCTCACGTGAGGGTGTGATTTTTTTATAACGGTCTCCCACGTACCATGTGAGCCTCATGCGCACTGTTCCACGTATCTCCCAAACCACGCGCTGTGATGATGTCACCCTCGGCCTTTGATATGAGGCCGAGGGAAAAGTTCCTTCCGATAATGAGTCTGGCCTAATTTGGGCCTCGTACTGTCATACCCTCGGGGGTCGTCCGAAACCTAATGAAGGGTCAGCCCCCTGAGGGGTCGTCCGGAGCCTGATGAAGGGTCGGCCCCCTGAGGGGTCATCTGGTGCCTGATGAAGGGTCGGCTCCCTGAGGGGTCGTCCGGTGCCTGATGAAGGGTCGGCCCCTAAGGGGTCGTCTGGAGCCTGATGAAGGGTCGTCCCCCTAAGTGGTCGTCTGGAGCCTGATGAAGGGTCGGCCCCCTAGGGGTCGTCTGGGCCTGATGAGGCGCAAGGCGCCCTCGACATGGCCGAGAGTATATACGGGTATATCATTAGGTTTACAGATACACCGAGATAGCTCTCTGGGTACACTTGGTTTATCACAAAATAGATATATCGAGAAAGTTATTAAAATGTTTGGCATGTATGATTGTAAACTAGATGACACCCATGTGGCTAAAGGAGATAAATTTAATCTCAGTCACTGTCCCACGAATAATTTTGAGATTCAGGAGATACAATAGACTCTTGATGCGTCAGCAGTAGGAAGTCTTATATATGCATAAGTATGTACGCATCTGGATATTGCGTACATTGTTGGCATGTTGGGTAGATACTTAAGCAATCCTGAAATGGATCACTGGATAGCAGTCAAGCGAGTCATGAGGTACTTATAGAGAACAAAAGACTGCATGCTCACCTATCGAAAGTCAGAACATTTATAGATTGTCGGATATTTTGACTCCGATTTTACTGGATGCTAGGCGTCCAATAATGGAATATGGTTGTGAAATTTTGTCACAGGGTTTCATATTGTGGATGGCAATGAAAGACCACTTAAGTTATTTTGTGATAATAAATCAACAGTACTATATTCCAATAACAACAGGATTTCCACAAGGTCAAAGTTTATAGACATCAAGTTCGTAGTTGTAAAAGAAAGAGTTCAGAGTGGACTTATGTCTATAAAGCACATTGGAACAAACTCCATGATTGCGTATCCGTTGACTAAGGGAACACCACCCAAGGACTTTCATGAGCACACTGCTCACATGGGTGTAGTTTTTTTTTTTTGGATATTTCGATTTAGTGGGAATTTGTATTTTAGATGCTTTTATAGACACATTTGTTATCGATTTTATAGCTATTTACTGTAGTAAAGTATTCAGTTTATATTCACTCTGATTTTATATGTTTTGATCTCACTAAGGTTTAAGGAGGACCAGTTGGAAATAGGCAGGTTAAGATCACATTGCATGAAATTTCCATGCTACACATCCACACTTGATCTTTATCATTAGTTGCATTGATTTATGTGATCATTGATGGGTCTACTTACAAAATATGTAATGACGATCTCTTTAATTCTATATTGGTGCAATTAATGGACAATATTGTTAAGATCCATAAACTTTGATAGAAAAAACTCATGAACTCATAAAGTATAATTCAAGTTTATAAAATTACATATATATCCCAAGTGGGAGACTGTTAGAGTAAAATTTAATGTATGGTCTTATATATGAAATAAATATGAATTATAGGCTATCAAATAAAGTTAGGCCAATTAAACTGATTAATTTAAGTTTTGGGGTATTAATAATGTATTATTAAAGTGTGGGTTTTAATGTGTAGAGACAAGCATAATTTCTATTTTTATGATGGGTTAAAATAGAAATATACGAAATATGAAAAGACACGATTATCTTATAAATAGGGGCCATGGTCCCCAAATCACAAAACTCTCTTCTTCTGATTCCCACTGTCAAAGAGAAATTCAGGCATAAAATAACGTGTTGATCTGGTAGATCATAAGATCTCAAACTCAACTATTTTACTTTTATCGTTATGGATTCAGATACGCTTTCGCAAATTCAATATTTTTATTTCTTGATAATTCAATATGAATGTTCCTGTTTGTGTGATGGTTTTCACAAAATAGAAATTAATCCAACAGAGTCAACACACATTATACGATTATATAATTATTAGCACTAAATTTTGTATAATGCACTCCAATCCAGACAACACACATTATATGATTATTAGCACAACGGACACATATATTACAACCCTAAGAGAGTTGAAGGGTCAGTCGGTGAAGGTTTTGTTTCCTTTGGATAACCAGACAGCGGATGATGTATATTTAAATAAATAATAGAAAACGAAAAGAAAAAAAATGTAAATTAGGTACAGACTTTTACAACAAAGGAGTGATCATTCTATTCTATCTCCATCAATCCAACGTAATACACCTACTCCATCATTTCTTTATGGTTGTAGTAAGATAAAACTACGTGTTTCTATGTATATCACGTAGGCAAGGAGACTCGACTATAAAGGGTAAACACAAATAAGAAATGTCCTGCCAATTGTTCTCCGGATGCCAACACCGGTTCCATGTTTGCCCAGAACCCATCCAATCAAATCGTAAATCAACGCTCCATGTTTACTTCAATACCAATCTTCCGAAACAAAACGGGTCTATAAAAACCTCATCTACAACATCCAAAACCACAACAAAGGCAAATGTGAACAACATGTATGCAACAACAACCGATAAGACAAGAGAGAGTTTCTACGAGTTTTTGGAAATATCACCGAGTGTGAGCCTGCCTGAAATATAGAGAGCGTACAAGCAATTAGCTCTCAAATACCATCCCGACATGTCACATTCTGACCAAACCGAGGAGCACACTAGGAGGTTCATAAGAGTACAAGAAGTTTACAAGACGTTATCTAACGAGCATAGTAGAGCTTTGTATAACATGGATTTGTCTAGTGGTCTCCACTTTGCTTACTCGGCCAGAAAATAAAGACGCATGGAGAGAGGTGAAGATTGGACAGATCGATGGGAGTATCAATTGGCACAGATAAAGAGAAGAAGTGGTAACAAAGATTCGATAGGGAATAATATCCCGTGGGGAGTATGATTCCGCAAGCAGTATTAACGAAGTAAATGCTATGCTTCAAATCTATGTATATAATAGCTTTTCATGTTTTGGGTTTTAAGTAGGTAGAAATCTTGTAGTTCGTCAACAGATCATTATATGTACTTGAATGTCGAGAATATATAATCGAATTTGTCCTTTTTTCACTGATGACTTTCAGAGAGAAGAATACATGGGAATCTATTTTTTATGTGTTTGATATTATATTTTATGTTTAATACTATATTTTTCTTTTAATCGGTTTATGGTACATTTTTCATCCCTAAATGTTATTAAAGTTCACTTGTAGTCGGATTTTTTTCCTTTTATTAGTGACAAAATAAAAAAGATTTATTTTGTAACTCTTACGATTTCACAATTTCGATATAATTTCAAGAGTGTTGCTGCGTCAATGTCCACACCCATTTGTGTTTAGCATGTGTATATTAATTCAGGATTACCCAACCTAGCTGAATTGAACCCACATTAACCATGCTCGCAATGACAACTACAAGAGAACTCTAAGGTGTCAGTGCGGTTAAGGTTTTGTTTCTTTTGCGCAGCCCTAAAAGGACAATGAATGATGTCCTGGCCAAAAAATTGAGGAGCACACGAGGATGTTCATAAGGGTACAAGAAGCATACAAGTCATAATCTAACAAGCGTAGTAAAACTTTGTATGATATGGATTTTTCAAATGGTCCCCACTTTGCTTTCTCAGCTTAAAGGAAGAGACCGATGGAGTGAATCGAAGAATGGACGGATAGGTGGGAGTTTCAATTGAACGATTTGAAGAGAAGAAGAACCAAAAAAGATTCAAGAGGGAATAATATGTCATGGGGAGATCGAATCCAATCAAATTTTAAATAAACTCTCCTTGTTTCCTTCAATACCCATCTTCTAAAACAAAACAGGTCTATCAAAACCTCATCTATGACATACAGAACCATAACAAAGGCTATTGTGAACAACATGTACGCAATAAGAATCGAGAAGACAAGAGATAATTTCTATGAGTTGTTGGGATTATCAGAGAGTGTGAGCATGCCTGAAATAAATAGAGCGTACGAGCAATTAACTCTAAAGTACCATCTCGATGTGTCGCAACCTGACCAAATCGAGGAGCACACGAAGAGGTTCATAAGAGTAGAAGAATATTACAAGACATTATCTTACAAGCATAGTAGAGCTTAATATTATATGGAGATACGTGAAGATTGGATAGATCGATGGGAGTCTCAATTCTCGGAGCTAAAGAGAAGACGATGTAAAAATATTCAAGAGGGAATAATATGTCGTGGAGAGCTAAAGCCCTCACACATTAATAACGAAGTAAAGGCTATCCTTAAAATCAATGTATATATTAAAAATTCATGTTGGGTTTCAAGTAGGTAAAAATATTGTAGTTCGTCAACAAATCATTATATGTACTTGAATGCTGAGAATATATAATCGAATTTGTCCTTTTCACTGATGACTTTTAAAGAGCAGAATGTGTGGGAATATAATTCGTATGTGTTTGATACTATATTTTGTGTTTCATACTATATTTCACTTTCAATCGGTTCATGGTACATTTTTCATCCCTAACCGTTACTAAAGTTCACTTTTAATTGCAATTTTTTTCCCTTTTAGGGTTCGTTTTGTTCGGGGTGTAATACTTTTAATTTTGGTGAAAAGTAAAATGGTGAAATATTTTTTACATATCTAAAATTAAATTTTTGTTGGATTAGCATTCTAAAAAAAATGCACAACCTATAATTATGAAATTTTAAATAACAATAGAGAAGAAAAATTAACTCTAAATTGGTGAAGACATATTTCACCATATTACTTTTCACCACGTTGAAACATATTTCAACCCGAAATGAACGACTACTTTGTAAAGTGGATTGAAGGTTTAAATTATAGAGATATTCAATATGTTATCACTTGTACTGAAACTCATACCTTATATATTTAGAATTGGTCATTTTCAATCATAATTTTGAGAACTTCAAATTTAACGAAATTTTCAAACTAGACCAATTGTAAATGTGAGTTTTTTCACTTGCATAAAAGTTGTTATAAAAATTTGCATACTTGATTTTAAGTATTTATAACCCTGTTTAACTTTCAAATCTAAATTCTGATATGTTTTAATTGTGTATAAATTTTACGTGAAATATGCTTGCACATAATTATATTCAATGGCCAAATAACAATTTGGAGATAAATTACTCTTAAAAACCTTTGTATTTACGTTGGAAAAACCCTGTTCTCTAATACCAAGAACAACCTTGATAATTCATATTAAACTTTTATTTTAATACAAGGCATTAAGATCATGTCCAAAAATTGAAAAAAAAAACTTTCGAAGTTCTCCTAGACACCACCAGGCTGCATGGGGTTGAAGTGATTAATTTTGTTGCTATTCAAGTTATCTGCTCTACTAAATAAACCATTTGTCTCAACTACTAGAGTTATATATAATTTTCAACTCAACTCAATAAAGACTTTTCCCAATTATTTGGGGTCTCTACATGAATCCTATTTTTTCATTTCATTATGTTCAGTGCAATATTTCCGGCTAAACCATGTAATACCATGTCATTTTTTACAATATCCCACAAAGTAAATTTAGGCCTACATCTACCCCTTGCGTTACCATCAATATTAACTAAACAACTCTTCCTTACGGGTGCATCCAGTGATGTACGTTTCATGTGTCCAAATCATTAAGTCGATTTTATATCAATATCTTCTATAGAAGATACTTTTATCGTTTCACAAATTTTTTCATTTCTAATTTTATCTTTTCGAGTTTTATTACAAATCCATCTTATCATTCGCATATCCGCCACACTTATTTTTTGAACATTTTATTTTTTAGTTTCCCAACACTCTCTCCCATATAATATGGAAGGTACAAGGTCGTCCTATAAAAATTTTCTTTTAACTTCAAAGGTATGTGCCTATGACATAATATGCCGATAGCATTTCACCACTTAACCCAGCCTGCTTTAATCTTATGAATAACATCATTACTAATATCTCCATGTTTTTGGATAATCGAGCCTAAAAATTGAAAATGATCATATCTAGGTATCTTTTGAACCTTTAATTTCACCATATACCCATTTGTTCTCATATTACTAGTAAATTTGCACTTCATGTATTCTCTTTTAGTCCTGCTTATTTTAAATCATCTTGTTTTTAGAGTTTTTCTCAATAATTTCAATCTAGCATTAATCCTAGTCTTAGTCTCATCCATTAAAATAATATCATCTGTAAATAGCATACATCACGACACCTCCTCTTGTATTTGTCCAGTGAACTCATTCATAACAAAATCAAAGAGATAAGGACTTAGTGCTGAACCTTGGTGTAGACCTACAGTAATTGGAAATTCACTACTTTCTCTAGCTGATGTTCTTACTATAGTTATAGCCCCATCATACATATCCTTTATCACATAAATATATCTATGAGTAACTCCTTTTTTATGTAGAATCCACCATATTATATCTCTTGGTACCCTATCATACGCTCTCTCCAAATCTATAAAAATCATATGAAGGTCCTTCTTTTCCTCCCTATACCGCTCAATTAATCTCCTCAATAAATAAATTGCTTCCATTGTTGACCTCCTATGCATAAACCCAAATTTATTCTCAGAACCTATTGTTTTCACTCTCAATATATATTCAATCACTCTCTCCCAAAGTTTCATGATATGAATCATTAACTTAATACCACGATAATTTGAATAACTTTGTATGTCCCCTTTATTTTATTAAATAGGTACTAAAACACTCTTTTTTACATTCATCGAGCATCCTATTAGTAATTATAACTCTATTAAATAATGTTGTAAGCTAAGGTACTCCTTCCTTCCCTAAGCACTCCCACATCTCAATAGAGATATCATATGGTCCTAAAGACCTCCCTGTTTTCATATTTTCTAGGGAAATCCTAATGTGACACCCCGCCTAATAAAATATCGGGTGGTTAGTCCTATCTCAAATTAAACTGGAATCTCATATGTTTCATTCTCAGCATCAATGTCGAAAACCATTTAATTACTAATAACCTATTAAGCCCGACGTCAAATTTTAAACCTTCTAATCTTTTTAACTTAAACATGCAAGTAAATTCATCCATACAAAGATATAAAGAATAATAAAAATGAATAAAATAATAACTGATCACTCTCGGTAAAACATTATATAACACCATATCGAAAGTGCGTAAAATAAAGATGCCGCCAATAAAATGAAAGACAACAATTGGGAAACATGCCCGAATATTTCTACAGTACCTCCTATATAGATCACAAGGAGAGAAGCGTCCAGGTGTTCATGTGTCTGGACACTAAAAACTATAATAAAGTGTGACACCCCACCTAATAGAATACCGGTCGATCACTCCTATATCCAATTAAAACAGGAGTCTCATATTGATCAACTTTAGCATCACTATCGAAAATCCAATTTAATTACTAATAACCTATTAGGCTGGGGTCAAAATTTTACTTAACTACTCTTTTTAAACAAATACAATTAAAATATCCACACAGTTTATGTAAGTGAAACTGAAATGAAATAAAGATAACCGAACTCTCGATCAAAATTATACAACCAAATCGAATGTCGGACAAAAGGCGGTAAAAGAATAAATAAATATTGTTGGGTTATTAACCCGAATGTATGTAGAATACCTCCTATCTAGAGTACAAGGATAAAATCATCTATCGAGAACATGCACGCATCCACAGCTGCTGCAGCCGACGTCTGACTCGAAGGAAGTGTCATCCAGCCGTCCTTGTGTCTGGACACTTATATATATATAATATATATAGCAAGAATGGAAAATATAGAAACGGGTAAGAGCCCGAGTTGTAAAAATATTTTGTAAGTGCATAAATGCTTTATTTTTAGAAAAATATTTTTATCTCATATTTAAATTGGTATCGCACTCCCATGAGATACCCCTCACCTCTCTCCTCATAGTTCACACCTAACGCACTTATCTAGGACATTCTATTTAAGCTACCCCGCCTAACTAATCTAATTCACTTGTCTACAAGGAATCTCTACAACCCGAGCACTAAGGGATATACTTCTCTCCATTCTCAACACTGCGCAAACTTCGTGTGAAGGGTGTCTCGCGAAGCGAAATCCAAACAAGGAACCCCCCCGATACACTACTACTTGGCAGGGTTAATGGTAGAGATCCATTAGGCCCGTAGTACAAAACTAATATATAAGTAGATACTTATATTTTAATATGCATATTATATCCATTTTTATATACGTCTTACAATATACATCTGGATAATATCTCTCGGACTGAGGTTTACTTTATTTTTCATCTTTATAATACACATCCGGATCTATCTCCCGGACTGAGATGTATTCCATACACATCTTTATCTCTTTATTCTCATTAGATATTTATATTACATTGTTCTCATACACAAGTAATATACCATGCACACATGCATATAAACCATCCCACCGAGCTATAACTCGAGGATGCGGTCTCATTCTGCCGATCCAAAGATCCGGGTTTACTCATATACCACGGTACAAGACAAAATCCTCAATAGTCCTGGTAAAATACACAACGGTGGAGGCGGTCAAGTTCCCCCTGCGAGTGGGAGATCTCATAAATAGCACTCGAACGCGGGACGCAAATGACCTGGGGACTATACTCTCCCTGCTCCTCGAGCCAGGGGATTCACCCACGTTGCGCAACCTCCCTGGATCGCACTAGACTAATATATAACTGCGACTATTCCAACCCTACACCAAAGGAAAGTCCATGAAAAGCAGCCAATCTAAATGCATACATATCATCACATACAGATATATATGTATTTATATGATATATATACTTTTAATCATATAATATATATATATATATACTATATTTTTCTCCTCGAATATATATATATAGTCATAATTGCCAATCACATAATAATATTTAAGTATTCTTTGTCTTAAATATTACTCCCACCTTAATCCCTATTTAAGGACTGGTACATAAACCCAAGTGTACCAATTCATACTAATAATAGCATTTAAGTAATCGCCCACTCATGATACTAAACCCAAAGGTATTCCCTCACTTCATAATTAACTTGTACATCATTTGCGTTTAAGGATTTACACACATCTAATCCCCAAAGATATAAATCCCTAGAAATCACTTCCTAGGATTCACCAAGATGTATTCAACTCACATACATTCAAATACATAAATACCTATGCTCGATGATAGCCAAACTCTCTCTCTCAATTTTGTTCGTCCCGAACATTAACTATGTTCATTCCCCGAATTATGCCCTACTCGAATCCAAAGCCTTCTCTTTCATCTAAAAGTTTTGTTACCCTCAAAACCATAATTGAGGAGTCTCAATATCATAATCAGAACCCCCATATAAAATCCCAAATTGTAATTTAACTCCCCAAACTCATAAGGGAAGAAAACTGGCCATTCTGACCAAAGAGAATCGATTCGCCCTAATTGCGAATCGATTCGGGTAGGTGAATCGATTCGGGTAGGCGAATCGATTCCTCCCCCAATCCGAATAGATTCGAAAAGTGTCCTCAATGGCGAATCGATTCGGCCCACTGCAGCTTGACAAATTCCCTTAGGCGAATCGATTCGGCCTGGACCCGAATCGATTTGGCCCGTTCGAGGGCCACTGTTTGGGCGATTTCTCAAACTCCAAAATACCCAAAACTCAATCTAATCTCCATTTAAATAATAACTTGGATTTATTCCTACAAACCCAAAGTTTTCATATCTCCTCAAGTTCTTTAGAGGTCCTAATACTCCATTTGAGAACCCCTAATATTTATCTCCAATAAATTATAACTAATGATTTTGATCTTGGATAGCGTTTCGTAGAAAAATCAATATAAATCCAAAAAAATCAGAAAAATACGTTGTCGGCGCCCGCGTGACCGCATCGAAAAGATCTACAATTTTTACTTTTTGACTAAGAGCCGAATCGATTCGCCTCATGGACGAATCGATTCGGGAAGGACGGAGGTCACTATTCACCTTCTTCTCCAAAAATCCAAACCTCCATTATTCTCCAGTTTTGTTGTTTCTAATCTCATCCAACAACTCTATACACATCTAATATATGTTTTACAACTAACACATTAATTAATTTGGGGTATTAACCCATTTCTCTTAGTTTTAAACCCTAAAACCATAAAAAACCCAACTTATCATTTCAATCCATTTATTCACTCCATTTACATGGATTTAATACTCGAAATCATTAAGAGTTTACATTACGTCAATATATAAATTCGTATTCAAGTTTTCCCAAATTTTTGTTTTAGGGTTCTAACCCAAAATCATATATTCTACCAACTATGATATGAAATCAATGCATAAATGAAATAAAGCAAGTAAACACTTGCCTGGAGGATGAAATCCGATGACCTCAAGTCGAATCCGGCGAAGTTTTGGCCGGAATCCCCCATCTCTCTCTCTTTTCTCCTCTTTCCTTCCTTTTCTCTTTCTCTCTTCCTTTTTTTCTCTTTTCTTTCCTTTTCTCTTTCTCTTCCTCTCTCTCTTGACTTATAAGGGAGAGAAATAAGGGTTTATCCCTTATTAACCCAAAAATGACTCGTTTGCTCAATTGCGAGTCCTTTTTAACTCTAAAATTTCCCGAAACTCAATTTCGACCATCGGACACTCTTTTCCGACTATCTCAGCCATTCTGAGACTCACTGCGTAGTCGAAATTTCCATCCAAGGTACTTGACCGCAACTCACTAATTTAACCCAATACATCTCAATGCGGGTTTTCAAACTAAAATCTTACCTCTTATCTTTTTACTCAACTACGACATATAAGTAAAATACTCCGACATATTTACTTAATCCCAAAAGTAAATATATCACCCATCGACGATCATCAAATCCTTAAAATTTCCAAAAATTACTATTCCAGGAAATTCCCCAAATTTCCAATTTATACTCAATTATGGAATTTAATTATCCCCAAACATACGGGTTGTTACATACTTCCCCCCTTTACAATGAAATTTCGTCCTCGAAATTCGGATACAACTAATACTACCAACACTAACCTAGGATCGTGAATCACTCCCTATCTTAATACCTTAAGTGGAATGGTACTACCCCATAGCTCTTAACCGTATACTCAATTCGCACTCACCTCTAACAAGGTTTACACTATACTATACTACCATCTTGGCATACCCTTCAACTCTATATACTACCTCTCTTTTATCTCAGGCGGTATATAAAACCAACTTACTAAGGTGCCCATACACCTTTTTAACCTGTGCTTATAAGTCCAACTATTGCAAACAATCGACACCTAACACTCTCTCTAAATAGGGGCCTCCTTTCCTCGGTGTAATACTCACACATGGGTCCTCCCAATCCGTGAAATTCAATTCTTCTCAAGGTCAATAAACCAAGATTCTTATGGTTTACCTCCCACAATATTACTATATCGACGCTGCTAACTCTATTGAACTTACATCCTAATAATGCTACGGTCTATGCGTTACCCTACCTACGCAAAATGAATTTAATCCTAAGTAGGACCCTAGTGCCCAAGGACTCTCTCAACTTTTGACATTTTCTCGGTTTCATACGTGGGACGTCTCGCAAAGAGAAATCCAGACAAGGAACCCTCCCGTTACATTACTCCCTCGCGTTGTCGGTCATTGAGATATAACGGCCTAAGGCACACTAGCGGGACATCCTAAATCCTACCTCGCTAACCTACGAACGTATTTCTACTACCCTATCCTATCAATCGGGCACCTATTCTCTATCGAGATGTTACGATCATTTTATCCAAAACATCACTCCTCCAAAGTCTTCCGTTTCATTGAGGCCTGACTATAATCCTCAAATCAAGTCCTTTCACCTTGCCTCACCTTTATATTTGCGGTGAGAAAAGCATTTTAGTGCTTTTCCATAGCACAATATTTCCCCAAGTATACCAACATCCCATGGCTCATAGTCTATAGTGGTTCATCCACACTATAAGACTTATCAACAAAACCCACATCCTCGCATCCTATAACATCTCTCCACACCCGACGCCATTAAGGTTCATGTGTGGAGCATCTCGCAAAGCGAAATACAAACAAGGAACCCCTCCACACTACTACTACTTAACTTCGTCGGTCATGGAGGTCCGTTATTTCAAACATGCAACCGAGATAACCTTATCCCTTTTTTCCAAAAAAATGTGGTCTGAACTCCCGACTCTATCTATGAGCCACATCACTAAGAGCTCGCACTACACTCAGTCTTTACGCAATCTATAATGAGCTTAATCTTACAGCTCAACAATAATCTTGTAGCCTTAAATCATATCTATAAGGTCTCTGTGCTCTCAAATCATAATAATGAAATATCAACTCATCGAAGTTCCATCTACCCATAACAATAAAGGCGAACTCAACCCGTATCCAGTTGAGATATCGCAACAACAACCCGTTCCACCCTGGAACTACGGACACGATAGTCTTGCCATTCTTAGCCTGCTATCGCTCTGATCAACCAATAACATTATATACTCACCATATTACCATACAGGTATGAATATATAAGATGAGTATCATAAACCAAACATATATATTCAAAATATCAACAAACGCTTTTATATAGTGAATGAAGGAAAATAAAACTCCGCTACCACGAAAAACACATAGGCATACATTATATAATGTTATCGATACCACCATAAAGCTCAAAGTACACACACGAGTCTAGGGCTAGTGAACATCACGACTTTATCTAGCCACGCCACTTATAATTCTTCATATCACTCTTTATCCACTGTCGGCCTTTGGCCAATCCTTATCAAAGACCCCTTTTAAACCTTTACTTCACTGAAAATTTAACTTTAGTACCACACTCTACTATGGAGGTACTACGATACTCATAACTACTACACTTTAGTAGTCGTTGCGACAATCCTAAGCAATTTCCACAAGGAGAATGACCTCTACTAAGGTCCTAGTCTCCAGCTTAACCTACAGCTCTAAATAAGCTCCGCCTCCTAATGCCATCCAAGCCCCGCACACGAATCTCGAACGAGCGCGCAAAAGATTTACATAATCTTATACTATAGTAAGGGAACGAAATATCACAAGAGAAATCAACAATCCTAATCCTAAGGCTCTAAATCAAATCGAGAGCAATGTTGAAAGCGTAGTACGTCCGCACAAATTCCTAAGGACACTATAACCTGATGCTCTGATACCATCTATGATACCCCGCCTAATAGAATACCGGGCGATCACTCCTATATCCAATTCAAATAGGAGTCTCATATGGATCATCCTTAGCATCACTGTCTAAAATCCATTTTAATTACTAATAACCAAATAGGCTGGTGTCAAAAATTTTCTTAACTACTCTTTTTAAACAAATACAATTAAAACATCCACATAGTTTATGTAAGTGAAACTGAAATGAAATAAAGATAACCAAACACTTGGTGAAAATTATACAACCAAATCGAATGCCGCGCAAAAGGAGGTAAAAGAATAAATAAATGTTGTTGGGTTATTAACCCGAATGTATGTACAATACCTACTATCTAGAGTACAAGGATATAAGCATCTATCGAGAACCTGCATGCATCCACATTAACCCGAATGTATGTACAATACCTACTATCGGGTGAGAGACTGATTTGTAAAAATATTTTGCAAGTGCATGAATGCTTTATTTTTAGAAAAATATTTTTATCTCATATTTAAATTGGTATCGCACTCCCATGAGATACCCCTCACCTCTCTTTTAATAGTGCGCACCTAACGCACTTATCTAGGACATTCTATTTAAGCTACCCCGCCTAACTAATTTAATTCACCCGTCTACAAGGAATCTCTACAACCCGAGCACTAAGGGCTAAACTTCTCTCCATTCTCAACGCTGCGCTAAGTTCGTGCGTGGGGTGTCTCGCAAAGCGAAATTCAAACAAGGAACCCCCCCGATACACTACTACTTGGCAGGGTTAATGGTAGAGATCCATTAGGCCCGTAGTACAAAACTAATATATAAATACATACTTATATTTTACTATGCATATTATATCCATTTTTATATATGTCTTACAACATACATACGGATAATATCTCCTGGACTGAGGTTTACTTTATTTTTCCTCTTTATAATATACATCCGAATCTATCTCCTGGACTGAGGTGTATTTTATACACATCTTTATCTCTTTATTCTCATTAGAGATTTATATTACATAGTTCTCATACACAAGTAATATACCATGCACACATGCATACAAAACGTCCCAGCTAGCTATAACTCGAGGATGCGGTCTCATAGTACCGATCCAAAAATTCAGGTTTATTCATATACCACGGTACCAGCCAGAATCCTCAATAGTCCTGGTAAAATACACAACGGTGGAGGCAGTCAAGTTCCCCCTACTAGTGGGAGATCTCATAAATCTCACTCGAACGCGGGACACAAATGACCTGGGGACTATACTCTCCCTACTCCCGAGCCTGGGGATGCACCCATGTCGCGCAACCTCCCTGGATCGCATTAGAGTAATATATAACTGCGGCTACTCCAACCCTACATCAAAGGAAAGTCTGTGGAAAGCAGCCAATCTAAATGCATACATATCACCACATATAGATATATATGTATTTATATCATATACATACCTTTAATCAGATAGTATATATATATATATAGCCATAATTGCCAATCGCATAATAATATTTAAGTATTCTTTCTCTTAAATATTACTCCCACCTTAATCCCTATTTAAGGACTGGTACATAAACCCGAATGTACCAATTCATACTAATAATAGCATTTAAGTAATCTCCCACTCATGATACGAAACCCAAAGGTATTCCCTCACTTGATAATTAACTTGTACATCATTTGCGTTTAAGGATTTACACACATCTAATCCCCAAAGATATAAATCCCTTGAAATCACTTCCTAGGATTCACCAAGATGTATTCAACTCACATACATTAAATACATATATACCTATGCTCGATGATAGCCAAACTCTCTCTCTCTCAATTTGTTCATCCCGAACTTTAACTATGTTCGTTCCCCGAATTATGCCCTACTCGAATCCAAAGCCTTCTCTTTCATCTAAAGGTTTTCTTACCCTCAAAACCATAATTGAGGAGTCCCAATATCATGACCAGAAACCCCATATAAAATCCCAAATTGTAATTTAACTCCCCAAACTCTTAAGGGGAGAAAACTGGCCATTCTGACCAAATCGAATCGATTCACCCAAATTACGAATCGATTCGGGTAGGCGAATCGATTCAGCCTAAATAAGAATCGATTCGGCCCACTGCAGCTTGACAGATTCCCTTAGGCAAATCGATTCGGCCTGGACCCGAATCGATTCATCCTGTTCGAGGGCCACTGTTTGGGTGATTTCTCAAACTCCAAAATACCCAAAACTCAATCTAATCTCCATTTAAATCATAACTTGGATTTATTCCTACAAACCCAAAGTTTTCATATCTCCTCAAGTTCTTTAGAGGTCTTAATACTCCATTTGAGAACCCCTAATATTTATCTCCAATAAATTCTAACTAACGATTTCGATCTCGGACAAATTTTCGTAGAAAAATCACTATAAATCCAAAAAAAAATTAGAAAAATACGCGGTTAGGGCCCACACGACCGCATCGAAAGGATCTACAATTTTTACTTCCGAATCGATTCGCCTCATGGCCTAATCGATTCGGGAAGGACGGAGGTCTCTATTCACCTTCTTCTCCAAAAGTCCAAACCTCCATTATTCTCCATTTTTGTTGTTTCTAATCTCATCCAATAACTCTATAAACATCTAATATATGTTTTACAACTAACACATCAATTAATTTGGGGTATTAACCCATTTCTCTTAGTTTTAAACCCTAAAACCATAAAAACCCCAACTTATCATTTTAACCCATTTCAATCCATTTCTTCACTCCATTTACATGGATTTAACACTAGAAATCATTAAGAGTTTACATTACGTCAATTTGTAAACTCGTATTCAAGTTTTCCCAAATTTTTATTTTAGGGTTCTAACCCAAAATCATATATTCTACCATCTATGATATGAAATAAATGCATAAATGAAATAAAGAAAGTAAACACTTGCCTGGAGGATGAAATCGGATGACCTCGAGTCAAATCCGGCGGAGTTTTGGCCGGAATCCCCCATTTCCCTCTCTTTTCTCCTCTTTCCTTCCTTCTCTCTTTCTCCCTTCCTTTTTTTTTCTCTTTTCTTTCCTTTTCTATTTCTCTTCCTCTCTCTCTTGACTTATAAGGGAGAAAAATAATGGGTTATCCCTTATTAACCCCAAAATGACTCGTTTACTCAATTGCGAGTCCTTTTTAACTCTAAAATTTCTCGAAACTCAATTTCGACCATCGGACACTCTTTTCTGACTATCTCGGCCATTCTAAGACTCACTGCGTAGTCGAAATTTCCATCCAAGGTACTTGACCAAAACTCACTAATTTAACTCAATACATCTCAATGTGGGTTTTCAAACTAAAATCTTACCTCTTATCCCTTTACTCAACTGCGAAATATAATTAAAATACTGCGAC